>OZ005661.1:117543360-117805860 GCA_963930645.1 Salticus scenicus
TTAAATTTACTAAAACACAATAAATTGTGAAGAATTACTTTATTTACTAACCTATTCCACTCGCAAAATTACAAAATTTCAATGTTTCGATCAAATATGTTACTTATATAAACTATACATACAAACACAACTGAGTGAAAATTTTCTTTTGTTAACCCTAGTAGTGCTACTTATTACCTCTTCGGTTCGCTTTTTAGCTTCAGTTTCCTATTTGTGTTACCTCTGGCTTTTCTGTAAAAGCAAGCCGTTTGGTATCACCCCCGTTTTTTTTTTTTTTTTTTTTCCCAAGAATACGAAATTTTTTTCAGGGATTCTGGGGTAATCTGGTACACGTTTTCGATGGTTTTCTAAGTCCATTACTGCGAAGCAAGGAAGTTGTGCCTCCACATTTACATTTAAAGGTATACACACTCAACGAGTGGTGTCGAGCAGCTGCCTCAGTTAGAGGCAAAGCAGCCAATTTTAAATTATTCTTCGAGAGTGCCTTCTGGAAGATATATAAACGACTTTAGTTCACGAGACTTTGCTGTCACTCGTATATACATGGACTCTAAATTTGGCTCCTACCTCAGCAATCTGATTAGGCGTGGCATTAGGATTGTTGAAAACCGAAACAATTCTTTGAACGATGATTTTCTTCTGGAAGATGTTGGCAAATTTTGTTTCGACGCATCTTAAAAATAAGAATGTACTATCGCAGCCACTGAAGACATGTAGGAATAATAGAATATTTATTGCCTCTTCAGAGACCTTATGATTATTGGGACTGTAGATAGATGATTCTTATTTTCATTTTCCAGGTTTCAGCAGAAATATTTTGGGAGTGGATTGCATGATCAATAGATCTGTGTCCTTCCCAACAATGAATACATTTCCACCTTTTTCGATACACAAAATGTTACTCAGCACTGCCTGCGCTTTCTTCCCGAAGTGCGGCAGAATCACCACTGGGAGAGGTTGCGCGCGTCCCAGGTCGAGAAATATCGCTCTTTCAAATGAAAATAGTCTCATTATCCTCAGAATTATGGTTTACGGTCTGTTAAAAATTTTCGGCAAGAAGTTTGTTAGATAGAAAACTTGCTTACGGCATTCTGACTGTGATTGTGTCAACAAACAAAAGTGCTGCTGATGACATATTAATTGCTATTCGGATGTGTTCAGCTGATTTGATACATTTTCTGCTGCATCCTTTACATAACCATCAAACACAATGGTACACTTGGAACCGTGGTGATTATTTATGTACTGTACATACCTGTCGAGAATAGACAAAAATTGCTCGTTTGTATGCCACACAAGTCTGTAAGATAAAATTTCCTTTGATGAAGTCGGCATTCATTAGTTTCACAGAATTGACTAGAGTGAACAGGATATATAAGGCTGATTCCGTGTTTTGTGTCATCAAATAACTATAGTAATGTATGTGGAGTATGTATACATAATTATATAAAATATGACTCGAACTGTTCTTGTGATTTAATCTGGAAAGGAATCCATCGAAAAATAACATCAGGATTGTTGAGCAGGAAACAGCCCATATAAAAACCTTTAATCTCCGGCACAAGACCCAGAAAATTATATCTGGTTTGACTGATCACCTAGTGGGTACAATTTCGAACCAACATGCAAAAAGAGAAGACACTGAGAAACTTCTGAAAACTATTTTAGCATACAAATAATAAATTATGCAAATGATAAGATGCTAAAATTTTAATGAAATCAATTGTGCAAATGGTAAGATGCTAAGATGCTAAAAATGATTGATTAAGTAAGCGTTAAACGAAAATTAGGTTAAATTAGAATTAATGATTCTACAACACAAAGAAATTAAATTGAAATACTTGTCTTCATATATCTGTTTACAGAAATATCATTCTCAATCACCTCTTTCCGAATACATAATCTTTGTTCATCTATGTGTAAGAACAAAAGCATGAACCAATTCATTAAAGCTGCAACAAAAATCAGTAATCCCCAAAAAATTATTTATTCATTAGCATATCATTAAATGTCTCTGAATAACTAAAAAAAAAAAAAAAATAAAAAATGTAAGGTAAAAAAATAAAAAAATAAATAAAAATAAATATATAAATAAATAAAAAATGTGGCGGATGGGCGGGCAGATGTTTGATTAAGGAAGAAGGGTGATGTGGTTTAGCTGGTTGGTTGAGAAGGCTTAATGTTGAATTAAATTTTAAAAAAAGTGAAGAATTTTTGCTGTTGGAAGATACGTTATTATTTTTTTTTCTGGTTTGATATTGTGAATTATGAACTCTTTACTCGTTAGATTTAACTAAATGCTTTTTGGCTTTTGGTGGATTCCTAAGTTTAAACCGAACAAAATTTCCAATAAAAATAATTAAATAAACAAATAAAATAATAATTAATAATAAAAAATAAATAAATAAATAAAATAGCTATGATTTGCTTATCCTCACATGTGTGCTTTTTGGGATTATTGCTTGTGATTGAGACAATTTAAATCTTAAAATTTAATTCTAGTAATAAAAATTAAGATTACTTCAGGTTTTAACCCAAATTAATTTCATAACAATTTCAAAATGTATAGAAAAGACATCTTCTCTTAACTAAAACATCTTTTAAATAATACAAATTAACAGCAATTTCTTGTTTAAATTAAAATATAAAGATTAAACATCTTCTCTTAAATAAAACAACTTAATAGCAATTGCTTGTTTAATTCTACAACCTTATCATAAGCTTTTATTGTTTATCTTGTTTCACGACAGATGGCGCTAGTACACAGATGCATTAATGTTTGAAGTAATTAAATTACTCTCCGTGAAAAAAAATTAAGTTTATTGATTTAAGAAAAATTAAATTAATATTTAACTAACTAAACTTAAAATTGCAAAGTGAATTTAATTGCTAATGAAATTGTTCAAACGTGAAATTTTGTCGATTAATCGAAGATTGTCTGGAATTTATTTTTAATATCATTCTTATGATGGCAACATGTTACACTCTGTGATGTGTGTCTGTGTTGGTGATGGCTTGACATATGGTTAAATCTTTGATCCCCCCCCCCTTTTTTTTTTCTCTGGTTTCCTTCTAGGTTTGCTTTAATATTTTATTTCATTCGTCTTTCAAAATGGTTTTGTTGCAAGATAGGAGCATGAGCTATATCTTTTGCTAGAAATAGCTATAAAGAGTTTTACGAAATCTTGCAGCTCCTTCTACTTTAAAGAAGTTCATGTTTCCCTGATGAGCTAATACTTCTATTTTTAAGCATTTATTAATTCAATTCTTAATTCCAGTGGACCTTTTTTCATACTTTTAATTCAATTCTTATTTCTTGTTACATTTTTAATAAATTTATTGAGAACATTCATCAATTTTTCTCTGTTAAAGTTTTATGGTCCTTTTTCTCATATAGGCGTAAGTAATTTAAATTGGTTTGTCTTTTAATTGGAACTAAAAATGAATCGTAAAGTTTCTGTTTTAGCTTTTTTACTGTGTTACAATCAGTTTTATTTTTGTGGTGTTGGTATTATCACGTATCTTTTAAAAGCTAAATGTTTATGAAATCTTAAATAAATATATACATATATACACACAGGGTGTTTCAAAACTCATGGGCAAAAATTTAAGGGGTGGTAGAAAACATCTAAACAAGCCATTTTCACCATACAATGCATGAGCGGAGAGCAAGCGGTGACCGCTAGACAGCGCTGTAAAGGAAAGTGTAAAGCGTGCGTTTTCTTACACATCGTCATTTCTACCGTGGATTTCAGCAGGCATGGCGACATACAGTAATAAAGAAAAGGCGGACATGCATTTTATGTATGGTCTGGCAAAATGGGAATGCTCTGGAAGCCGCAAAAGTGTTGTGGTATTTTTCAATCTGGCACGTGTCTTCTCGGGAATAGCTGCCTGTACAGTCTTGCGACTTCCAGAGCATTCCCATTCGCCAGACCATTCATAAAATGCATGTCCGCCTTTTCCTGATTACTGTATGTCGCCATACCTACTGAAATCCGCGGTAGACACGACGAGGCGTAAGAAAACGCGCACTTTATACTTTCCATTACAAGGCACTCTAGCGGTCACCGCTTCCTCTCCGCCCGTGCACTGTATGGTGAAAATGGCTTATATAGATGTTTTCTACCACCCCTTAAATTTTTGCCCATGAGTTTTGAAAAACCCTGTATGTAAACAAATATGCATACTTTCAGTTTTAAATATTTATATTTATGTAGCATAATTATCAAGCATTATTCACATTTTAATTTTTACATTTACAATAGCTATTTTTTTTATGATTGAAACTTTGAAACACTTTATATTTTGAGCAAATTGTTTGCTAAATTGAAGAAATATATCTAGGTTTCGAAGTATGATAAGAGGTAAAAAGTTCACATTCCAAGGGATGAACTATTTAACCCTAGATAAAACGCTAGTTGCTGTATATACTGATATTACTGACGTCTCCGAGCAATCAAAATACTACTTTTCATTGTTGCTGGGGTAGCACTGCGGGCCACTAGATTATGTCACAGTAATCAAATTTAATAAAATCTTGCACACATAATAAAATACTTGAAATTACTTATATTATCCTTTGTTAAACAAATCGTGTTTTCGAATCAGCCGAAGTCCGATTTACTATTAAATTTGATCAAAATTCTTAGGAGCGTTTTGCATCCTGGATATTAACATATCAGAAAGATGATTTTATTTTTATTTTATTTATTTATTTATTTATATTTTTATTTTTACATCATTTTCGAGAACGCATCTGAAGAATATTTTGTAAGAACTGAATTAGAGGAGCATTTTGTAAGAACTGAACTTGCTTGTTCTACGCGTGTGAATGAGCAAAATTTTAAAATTAGATCTCTTGGAACGAAATGATGCGATGCTCTAGAACTTCCGTATCTTTTAATATTTATTTTCATAGTCGTTTTCGGGTTACAGTAATTTGATAGTGAGCATAACGCACTTTTCAGCCAAAACGAAAAAGATTGTTCATGTTTGACTACTGATTCCGACCAAGCCTTTAAACCAAATTCATTATTTAAGAAAGTCATTAGACACAGAATTTAATACTCTTTCACTTCGGCATATGGGAAATTTTATGTACGATGCACCCTTTAGAAGTTATAAGACAAAAACTGAAAAAAATGTCAATATTTTGAGGTTTTTTGACTTCCAAAAGTTTACCTTACTTCAAAAACTGTGACAAACTTGTATTACCTTATTTAGGATGCGTAACTTAAAATAAATAATTGCCAGGTTTTTATGAATTAATTGGTCATTTATTGGTCATCCCATTTTTGGTCTAATTTGACTGGGTTAATTCTAAATGTTTTAATATATATATACACCGTGTGTGCATAAAATGACTTGAAGGGTTTTGGGCTTTGTAACTTTTACTGTTGAGGGCCAAATGAAATGGAAATCTGCGTAGATACACAATACAATATGCAATTTTAGTTTCATAAGAAAAAATATTTAGTACCAAGTGTCGCCGCTTGGGAAATGTTTAAAGCTGCAATCAGACAAGTAATGTGAATAAATGCATTCCATGTTGAGCGATTATGAAGATAAAAGTAAAGGTTAGAGAACCCTCATCGATGAATTGTCTTTCAATTGTACTGATTCTATGCGACCATGCTTTATTAGCTAAGCTATTTTATCAGCAAGGAAAAAATGTGTGTGCTGCCCTTCGTGAATTTCGGCGATTTAACAATTTACGTGAAGAGCCAATTTTCTTTCGGAAAATAATTAAGTGTTATAAAATTAGAGGAACATTAGTGTATCGTTGCAAATCAGATAAATACAGTAGTGGACAAAATTGTGGAAACCTTTTGAAAAAAGTTGATTTTAGTGGTTTGATGTCTAATTACACCATTTTTTTGTACCAATACTATAAAATTATATATAATTGGAAAAATGATTTAATCAAGATTGTAAAGCAATAATATTTAAGAATAGTTTTTTAATAGAACAGCATTTATAAAGAAGAAAGGTGATATACATAGAAAAAATGAGATATACAATACTTTTCACCATACCCGTTAATACTTAGTTGGGTAACCTTTAGCCTTAATTATGGCCTCACAGCGCTTTCCCATGGAGTGAACCAACTTCTTTAGTTCTGCAGCTGTTATAACATGAAACCAAGATTGAATTATTGCTTCTGTTAATTGGGTTGCTGGGTTGTTTTTGTCTAAGAAGCTTCTTTAGCAGGCTCCATAGATTTTCGATTGGGTTAAGGTCTGGGCTATTCCTAAGCCATTCCAGCAGTCGAATATGATTACCTGGAAAATACTTCTTGCACACACCAGCAACATGACATGGAGCCGAATCTTGTTGAAATATAAATGCTTCATTATCTTGGGAAAGATCACATGCAGAAGGCAGCAGCTTGGGCCCAAGTATTTCATTTATGTATCTTTGGGCATTTATATTCCCATCGATCACGCCAATTCTGCCCACACCTCTTGATGTCATACAACCCCAAATCATAATACTTACTGGGTGTTTCATGGTAGGTTTAATGCCCTCAGGATGGACATCTTCTCCAATTCTTCTCCATACGTATTTTATGCCATCAATACCAAATAGGGAGATTTTGGTCTCATCACTCCAAATTACACTGTCCCATTGTTCCGTTGGCCAGTTAACATGAGCTTTAGGCCAGTTTAATCTTTTCAACCTTTGTTTCAGAGACAAAAATTGCTTTTTTTTTGTGGAATTCTAGCGTTTAAACCAAATTCATGCAGTCTGCGCCGAACATTCCTTGCACTTACCTTCACATTGCATTGCAACATTTCTCCTTGTATACACCGAGATGATTTTTTTCTGTCACCTAAGCACTGTCTTTTAATTCTTCTATCATTACTTGCTGTTGTGCACCTTTTTCTGCCTTTTCCAGTCTGTTTTCCTAATGACTGAGTCTCCTTGTACCTCTTCAAAAATTTAGAAATGCCGCCTTAGGTTAAGTTTCCCCCAATATTTTTTTCTTCATAACTGTAGCCTTGTTCACTTAATGTTACCATTTTATATCGCTTCCTAGGTGACCAGTCAACTCTTTGCGCCATTTCTTTAATTTTATATTGATTTTTTTTTTTTTTTTTTCATTTCACAAGCTCACTAGTAAATCAAAAAGCATAAAACAAAAAAACAACTTGATAGCCATTACAATACACACTGATAAATATCCTGTGACCTGTTGGCTCATTGCCAAAACATTGTCAGAACAAGATGACATCTGATTGGCTCTGTTAACACTCATACTCATTGGCTACATTCAAACGAAGGACAGCTACTTCCTATAAACGTAAGCAATAGTCCAAGTGGCGGCTGCAAAAAATTGCCTTGATAAGGTCTGAAGCTGATTTTTTTTCTATAGATAGAATTCATTGTTACAATGAAAATCTGATAGGGTTGCCTGGTCAAAGCCGTCAAGTTTAAGAGGAACAACCTCACTTCCGGTCAATATTTAAACGATTTTCGAAACCCTCAAGTATAAAGATGAAACTGGTGCTACAATGTAGAGATTCATATGCTCTTTAAAATGGCATAGGGTTTCCTGGTCAAAACCGTCAAGTTTCAGAGGTTGCCTCGATAATAGTGGTCAAATTTAAACGATTTTCGAACCCCAAAAGTATGAAGATGAAACCGGTGCTAAAATGTAGAGATTAATATGCTCTTTAAAATGTCATAGGGTTGCCCGGTCAAAGCCGTCAAGAAATAGAGGTTACCACGAAGATAGGGGACGTATTTGGCGATTTATTTACCCAAGTAAAAAGTGATTTACACAAGTGTAAAGGTGAAACCGGTGCTAAAATGTAGAGATTAATATGCTCTTTAAAATGGCATAAGGTTGCCTGGTCAAAACCGTCAAGACCCGGAGGTTGTCTCTAAAATGGGGGTCAAATTTAAACGATTTTTGAACCCCACAAGTGTAAACATGAAACCGGTGCTGAAATGTAGGGATTAATATGCTCTTTAAAATGGCATAGTGTTGCCTGGTCAAAACCATCAAGTTTCAGAGGTTGCCTCGATAATAGGGGTCAAATTTAAACGATTTTCGAACCCCACAAGTGTAAACATGAAACCGGTGCTGAAATGTAGGGATTAATATGCTCTTTAAAATGGCATAGGGTTGCCTGGTCAAAGCCGTCAAGAAACAAAGATTGCCACGTAAATAGGGGAAGTATTTTACGATTTATTTACCCATGTAAAAAGTGATTTACCCAAGTGTAAAGATGAAACTGGTGCTAAAATATAGAGATTAATATGCTCTTTAAAATGGCATAAGGTTGCATTGTCAAAACCGTCAAGACCCGGAGGTTACCCCGAAAATAGGTCAAACCTGTCAAGTAAAGCATTCAACCACAAAAAAATAGGCGAGTTTTGAAGATTTCTTAACGAAGTGTAAAAACATACGAATAGCATTAGCAAAGAAAATGAATAAGGATGAAATTATATGAATATTTGAAAGATGTGGCTGGTTCCAGAATGTACAGCATAGAAGTTATTTTAAAATGGCATATGTTTGCCTGGTAAAATTCGTAAAGAAATAGCGGTCAGTCTCCAAAAAGCTAACGAATATTAAAGGTGTTTAACACAAAGTGAAACACATATGAAGACTATTTAAAAAACGTTAAACACTAAATGATTAATATTGAAAGATGAAATTGCGAGCTAAATGTAGAACATACAACACTTTTCAATTTGCTTACGATTGGTGCTTCAAACCTGTCAAGCTATAGCGGCCAGCTTAGAAAAGGAAGCGAATTTCAATATTCGTTTATTTTATTTGTTTAATGATGTAAGAGATTTTAAAGCATAAAGAAAATTAAATTATTATGCGTGACCATTCTTTTTCTAATCTGTACAAAACTAATTTCATCTCACGAGCTCGTTTTTTCCCCATTTTTCAATACTTAAAATATTCAAATTGTGTCAAAGTATTGAGAAGATAAATTCCATGAAGAAATGTATGCGGCTGCTTTGTAGAATTTTATACGAAAATTTTGGGTTGTGCCGATTTTGTTATATTAAAAGTTTGTCAATTTTAGAAAATTTTCTAAATTAATTTTTTTATATCTAATTAAAAATAATCAATAATACCGTCTTCAAATTAATTATGGGTACAAATAAAGCGAAAAACATTTTAAAAAAATTGATAAATTTTTCGCGTTTCTTAATAACCATGAATTAATTTATGAAATTGAAATTTGTAAATCTTGATGCAAATCTGAAATAAGAAGTTTTTTTTTTTTAATTATTTATTTTGTATACTAACAGAATTTTTTATTATGAGTTTCTTGGGCATTTTTATCTTCATTTCTGTTAACTTTTGCGGGCGTATTTTGTTATCTGTATCCGCATGCTACATTTTTAATTTTTACTATCAATTTGTTGTTTTTATGGGAAACTTTAGAACAGTTTCATTACAGTTTATTTATTTATTTTTTCTTTTTTTAATACTTTTTATACTTTTTCTTCATATTGAATAAAAAACCCTTCAAAATTAGCCTTTTTTTTTTTTTTTTTGAGGCAACCACTATTTCTCGAGATTTTCACCTGGTAACCCAATGATACTCTAAAGAGAATATTATTCTTTAAATTTTATAAACGGTTTCATTTTTAAATATGTTAGGGTAAGAAAACCGCTAAAATTCGCCCCCCCCCACACACACACTTTTCGTGGCAACCTCTTTTCTTGACGGTTTTGACCAGGCAACCCTATGCCATTTTAAAGACCATATTATTCTCTACATTTTAGCACCGGTTTCATCTTTACACTTGTGGGGTTCGAAAATCGTTTAATTTTGACCCCTATTTTCGAGGCAACCTCCGGGTCTTGACGGTTTTGACCAGGCAACCTTATGCCATTTTAAAGAGCATATTAATCTGTACATTTTAGCACCGGTTTCATCTTTACACTTGGGTAAATCACTTTTTACTTGGGTAAATAAATCGTAAAACACGTCCCGTATTTTCGTGGCAACCTCTGTTTCTTGACGGCTTTGACCAGGCAACCCTATGCCATTTTAAAGAGCATATTAATCTCTACATTTTAGCACCGGTTTCATCTTCACACTTGTGGGGTTCGAAAATCGTTTAAATTTGACCCCTATTATCGAGGCAACCTCTGAAACTTGACGGTTTTGACCAGGCAACCCTATGCCATTTTAAAGAGCATATTAATCTCTACATTTTAGCACCGGTTTCATCTTCATACTTGTGGGGTTCGAAAATCGTTTAAATTGTGACCGGAAGTGAGGTTGTTTCTCTTAAACTTGACGGCTTTGATCTGGCAACCCTATCAGATTTTCATTGTAACAATGAATTCTATCTATAGAAAAAAAATCAGCTTCACACCTTAGCAAGTCAATTTTTTGCAGCCGTCGCTTGGACTACAAGCTCTGTGCTTCTCCTTTCTGGTTATTTGGCTATAACTTTTGATATAATACAGGTAATTGAACAAATGTTATTGCTTTACAATCTTTATTAAACTACCTTTCCACTGATATAATTTTATAGTATTGGTACAAAACAAAAGTGGTGTTATTAGACATCAAACCACTAAAATCAACTTTTTTCAAAAGGCTTCCACAATTTTGTCCACTACTGTAAATATCGATATGCTGAGATTGCAGTCGTTGGAAATCGTCGTTGAAGTGCCATGGATATGCTGTGAGTGCCGTCGTGTATGCATTGCAAATAATGGGAAAACAGAATGATTATCATATTGAGTTACATTTGAAAGCAACAACGAACATTGTTTATTTTTAATGTAAAAACTGTTATTTACTGATTTAATTGACAATGTATTCATATATTACACATTTTATGCTTGGAGTGCCAAATTTTCCTAGTGGTGACTTTTAGTATTAACTTGGTATTTTTTTTTTCCCATTCAAAAGTAAAAATCGTACATTTTACTACACATACTTGCTAATTTTAATTACAATGGGCCCAAAACAGTAAGAGCTATAAGTCTCTGAAAAACTTAGACGGTACATAAGATTCACTAACACTTAATTTACAACTTTTGTACACCAAAAAAGGAAAACTTATAAAATGTAATACATAAGCAAAATACAATACATGCATCATATATACGCTAATCAATACGATTTTTTTTTTTATGTTTATTGAAGTAAATACAGTAACATGCAATATTACATTTACAAGATAGCAACCGATGTGTACGAAACAACATCATTGTTTTGCATTTTGACGTGAATTTATAAAGGTAGAGCTAAGAAGATCCTTTTGAAGAAAATCACGTAAAAGAAAAAAATTATGCTTGCTAGTATGCAAAATCTTAAAAGATACGTCAAAAAATATCGTCTGAAAAAGAAAGAAAAGTCAGATTATTAGATTTTACAAAATACTATATAAATTTTTTTAAATAAAATATTAAATAAAAAATTTGCAAATAACTACATGATGTAATTTTTTGAGCATTAAATTTTTACATATAGATCATTTTAGAATTATAAATTTATAAATACCGGATGTCTAATAAGCCTGTAGGCATTTTAAAAATGCATAAAAATTGAGGAAATTGGTAGAAATGAACAGTTTGCGAAAAAGCTTTTTTCGATAAGGGGGATTTTTTTGGTAAAGAAAAAAAAAAAAGTTAAAATTTTTGTCGATAGAGGGGGCTGCACGGATGCGTAACCAGAAATATACAAATAAGAGTCCTATATTAAAACAGGAATAAACTACTACGTCAGAAACGCCAAAGAAAAATTATTGAGGTGCATACAGCTGTTTCGGTAGCCTAAAGCGTACCGTCATCAGTGCAAAAAGAATTCTGAATCTTGAGAAGTGCTCGTATATATAGGAGAGGGACCGGATTTAGTTCAACCAATAGGAATACGGTAGAAGTGGGGAGTGTGGCCAATAGGAATTAAGGAATGTGTAGCTGTGTAAACAGTAGAAAAAATTAAGGAAATGTGGACTGAATGTAAAATTTCCAACAATCAGACAAATAGGGAACAGCGAAATCACAATTTACAAGGTTTTTAAAATTTTTATAAATATGAAAAGCTTCAAAGAAATCGAGTTCATGAATGGATTTAGGCTTGCAAATTATTTTAGCTGAATTAAATTTAAGATTATGATTTTCCTCCCAGCAATGTTTAGAAATAGCCGATTTATTGGTTTCTTGTTTGCGGACGTAATTCATATGTTCTTTTAGACGAAATTTAAGACTGCGTTTAGTTTGGCCAATATATGATAAACCACACTGACAGGAAATACTATAAATGCCCCAAGAATTATGCATATCAATAGGATCTTTTAACTGAGAAAAGGTGAGTTTATTGGAAGGCGAAAATATTATTTTAAAATCATATTGTTTGAGAATTTTAGCTATGGTTTGACTGGTTTTAGGAAAATAGGGTAAAACAATACTGATATTAGATGTGACTGATTTAGTAGACGAAATACGAGGGAGTTGTAATTTTTGGATAGCTTTGTCTATAATGGAAGGGTCATAACCTCTGTCAATTGCGATGGCTTTCAGGTATTTAATTTCAGATTTCAATAAAATAGGATTTGAACAAATATTAAGGGCACGGTTTACAAAAGTATAGAAAGCAGCCATTTTTTGGTTAGGTGGGTGACATGAACGCGCATGGGGAGGAAGGGAGACTGCAAAATTTTTACGATAGACAGTGGTTGAAAATCCATTTACAGTGCGAGAGACGAGGGTATCAAGAAATGGAAGGGAGCCATTATTTTCTATTTCATATGTAAACTGGATATTACTGTCGATTGAATTTAAGGTTTCTAAGACATGGTCAATATTGTGATGAGATAAGTCGATAAGCGTGAAGGTGTCGTCAACGTAACGGGTCCAAAAAGGAAAAGATATTTTCTTAAAAAGCTTGCTTTCGAAATAGTGCATGTAAATGTCTGCGAGAATTGGGGAGAGAGGGGAACCCATGGCTAAACCTTCAGACTGACGATAGAATTTATTTTGGAAAGAAAAAGTGGTTTGTGATAAACAAATGCGGGTAAGAGAAATTAATTCTTGTATTTCGAAAGAGGTGAAATGAAACTCTTTTAATCTATTTTCGAGACAGCAGAGGGCGCCACTTATTGGAACATTAGTGAAAAGAGATTTTACATCAAAAGAAACCATAGTGAGATTAGTGTGAGGGCAGTTTTGAATATTTTTTGCAAAATTTATGGAATTCTTAACAGTATAACTATTAGCAGCAAGAAGTGGAGCAAAAATTGTGGTGAGAAATTTAGCTAGATTATAGGAAGCAGTACCGATATTAGAGACTATTGGATGAAATGGAATATTGGGTTTGTGAACTTTTGGTAAAGCATAAAATCTGGCACAATTAGCAATAGAAGGGATAAGATGGGATTTAGTCGAGTTCAATAACAAGGGGCAAGATTTTATAGCAGATTTAATTTTATTTAATTCTTGAGGAGAGGGGTCACGGGGCAGAGGAATGTATGGGCCATCATTAATTAGTTCGGTAACACTTTCGATGTATTGTTTTTTATCCAAAATAACAATCTGACCACCTTTATCAGCTTTAGTAATGATGATATTTTCATTAGATTTTAATTCCTTCAAGGCGTTTTTTCCTTCCTCCCCATGCGCGTTCATGTCACCCACCTAACTTCCTCCCCATGCGCGTTCATGTCACCCACCTAACCAAAAAATGTCTGCTTTCTATACTTTTGTAAACCGTGCCCTTAATATTTGTTCAAATCCTATTTTATTGAAATCTGAAATTAAATACCTGAAAGCCATCGCAATTGACAGAGGTTATGACCCTTCCATTATAGACAAAGCTATCCAAAAATTACAACTCCCTCGTATTTCGTCTACTAAATCAGTCACATCTAATATCAGCATTGTTTTACCCTATTTTTCTAAAACCAGTCAAACCATAGCTAAAATTCTCAAACAATATGATTTTAAAATAATATTTTCGCCTTCCAATAAACTCACCTTTTCTCAGTTAAAAGATCCTATTGATATGCATAATTCTTGGGGCATTTATAGTATTTCCTGTCAGTGTGGTTTATCATATATTGGCCAAACTAAACGCAGTCTTAAATTTCGTCTAAAAGAACATATGAATTACGTCCGCAAACAAGAAACCAATAAATCGGCTATTTCTAAACATTGCTGGGAGGAAAATCATAATTTTAAATTTAATTCAGCTAAAATAATTTGCAGGCCTAAATCCATTCATGAACTCGATTTCTTTGAAGCTTTTCATATTTATAAAAATTTTAAAAACCTTGTAAATTGTGATTTCGCTGTTCCCTATTTGTCTGATTGTTGGAAATTTTACATTCAGTCCACATTTCCTTAATTTTTTCTACTGTTTACACAGCTACACATTCCTTAATTCCTATTGGCCACACTCCCCACTTCTACCGTATTCCTATTGGTTGAACTAAATCCGGTCCCTCTCCTATATATACGAGCACTTCTCAAGATTCAGAATTCTTTTTGCACTGATGACGGTACGCTTTAGGCTACCGAAACAGCTGTATGCACCTCAATAATTTTTCTTTGGCGTTTCTGACGTAGTAGTTTATTCCTGTTTTAATATTCCAACGTCAAGTCTCCTGCTATTATCAAGAGTCCTATAAATTGCACGCTTTTACGATTAATAAAGCTTATTGCTTAATGCTTGCGTATACACGAAGCTTTAATTGCGATGCTGATTTGGTGGATAAAGTGTCATTTATGAAGATGTTTCTCCTTAGGTAAGATTCACCGACAATGTTGTAACTCGCTTGTAAATTGTAATTTGTGATGATGGCGGACACACAGAATAGAATTTATGTCTGTTTGCATGTAAATAAATACAATTTTTCTCGGAAATCTGCGTTTTTCTCCAGTACAGCACCCTCTACCGATGAAAATTTTAATTATTATTTTTTTTACAAGAAAAAAAAAAAAAAAAAAAAAAAAAAAAAAAAGAATAATTTTTCCGCAAACCACATTCAATTCCAATTCCTTCAATTTTTATGAATTTTTAAATTGTATAAAATTATCAATAAAATGTATATCTATCTAGTTGAATTAAACCTTTTCTTTGACTCTCATAAATTTTAATTTTTTAAATAAATATAAAATATTGTTAATAATAATAATAATAATAACAATGATTTATCTCGATTTCTATGCTGTGTTAGAATAAAACAAATGAAATAAAAAATAATGTTTGTCGTTTACCAGATGATCGTAATTAAATTTAGCCTATTCAGAGCACTATGTAACTGTGTGGATCGATTCAAAAATTCGTATAGAGACAATTGAAGAATGCGGTGAAGGATTTAACACACACGACACGCACACACAAATCTGCTAGAGAGTACTCACTATAATGATTAAAAAGATACGCAATAAACAACTGTGTGCTATTTCAACATTTTCAAACATTGCGGCACTTAGCATTTTTATCTTTACTTTTAAGCATTATGACAGCACAAAGAATGATAATTTTGACACTGCAAGTAAAAAAAAAAAAAAAAAAAAATCTTGTTCGCATAAGCACATGGACTGAGAGTGATTTTGGGGGCGATTGAGAGAGTAGCATTCTTTCAATTACAATAGCTAAGAGCTTTATCAACGTATGACACCGTTTTACGAAAATCAGTTAAATATTGTAGCAGCTCTTTGTGAATTTCGATGTCAAGAAAAGTTGCGTCAAGGACCAATGTCTCCACAAAAATGGGAGAAACATGATATCTCAATTTGAAAGAAAAAATCTTGTATAATATTCGTTAAAAGTAGCAAAGGGTGAAAACCTATCAGCATAGAAGTGGTTTCAATTAGAACTCCTACATTGATAGGCTGACACATCCGCCATTTTTCAGCCAACAAGACCGGCTGACGATTTAATATTGGTGGTTTTTCGGCAATAAATTGCACGAATCACTCCAGAAAAGGGCACTGCCTGTTTATATTTTCTTCTAATCCAAAAAGAAGGAAAAAGTAGATTATAAATTGCAGATGTGACTCGTAGATACACGGAGCAGCAGCACAACTTTGTAGCGTAAGATTTCCCTTATTTTCAACTTATTTAATTTTATTTTCAAAATTGTGTCACAAATGTAATATGAATGTACTGCTTTTTTAAGTTATTGTTTCTATATTCTTTTAAAATTAACTTTAAAATTGCATTTCTTTTAACGTGAAGGGTTGCAGTTTTGAGAATGTTGGCGATGTTTTTAAAATTGCCAACTTGTTTGTTTCGTGATAAAAAGTTCTAGCTCACATGATTTGTGTAGAAATTTAATGGCGATAACAACGCTAATCAGGTAATCTAGCTTTTTCTACCGCCAACATTTTCCCAGATGGGCTGAATAATGGCTGACACTGCGCCAGCTCGTACCATATAGGAGCCTTAGTTTCAATGATATGAATGGCCGTTGTCAAGCAGTTTTTTAAGAATGGTTATGTGTCAGTAGTGCACGTCCAGTATCACGACAATTAGACATACCGTATGGAAAAGTGTGGAAGATACCGAGTAAGTAGTGCACTTTTTTTCCTTTTTGGATCACCCCCAACCAGAAACTGCTTGTTTCGAAACTGACCTTCGTTTATTTTTTACTTATCCTAAATTAAAATCGATGACTCTGATCCATGGTGCATCCTTTGGGGTGACGAGTAACATTTTTATTTAGATTGAAGAATGGATACCTAGAACTATCGAGTTTGGTACATGGAAAATCCACGTGACTTCTACACACTAGTGGGGTTTCACTCGTAACCTGCAAAAGACATTGAATATAACGGTTCACTTTTCAATTTATCCTTGAGCCATTCATCTTAGAAAGAAATGACGATAGCGGCCCTATAATAGCGGCTCATAGTTGGTCTGTAACGGTCCTCGGATATCGTGATATGCTCAACTGTTTTGTTTCAACTGCAGCAGCGGCAATTCATTGCTTTTACCCCTTATTATGCAGGATGGTGTTTTATTCTATAATGGACTGTAGTGTAGAAGATTTTTCGTCAATATTTTACCGATGACAGGAGGAAATATTGAAACGAAATTAGCTGTTAAGTGGAAAATGAAATTAGCTGTTCTTTCCCCACTTTTTTGGCCGATTTGTTCACTGGATCTTGCTCCATGTGATTTTTGATTATGGGGCTACTTAAACAGCATAGTTTATCAGAGGAAGGATGCAACATTAGCAGATTTGAACCACCGTATAACGTTGTTTGGGCGACAGATAGCTGACAGTTAGCTGTAAAAGATTATGTTCAACAATCTAAACTGAAAAATATACTTTCGCCTTCTCGAATTACGGCATACTGATGATTCTGACTTTGGAATGTTGCATATGATTTCAGATGTTTGCGAATATTTAAATTAAACATTTATTGTTTATTATTGCTGTTAATCGTTCTAAAAAGAAAATCATGATATTGTTAAAATAAAAAGCATTGACTGTTAAGCTTTATTATGAGAATTCCCAACATCAACGTCTGACGGCCATTCTCATGAATGAAAGTCCCCACACGGAACAATGAACATTAAACATTGTCTTAGATTAAATGTTGAATAAACTGTAAAATGAATTTTAAAAGTAAAGTGCCACCTGATGAAGTAAAATTAAACTAGTTTGGCAATAAATATTTTGTTATTTAAAAAAATCTTATGTCTTCCTGTGTAAAAAAATGCATAGTCCTACGGTCAATACCTTTGAATAATATAATTTTTTTTTTTTTTCTAAGTGAGTTTTGAATCACCCGCTATATTCTTACGCTATTGGTATATAGTATACATACATATGCAGTAAGTCAATGGTATTTAATATATTACAATATTTATATATATATGATATTTATTAATATTTATAAAATGTTGATTGAGGTACGTGATTTATTGTTTAAATCGAAATTAAATTTACATTTTTTATTAAATGTACGCTACTTAGACAAGTATTATTATTCTGTTTAATGTTTAAGATTTACAGATATTTTTCAAATACTTAACAGCAGTATTGACACTGAACCAATGACAAATTCCCTGTTTCTAATTCCCTTGATGAAGTGTTGTGTTTAATTATTTTTACGCGAAACAATTATTAGGTCGTTTTGCAATTAACGTGTACTTCCAACATCATTTAATTCCAGTTCGGTACATTTTACTGTAGTTGCACGAAAACAGTTTATAGAAGATTTTTCTACATAAAATTTCCGTTATTAATCACTATGAAATAGCTGTTTAAAGCATTAAACGTGATTTGGAAAGCTTTTGTTATGTTGTAAATCATAATATTATTTTGAAATACAATGCATTCACACAACACTGTTACTTACAGTAAAATGTTTTGGAAACTTGCTTCATAAGGCTTGTTATCAACGCGGTAAAACGGGCATCCGAACCGTAGACATTCTATGAATTTTTCAATACTGAAATCTTTCATATCCACACAAAATATCTAAAATGAAAAGAGAAGTAGTATAGCTTTAGAATTAAATGTATTAGCTTACATATAATCAAAATATGTTTAATGGAATTGTAAATGCAGTTCCTGTAGAAATAATGAAAATTTCGGAAAAAAAGACTTTTAAATTTGAAATAGATAAATAGGTATGACAAATTGTCATTTTCAGCGAAAATAAGTTTACTGTAGTTCGTTCTTGGCATAGGGCCAAGCGGTTCCGCGCTCAAAGCTGGCAGATATGAGGTGCTGGGTTCGATCACAGGTCGCAATCGTTTAAATCCATGCTTTCATTTTATATTTTAATATTCATCCCCGTAAGTGCAACTACAAAACATTTTAAATTTGAATACCCGAATTCCTTAACTTTCTTTTATTATTATTATTATTATTATTAATTTTTTTAAAACACTAAATAGCTCAAAATGTGTAAAACATAAATCAAAATTCTCAACCATTCCAAGTAAAATCCTGGTATTAATGAATTAATTGATACTAAATAAATTGATATTTTTAGACATATGAAAATCTCTTAAACTTGTCAATAGAAACTGAAATATTTCATATCTGTTAAATTAATTTATTAAAAAAAAAAAAAAAAAAGAAAGAAAGAAAAAATGAAAATAATAATAATAATAATAATAATAATAAATAAATAAAAAAAATAAAAATAAATAAATACTGTTTCATTAAAATAAAAAGATTTTCAAAAGAACATAAATGTATAATTATTTTCTTCCACATGTTTGCCCGTACCTAACTGTACAAGAACAATTTTTCTAATATTCATGCTCGTAGTTTATTTTCTTTTAAATATTAGTTTAAGGAAAGAAATCATTATCCAGAAATCATGGGCACACATTCTTGTTATGCATTTTACAAATTTTGAAAACTCTACATATGAAATTTAAGGTAATATAATATGTATTAACGTTTAAGTATATTATTGACAGTTTAATGACAAAGAATCCAGATTAAAACTTAAAATTGAGATTTGTTTCGCGAATACTGAAATATATATTATCACACAAAATCGTTTTGTAGAGTGCCGCGGTGGCGTGATTGATAACCAGGGTCGGGAAGTAGAAATTTTTCTTTTAAAAATATTGATATTATATTTATGCTCTGGAAAATTTTAAAATATATTTCTTACGGAAAAAACAAAATCACACGCCACCTTTATTTATTAAAAAGCTTTAAAAATGATAGTTTTTTTTAAAGCCTAACATGGCGGTGTTTTAAGACATTCGCAATGTCTTAATTTCGAATGGTAAAAGGGGTCTTAAAAAGTGAAAAAAAAAAATATTAGATCAAAATGTGACCATCTATTCAAGACACCTTTTTAACTGAATTTAAGATGTTTGCATTTACACTGTATTTGTAATGTGACAGCTGTTAATTCACCTTTATCGTTTCTTTAAACAAATATATTAAAAAAGGGCTTCATTTAGGATTAAACGTAGGTTTAAATTTGTCAAATTTGTCAAATATTTCAAAACATTTTAAAGAAAAATTACTTTTTTTAAAAATAGAAATTAAAATGGGGATTTTTTGAGGGAAAAAAAAAACTGATTTGGGGAAATTATAAAATTTGTTTAGGAAAATTGATTTTTGATCATCTGGAATTAAATGTATTTAAAAGTAAAGCTGCAGTCCTACGTTTAATGTCTACTGATAAACTGATTTATTTTGATTCTTTAAAGCTTATTATACAACACATCTCAAAAATAAATGAGTTTTTAAAAAAACTTAATAATCTTATATATATTATATATGTGAATGTCCGTTTATTTGAGTCAGTTTCACGCTAAAACTGCTCGATGGATTTCGATAAAATTTGTTATGGAGATAGCTTATACCCTAACTTAAAAAGTTGGCTACCTTTTATTCCGAAAAAAAAAATTTGTTTTTGCGATTTTTATGCATAAAATAGCAATTTTGTAAGCTAATAATAGCAAAAAATTAGCCATTTAAATTTATCCATAATTTAATTGTTGCCAAAAAAAAAAAAAAAAAAAAAAAAACGAATTTATTTATTTTTTTCAACAGGAAAATAAATACATTTATCTAAACGTGAACGATAAAAAATTATAAAAAAAAATTATGCATCTCACAAAAATTGACGTCATGTTTAATTAAAATTTTTTTTTACACATTGATAAAGTGCTAATACGCAAGCGAAGTGATGACGTCACTGGCCGTTCGAATATGCAAGAAAAATATTTCCTATGTTAAACGTCCATTGGATTTTTTGTAAAAAATTATTAAAAATCGAGGAAAATTATTTCCCGATTTTAATCCCCATATTTAGGTATAGGTATGTATTAATTATCATGTCCATGCGTTAGATTAAGTTATTTTTGTTGTAAAATTGACAAAATTTGAATTTTTAATTTCAAAACTCTAGGGAAAAAAAATGGCAAATTTCCATATTCGATTGAAAACACAAACATTTCATTTCAAAAGATGATATTTACACAATAAATATCCAACTAATATACTAATTAAAAGGAAAATGATAAATATTCTATCATAATTTGAAGTCAAATTTGTTTTCAAATTCTAAATAAAGTATCAGATATAAAATACTAATATGTTGCAGCGGAATAGATTTGATATCGGTCATCCTTAGCAGAAAAAAAAAATATTGGCAAATTATTTGGCGAACATAATTAAATCCTTTCAAAAATCATGGTTATTTTAACAACTTATATTAAGAGAGTAATGAATAATATGAAACAATATTTCGTACAATGCATATTACGAAAATATACATCTGGCATGCATATTTTCGTATTACGTTTTTGATCACTAAATACAATAAGCGCCAAGAACGACAGAGTTTTGAAATTTAAAATTAAAATTTTGTCAATTTGACAGCAAAATAACTCAATCTAACACATGCACATGATAACTAATCTATACTAATATTATAAATGCGAAAGTTTGGATGGATGTTTGTTACTCAATCACGCCACAACGGCTAAACGGATCTGGATGAAATTTTGTACAGAGATGGATAATAGTCTGGAATAAGACATAGGCTACTATTTGTACCGGAAAAAATGTAAGTTTTTAATTAATCTTCTATATAATATAAATATTTCTTCTATAATAAAACTTTAAAATAATTTATTTTAATTTTTAATTGTTGCCAAAGAATATTTCACGCGAATAATAATAAAAAAAAATAATAAATATTAAGTTTGCTTTGGCACATGACAACATAACGTCATTATCAAAATTAAATAATAAGAAAATGAAAGCTAATTCAGATCTGTATTAAAGAGCTTTATTAGTTGATAATCCTGGGTATATTTTTAATTTTAATACTGAAGTAGATAGGACATTTTTCGCCAAGGATTCTATTTTTGTGACAGCAACCTTAAGCCAAGTAGTCCATAAAAAATATAAACAAATCTGTACATATAAAAGAGTAAACTCAATGATTCACTGACTCAACACTGCCATGACGATTCTGTGGGAAAGAGGGTCACAAATTTTAGTGACCAGGTTGGTTTTCAGTCAGGGACGCTAACAACACACCATATGGGCGAAGCTGTCTACAGTTAACGAATAGATAGTTTGTTCATCAATGCCGCCGAAATTCGCGAAAAAATTAGATTTGTGGACACAATAATGTCATATAAAATAATAATAATAATAAAAAAATAAAATAAAATAACATCGCACTAAAACTTTCCAGGTATTGTTATAATTCGCTGCAATATTCTAGAAGCAACAAATGAACTAGCAAAGAATCTGACCAACTTTAATACTGTATTGGTTATGGATTCGTGTATAATATTTGAGGCAAACTGATTTAGAAGAAGGGGATTAAAAAATATTCGCAAGATTTAATACTAGTAGATTGGTTTTTACTCCTTGAACCTGGCCTTGATAAGATAGCATTCTGAAAATACTTCCGTATTCCATATTATATTGTAATCGAATACGGACTCATGTGTAAAATTGGAACGAAATAGGTTAGATAGGAATAGATTAAAAATAAATCACAAAATTTGAAATGTTTGTTCAGGGAACTTGCCCCTGGTAAGATATATTCCTAAAAGTACTCACGTACTGTACTGTCATTCACTAGGAACACATGAACAAAATTTAAGCAAAATCGGTTCGAATAAGGGATTAAAAAGGAGTCACGAGATTTGGCACTGGCAGACAGATTTTTGCTCCTATATAACCTGTGGTGAGATGAATCCCTCAAATGCTTGCATATTGTATTGTCTTTGCCTATGAACACGTGTGCAAAATTTTAGCTGCATCAGTCTGATGGGAGCTGGTGAAATGACTGTAATATTTTCCCCAGATAGATAGAACAAAGAAAGTTAATTATACGCGTATAAATTTGTGTTTATGAGGAAAGATACAAATTAAGTTTTGGTCGTTTGAAACATGTATAAAATCGCTAAAAACCATATGAAGTAATAATTGCCTTGGATAATCATGAATATTTGAATTTTTTGCCCCTGATCATTTCTGTACGCCAGATGTATAGTGCAGCCACGTTTCCTAAAACCAGCAGGGAGGACGAGTTCAAAATATTGGAGGGTTACCAAATTCAGCAACAGGTTGTGATTTGGAAAACATCCAGTAATCCAGCACTCTGTTTTTGCTTATTTTCTGAATCAGATGACTGTCACCCCTATATTAACACTGGACTCGTCAAGTCCGCTCCTGCACAGTAGGCTTCCATGGTTTCATAAAATGTGGTCAAAGAATAAAGGACTCCATGCCCATTTTGTGAAAAGAGTTAGTACGCAATGTTCTTGATCCACATTTTTTGCATTATATAGGGACATTCAGCATTATGCCCAGTTACTATAAAGAAGACAGGACCATAGAAAATAAAACCATTCCATTTTCTTTATTGATGATTGATGTTATTAAATCATTTCATAATAATACCATTCTTAAAAAAAAAAAAAAAAAAAAACAGAAAGAAAGAAAGAAAAATTCATATTTGTAACATGGTGTCCTTTACCGACACAGATTTTGTTCAGTCTAAAATAAATACATTTTAATTTTTAAATTGATTGTGATTCAAATAAACAATTTAAAGCTTTTCTTCGACTAATTATTATCATTATTATTATTTGAGAAAAATGAATTACTTTTAAAATATTTTTCTCATACTGGAGGCAGATAGAATACTACATATAGAATACATTTTTAAATGCTGTGTTTTACTAAAATGTTCAAAACGAAGGATATCAATATGATATTCGTAACTTAAGTTAATTCATAACATCAACTGAGTACCTCTCTGTTAATTACGCCTGTTAAAATAATTTAAATCTTGTTTATATATTTTTGCACTCTTTAAAAATATGCAGTTGTACAAAAATTAAATAAAAATATGTATATCATATAAATGTATTCAAGTACATAAACAATTACCTCTGAATCTGTTGAATTAAGCTTTTCAGAAAGGGATTTGAAATTTTCACATTGGAATTTCCATTGGCCTGTTAAAAAAGGTTTAACCTTGTCTAAAGATCTTTCGTAAAATCGGTAAGTTTTTACAAGCCTGAAAGAAAAAAAATTAAAAAATATAAATGAATTAGGATAAGTGAAAGGAAAAATGGAAGACATCTGTATCAAATACAGTTTGCAGTGGCGCCAACTTATATGGGCCCGTGGAGCACGAGCCCACCCAATAATTTGCTCTCCCAGCCCACCCAGTTTTCATTACTCTGATTTATTATTTATTTATATTTTTGAAGCTTAAAAAAGCGTTTTCTTAAAAAAAAAAAAAGTTAGGAATACAAGCAATAAAAGGAAATTCGGCGGACTCGCATTTAAATGTATAAATGAATTAAAACCTTCATGTTTTACAAAAGAATTATGATCAGTGTAAACTGTAAATTCTTATAATATATATTAGGTTTCCAAATAAGAAATTTTTGGTGACAGCAACATAGCAACAGACGCGGAAAACACATTGCGCAGCCTCCTTCATCTTGCAGTGAAACTTGACAGACGAAGGTCCATTCCTAATTCCATCATAACTTTATACTTTAGCGTTGAATTAATATATCCTTATCCGCCTTCATCCCTCTCCCATGAAAAAAAAAAATTTGGAGTTACTCTACTTGATTTTCCAAACATAGACTAATTAATTGTTGCATAGAAAAAGTAAAATAAGACAATTCATCGAAGAAAAAAAGAAAATTATAGTAGGTTATTCGAGTATTTTTCTCTATATAGTATGTTGTTTTAATTAACGCCATTGCTCTTCAAATAATTTGAGCCCATACATGATAATGATAGAGTACTTCGTTCTGTCCCTGTAAAAATCTATAAATACTAGATTCTCCAAAATTCGTGCGACATTGACTTATAACATGTATATGAACTTTCAGGTGAAAACACTATAGTCTAAGTCTATATCGCACTTTGGAAAATTTGAGGCCATAAACCTAATGATAAAAAAAATTTCGTTGTGTATTTGTAAAAATCTATAAGTGCTATATATATTCTCTAAAACTTATACAGTTCGTGTGTCGGGTACCTGTAACATGTAGTGTAAATTCCCATTTGATTTGAATAAGGCGTTTAGACACTGTCGCATTTTAAATAATTGAAACCCATAGGCCATAGTGATAAAGAATTTTTTTCTTGTGTACAAATCTATAAGTGCTAGAATTCTCAAAATTATACAGTTCGTTCGTTGGTGGCTTATAACATGTACATAAATTTTCAGCTCAGTTGGGTAAGGCATTTAGATAATATCGCACTTTAAATAATTTCAGCCCATAGACTATAATGATAAAGAATTTTTATTGTGTGCCTGCAAAAACCTATAAGTGCTGGATTCACCCAAAATCTATACAGTTCGTGTGAGAGTGTGACCTATAACATTATGCAAAAGTTTTCAGTTTATTTGAATAAGTTGTTTAGACATTACCGCACTTTAAATAATTTGAATCCATAGACCATAATGTTAAAGAATTTTTAAGCGCTAGAAAATCAATAGAGTTCATGCTATGGTGATCTACAAACCTACAACATATGTGCAAATTTTCAGAGGAAGCATTTAGGTGCTATCGTGTCCCTGCACAAACATATGCACACACACACATTCATACATCACCGTAAAAATAGCAAAAATGAACTCGGAGGACTTCAAAACGTATAGCTACACAAAAATCTCGAATTAAAATTTTTCTCATGATTACAATACTTTCCTTACATAGTATGTTTGAAAAGTAAAAATCTTTATAGCATTGTTCCGTTTACCCAAAAATATTTGAGCCCACCCAATCTTTTCCAAAAGTTGGCGCCACTGACAGCTTGTATTTCTGTATTTCTATTTCTCAAGAAAAAAAGAATTGGTTTGTAAGAACACATTTATTACAAAAAAAAAAAAAAAAAAAAAAAAAGAAAAAAAAATCAATTATTCTATTCACTATTTTCTATGTAATTGTGTTATTATTAGTACGACAGGTCGTGCTATTTCTTTCAATCTGTTATTTTTCGTCGTCGCCGTTTGTAGTATTACACCGTGAATTTTATATTTCTTATTATGTCGGGGAAAAAGAATAATGTGCAAATATTTTCTTTTTTAAATAATTAAAATAAAATTTAGAAAAATATATCGTACTAAAGAAATGCAACAGCTTCAGTATAGTATATATTATTATTAATATTATTTATATATGTCGTTAAAAAAAAAAAAAAAAAAAAAGACTTTGATTTGTAAGTATTTATTATAATTTTAGCAGTATATGATGTCATTAGTTAACTAAGAAACTAATTTGAAAGTGTTTAAAAATAACATTTTTAAAATTTTTGAAAAATGAAGTTTCTAAAATAATGATGGCAATTTCCAATAAATTAAGGAAAAAAAAAAAAAAAAAAAAAAAAAAATGGAAAAGGAATAGGAAAAGGCCAGAAAAGGCTTAATTTTAATAAAAGAAATGAAAATTTCTAAAAGTAAACAAACTTTGTGACACAAATTTGGATATTAAAAATTAACGAAAATTATAAAAACTATACAACGAAAAGTTTTATTATTTATGAGCCAATAATAATAATAATTAAGTAAATATCTTTCTTTATATGTCGAAAAAAGAAATGAATGTGCAGACATACTTTTAAAATAATTGAAATAAAATTGAGAAAAATCGTTCTAAATAAATAGGACAAGTTCATTATAAAGCCCCTTGGCGAAATATGAAATTTGCCACCGAAGTATTGGGTTGTTCGATAAATAATGTCGTTTTTTAAAACCTTCGCTTCTAAAAACGAAGGCTTTTTCGGACGTGGAATTTTTAAACTTACCGAAAGATGGTAAAAGGTCATCCAACAAAATGGTCAATATATCATCGATTAATGTTTGTTGTTAATATAAATAAATTCACTTTGAAAAACATGAAAAAAAAAAAAAAAAAAAAAAAAAAAACGACATTATTTATCGAACAACCCAATAAGTTTTCTCACTAAGTTCGTTACTTATGCAGTTGCGATTAGCCATTTTAATTCATCACGAAAATAACAAAAAAAAAAAAAAAAAAAAAAAAAGCCGCCAAGGGGCTTTTATACTAAAGTTATATATTAAAGAAATTTTAAGAAATAAATATAGTTTATGATACTATAGAATGAAACACAGTTACTGCGTGCCTTAATATGGAATAATAGATTAAAATAAGTCCTGTCGTACTAAATTAAATTCTGTTTACAAAACATATAAACAGAAATATTATTATTATTATTATTATTTTGGTTGCTTTTGAAATTTTATGTACTATTTTTTGTATCAGATTCTGTTAGTTCATTATTTTGTGTCTAGCATTAAAAGTTTTACATTGAGATTAATATCATTCTATAAAATTATTAGTGTTGTAAAATTGATTTTTACAAGACTAACAAGGGAGGGTCACCAACTGTTCAAAAGATATTTATACATGTTATATATCCTCCTAAAGGTCTCATTGAGCTGATAACGAAAATATCCATCCTATCGGCAAATGCGCCCCCTAGCGTAAGTTATTAGGAACTAAAGGTTGCAAATTACAGATTCCGCAGTAATGTACTTTGAAGAGTTTCTATAATTATAATCAGCTTTGAAATAAATTATTAATCTAAATATATATTGTTAGTAAAGTATTTTACTGTTTATTAGTTATTTTTTGGCAACATTAAATTTTTAAGTATTAAAGTATAACATGAAAGATATTAAAAGAATAATGTAGGAAAGAAATATCTTTATTTATTTTTAATAAGAAAATTTCAAATGTTTGATTAATTTCTTACACTTATTATTGTAAAAATGAATCTATTTTAATTATTTATAAATCATGTTCATATAATTCGATATAATTAACTACAAAATGAGAAAACTAGTTTATATATAAAAAATATAAGAAATGTAATTACATACAAATAAATGATAGTTAGTGGCAGTGATATTTTATGATAAAACATTCTAAACACAAAATTATTCTGCAATGTGAGCAGCGAATAAATGACATATATTGTGACAAGTTGGAGAGGAACAAGATACATTTGGAAATTCAAACAGTAGTTCTCTTAAAGTAGGAAAAGGTGTTGGTTTTTCAACAGGAAAGACACATTTGTACCAAACATAAGAAATCATTGAAGCAATCAGCTTGAAATGGGCTCTTCCCACTGTCGTCTGCTCAATCACGTGATAGAGGAAAACGAATAATCGAATTCTGATAATCGAATTCAATTAAATATTGTTCTTAAGAACAAAAATTTTAATATTTAATATAAAATAAAATAAAAGTAATATTATGCATTTGTAAACAGTAGAATAATTGTATTTATAAATTTAATAATTTTTAAAAAACATTTCATGTGTTTATTTATTTTTACCTATAAGAATCGATTTTTGCATATTGTAGTGTAACTGTAACATTAACTGATCTAGCAATAAATAATAGCTTCTTGTGGAATGTTTACGGATTATAATTTGAAATTTTAAAATGTTTTCATTTAATTTAATTGCATAAAGGTGTTACAACAAGTTAATTAACTTAGTTACTGGTCTAAATGGATTTACGTAGTACGATATTGCACTGTCACTGATTAAAGTACCAAAAATCAGAGTATTTAAACATGTCTTCATGAACATCAATAACAGGTATAAACTAAATAATAATTGTAAATGTGTACAGCAAACAAAAGATGATGAATAATGATATAAAATGGATTAAAAATGATGATGTATAACAAATAACACAGATTAAATACGATTGATCAAAAATAAGAATAGAAAATATGTTATTTCAGCAATCGCTCTAGATAAACAAGACTTCGTCTGCTATTTGTTTTTCCTCTATCATGTGACCTCTGACGTCAGGTGGGAAGAGTCCATTGCTTTAAATCAGACTATGAGTTTTGATTATTGTTTTACGTTCTAGAATATCGATTGATAAATTAGTAAGAAAAACTTCTTCGATGACACATTTATAAAAATATTTCCATTGATGAAAACAATTTAAATCTAGTGGTTGCATAAAACGAGTTGAACACTTTGGAAAAACATGTGGTGGAATTTTTTTACCAGGCAAATCATAAAGATGAGAATCTTAAGGATGTCAATCTCATTGGTTGCTTCGTTGAAAAGAGAAGACATATCTCTTTTCCTCCCATAAATCATTGTTTTTGAAATGCAGACGATAAGTTTTATCATGCATTAATCCGCGTTTGTAATGATCTATAGATGGCACTTTTTCAGCTTTTGTTGTTAGTAAATATAATAGCCACGTGTATTTATTATCGTTCTATTTCTGTTACTACTTAATATTCGTGCTATAATTTCTCCGCCATTACATCATGGAAAATTGATTGCTTTTGGAAAAAATATTTCAGTTTATTCAAAGTTCGATCGGAAGTAGGTTTTTAACTGAAGCTGAACAAATATTAGTTTCAAATCATCTGATTATAATTCTTTACTTCCATTAGCCGAAGCAACTGAAATTTTAAATTTGTCATCTGGAAATAAATGGAAAGCTTAATTCTGGATTTCTTGATCCTTTGGAGTTACACTGTGGCACACAACAGTATGTGTTATCTTTTTCACCGGATTTATTCATTTTTTCTTCTATAAATATATGTGAAACTAAACGTCGGCAAGCAATGGCGTCTCGACGAAAGCCGAAAGCTACTCATGCTAATTGTAATTTCCCCTTAGCCCACCAGAGAGCGAGCATTTCATTACAATCGCGGATAGAAAGAAAATTATTTAAAAAATTTAATTCATTATCATAGCAACCGAAAAACAGTAAGAAGGAAATTAATTTTTTAATTAATAATTATATTACTACATACACTATAACAATTATAATGAAATATATACATATAATATAAAGTATTAATTTTATTCATTGCTAAAAAAATTACAAGTGCTTCTTTTAACATTTGTTGCGCTTTTCATTTTAATATTTTTCATATGTAGTTTAGTATTTAAAAATTTTTTATTGCCAAAAAATAACTACTAAACAGTAAAATACTTTACTGACAATACGTATAGTCGTATTTGGAATAATAATTTATTATAAAACTGATTATATTGATAGAATTTCTTTAAAGTACATTATTGCGGAATCTGTAATTTACGACGTTCGGTTCCTAATAACTCACTGTAGGGGGCGCATTTGCCGATAAGATTGATATTTTCGTTATCAGCTCAGTGAGACCTTTAAGATGATACATAGCATATTAAAATACCTTTTGAACAGTTGCTGACCCTCCCTTGTAAGCCATACTGTTTATTTTGTTGGGCATGATAAAGTGCAATGAATTTTTAAAAAATTTAACTAAATTGTTATACGTAATGTTTTCTAGTACTACGCACAGTGGAATATGAATTAGAAAATTTAAATTAATATTTTGTTGGGCCTTCTTTCGCAAGTTGGACCTGCTTTTGCATGAATAACAGCCTATATTCGTGTAGGCAGCGATTCTACAAGTTTTTGTAGTATATTTCTGTACTGATAAGTATAAAGGATTTAAGTCCATATTCTTGATTTTTCAGGAGACGAAAAATAAAGTTGAACTAACTAAAAACTAATCAGAAGAATCGATTAGGAAAAACGGATTAGATTGATTTATACCCTTTATACCATTCAGTGATTGTCAATCTTCATTTAATAAAGGGAAAAATTGAATTAAATATTTTATACTAAAGATTAATGCTAAATTTCTGACTTGAATCTTTTTTTACCAGTGGATTTTCTTAAAGACTAAATGACATGGATTTAAATCCTTTATACCAATCGATAGAGAATTTTTTCTGAGTCTGACTATGTACTTAACTCAAAATCGACATTTTTGGGCTTAAATCCTTTATACTTATCAGTACAGATTTATATCCATTGGTTATGCATTGGTTAAACAGACTTTAAGATCCTGTAAATTGGAGGGAAGAGGAGAATGCTGACAGATACTCCTTTCCAACATGTTCCAAACATTTCTTAATGGATTAAGATACAGGCTTTGCGGTATCTAGGAAAACTGTTGGAAGTCAGATATTGACCACAAAGTATCGGTTACCTTCGGAGTAAAAATGTAACATTGCAGACCACTTCCACACAAGTAGAACATTCCCCGAAGGTTTGTAACTGGTTTTGAATACTTTTGCCGCCAGTTAACATTTGTTGAAACTCTTACAGGTTTCTAATTCATTGGCCAGTGTGTGTATCAGGAGCAGTAATATTAATCATAGTGAAATTTGAATGAAATTTACGAGTTTGGAGGCTAAACAGTCATTGGTTGAAATCTTGAAACTAGCAAAAAAGAAAGGAATTATGAAGGAAAAAGAGTGGCGAATTGAACAGGAGAGAGCGAAAATATCGTCTTGGATGGATATAAAATCTAAACTTTCTCTCACTAAAAAAAAATAAAATAAAAAGTCGAGACATTTGTTTGAGAACAGCGAATTTAGAAGTATAAATTTTAAGGTATTGCTTGGATATATCCTTTCCCTCTTCCTGAAAGTGATGAAAAACAGGTAACTGCAACTTCAGGTATACTTCTGAGCATAATTTTTTATTTTGAAAAAAAAAAAAAAAAAAAAAAAAATCACATATTTTAGTGCAAAATTGGATATCATTACTAATATAATAAGAGCACCACAGAACTGGCGTTTTAAAGTAATAATTACAAAACTTAGAATAAACAATATAGAATACAATAAACTCGCCACAATTATTTCAGGTCGAAAGAACACACAACTCTTCGTCAGGCGAACAATGTAGGTACAAGTGCTGAAGTTAAATCGGCAACGCTTTGAATGCAGCACTCGTGCCTAGGTGCATTGCCGCTTTGTTATTAAGATTTTGTTATATTTTTTAATCTTTTTCATTTACTTATTTTCTTCTTTCATTTGATAATTCTGATCACAACCAGTATTTATATTTAAATTCGTTTTTTTATATTTTTGCTCTTCACTTGCGTTGCCATTTTGACTGCAGTACTCGTGCCTACATTTTTTGCCTTACGAAGGGTTGTGTGTTCTTTCGACCCCAAAATAATTTTTGCGAGTTTATTGCATTTTATGGTGTTTATTCAAAGTTTTGTAATTATTAGGATCACTAATAGATACTAGCTCCGTTGTTAATCTGGTAATGATACTTGTTCTATTAGTAGATACAATATTTGGATTTTTTTTTTATGTAAGCAATATATATGGACTTTACAGTAAGGTTTTTATTAGAACATTTCTAAATTATTAATTAAATAATTGAAACATTTAATCCACATACTTATTCATTGATGAAAGAGTTCCACTTATTCTGTTATCAGCAATTCTATATAAACACACAAATTTTTATCATATTTTACCATGATTTATATGATTTAGCAGAAAATTTAGTTAACCCTTTGAGTACTAAATTATTTGAAGATTTTTATGCCCATGGGACGGATTTAATTTGTCGCTGTATGGAATAACACTTTCGTGACAGCATGATTTTGAATTTTTAACAATAAGGCCCGCCTGTGAGCGTTATTCTGCCATGTTACAATATTTCAGAATAAAATTTTCTGTATTCACATTTATATTACAAATGGATGTACATTATAATTTTATTTTTTCTAATCAAAGTATTTGTATCCATAGTATATTTCATTGTAAAATTGCAAATATTGATTATATAGTTAAGAAAAAAATAGCATACAAATTGCAAAAGAAACGCCCACTGGTGGAGTTACAGATTTTCAAATAATGTGAATCTACGTCAGCGGTCGCGAAAGTGTTAATATGTAAAAGTAACACATTTTATTTGGAATATACTTATATTGGTGATATAAGTATGGTTGTAAGATATCATAAAAAATTCCAGGAAAGTATTTGCGATCAACGCCCACTGGCGGGGTTGCCGAAAACATCAACGCCTACTTCTTAAATTCAGATGACGAGTCAGACTCGTCCACCGTAACTTCGCCCAAGTAAGCAGATGACGAGTCTCACTCGTCAAATGTCCCCAAAGGGTTAACTAACTTCCCGACAAGCTAGAAATCTGAAACTTTTAGAACAGCTCAAAACACAATAACAATGCATATTTTAAATACTTTCAGGCTTCGGGTCCCCGCTGCCTTCAGTTACGTTTATATTATTCAACAATCATATAACTTCTCGACTATCTAAAGGTTTCAAACTTTCAGAATAAACTAGAACACGATGATAATGCATTTTTTAAGTACTTTTAGTCAATTTTTTTGGGGGTTCAGCTGCCTTCGATAGCGTTTATATGATTCAACAATCATACTTCCCGACTAGCTAGATATTTGAAACCTTCAGAATATCTCAGAACTCGGTGATAAGGCATTTTTAAATACTTTTAGCCAATTGCTTCGGGTCCCCCACTGCCTTCTGTAGCGTTTATATGATTCAACAATCATATAACTTCCCGACTAGCTAGACATTTGAAACTTTCAGAATAGCTCAGAACACTGTGACAATGCATTTTTAAATACCTTAAGCCAATTATTTCGGTTCCCCTCTGCCTTCGGTAGCGTTTATATGATATAACAGAAAATTTAATAAATTTCAGTTATAAAGTGTTCGTGATTATCAAGGCTGTAATTAAGAAATAAATCTTTTATAAATATATACTAGCTTGAATCCGTCGAATTCGACGGTCACTTCATTGACCGTAATGTTTCAAAAATCGTCGCTCTTCGATTGTTCCTGTCCGCACATTTAAATGTCATTAAGGTCTTGGAGGAAACGAACAGGAACAATCGAAGAGCGACGTGGACGTGAGATGGCTTGTGACAGAAAGTAAACAAAATATTTCGCGCCAGTTCAGCTTAATTTAGCAGCTCTACGTAGAGTGAAATGATTGAAATCTTTAAAATTTATTTTTAACTATATCTTTATTGAGTAGAAGAGTACATATATGAAATGACGAATGAGCACGAATACAGTTAAAAATTCTAAATGAGAATTTCATTGAAGACGATATTTTGGGTCCAGCCATCGGCCACGGGACATCCAGGTGAGTCCTCGTGAGTGATCTTGACTGCCACGGCACCCTTGGATCTAACCCTTGAAAGAGCGACATACAACATTCCATGAGAAAATACGGGTTCTGGATAAACACCAACAGTACCAAGTGTTTGATTTTGACTCTTATTCATTGTCATCGCAAACGATAATATAATCGGGATTTGAAGCCTGTTGATGGTGAACAGAAAAGTTGAGTCACTTGGAGTGAGCGGAATTATTGGAAGAGTATGTACAGTTCCCATGCACTCACCGCTTAAGATTTCGGCAGAGATAGTATTCGGATGAAGAGATTTGATGATCATTCGTGTTCCGTTAACTAAACCTTTTCTAACATCCAAGTTTCTAATGAGCATAACAACTGCGCCAGGTTTCAAACGAAGAGTGTGAGGAGGTAAGCCGCTCATTTCGATCGAATGTAAGAATTCAACTGGGTATCGCATGCGTTCGCTCTCATCATCAGTTACTATAGAATCAAGACTATGGTAAGTCATTTCAGATCCAGGCAACTGTTGGATGATTTTATTGTTGATTGCCAAGCAGTGTGAGTTCTTGGGACATAGTATCGCTTTGCTTTTCAAATCTTGCTCTGACAGATTCGCAATATCTGGCCCGTAAATACGTTCAATCAAATCTCCATGAAAAAGCATCTCTCTTGGAATTTGAATAAAATCGGTGTCCGAAGCATTTGCTGAGCCTGAGCCAACATCAAGTTGGAAGCGGTTGAATTCCACCTCACCTGGATTTGTTCGCATGTTTTCTGTGAAGGCGAACTTCTCGAATGGATCCCAAAGACTGCAGGAGATCAAGCAATTTTCAATGATAGTAGCTCTAGCAGCATGTGGAACAACTGGTAAAGCTTGTTGGAAATCTCCTCCAAGAATCAAGACCTTGCCGCCAAAAGGCATGTCGTTATTTTGAATGTCTCTGAGTAACCTGTCAAGACAGTATAACGCATTGGATGGAATCATTGATGCCTCATCAAAGATAAAGACCTTTGTCTCGCGTAGTTCATGTCCTGCTTTTGAGCTAGGTTTAATGCTACTGACAGAATTCTCGAAGATAGGAATCGGGAACTTGAATACGCTATGCCTTGTTCGTCCTCCAGGAAGTAGCATTGCTGCGATACCTGTCCATGCCACTGCCGAACACTTGATTCTTTTACCACGAAAGAAATGAAGTTACGTTTCATAGAGGTAAGTCTTTTCGCAGCCACCAGCGCCCAATAAGTACGCATTCGTACTTATTTCGTTTTTCAAAACGCGTTCGCAAATGTGATCGAAGACAATCTTCTGGTTGGTATTCAGATTTGGAATCATTCGTTTGGCTAATTCTTCCTCGGTTTATGGGTCGAACACTGCGTTGGGCAGAACCTCCAAGTCAACAGCAGGAAAGCCAAGGTCACTTAAAGCAATGGAATGTGACATAAGGATTGATCCGATTTCACAAAGAGCTTTTGTCCTGCTAACTTGTATGGAAAATGATCTACTGAAATCTTCTGTAAGCGCGTTCTCGAACTTTAAGAAAATATTGAATGGTTCTTTAAGACTACAAAATGCTCACAGGTAAGCAAGCATAGCGCGCAGCTGCTTGGGCATTTGGTGAGAAGCAGCTTCTTCAATTGCAACTTCGAAGTGAGAATCAGATTCGAAAAGATTCCTGGCTATAGCTGCTCCTTTGAATGTTTCGTAAACATTTCCGTTGACTGTTCTGAGATCAGTGAACGATTTAGGACCTGGTAAACTGACTAACAGAAGTCTCAAAGCGAATGTTTCTTCGTGCTTTGGACTGACAGTATAAACTCTTCCGATCGCAAATCGTTTGTTCTTCCTCTTTTTCTAGCGCTTGTTTTCAAATATATACTCCTTCGGTATATCTTGATAAAGCTTGTTACATGCATCTGGATCATTAGTGTTGAGCTCGAAGAATGCAGTAAGAGTTGTTCTAGAATGCTCCTGTTGTACAATAGCTGCAATGTCAGCATCTTCTTGGATGTAAACGTTTTGGTGCCCTGGAAGCTGAACAGAAAGTTTCTGTACACTGCGAGATTTTGCTTGCATCGGGAACTCCAGGAGCCTCCAACCCGCCTCAGGGGCGCTGATGTAGTGCATATTCACGAAACTTGAGATTTCATCGTAGTCTATTCGTCAATCGGATCCAACATTGACAGTCTTAATGTTTGTACTATCATAGCCTTTATAGATGTACCTGTGTAGGTATTTGACAGCTTTGACAGTTGAACAATTTTCGACATTGATGTGAGCTTGGAATTTTCTACTCAAGTAAGGATTGTAGGGAACAACCCATTCATTTGTCATTTCAAGCAATCGATCGTTCACTTTGGTTAGGAAGCTCATTTCTCCGTCATTTTCCCGTCATTTCTCCGTTTGTAAACTGGATATCCGTTGAGGTTTTCTTTGGTTATAGAGCAGAACGGTTTTGGGAAGTTCTGGTGCATCTACCATTATTCATGCAAGGGGTTGAAAGATCCGCAAGGGCCATGAATCATGCAAGATTTCACGATTTCAAATAGAATTGCATCAGATTGTTCAGGCAATTCAGCGGAAACTACTTTGTCAATATGTTCGACTTCTCGTAAAGCATATTCCTCTGCCAAAGTGAACAAAATGTGGCAATGTGGTAGTCGTCTCTTCTGGAATTCGATAACGTATAAGTAGTAAAGAACTTTTCCGAAGACTTCTTTCTTAGTCAGGTCGTTCATGAGTTCTTCCAACTTAGCCTTGAAAACTCTGGCAATCAATTCAGGGCGGAAACTGGACTGAGAAGCATAGCCTAAGTTGTCTGTAATCTCTTTCCATTTCGGGTTGCATGTAAAGGTAATGAAGAGCGAAGGCTTGTCGAATGCTCGAACTAATGCCATTGCGTCTTGGTAGTGCACATTCATGTTCCTTGGAGATCCTTGGAAAGAGATGATAAAATTACAATTTTTCCAGGCTGAACTCCGCGTTCGGCTGTTTCGTTGTAAAAATAGACTTGTAGTCCGGTATAGGTTTCGACTCGTAACTTATTTTGTTCGATCTGTGTCCGTTGATACATGAGCCTCTCTCCTTCGACACGAACATACTGATCAATTAAGTACTGCAACCAGAGATCTCCTGAATTATGAAGTAGAGTTAATTCACGTCGAATAGCTATTCTGAAGGCAACGTGTTGTAATCGAGTCACTTTGCGTAATCTACCGTTCGTTTCTCGTTCATGAGTTTTGTTCATGTTCCAGCCTCTCTCACCATAAGGGAAAAGAAGAAGATATAACATCGGGTCTGTCAGCTGATGGAGACAGTTAATATTCCTGAGATAACTTGTTCCATTCCCTTTTGGAAAAACTTTCAGATCGTACTCGGCCGGTGGATCGCCATCTTTGGGGGTAAACACTGCAGCAATTTCATCAGCGGAAGACAGATTAAATCTATTCTCGCTTTGGTCAGAAATATTTGGTTGTTCAGAAAGCAGGAACATTCTTACTTCAAAGGGGAGTCTGCTCTCACGCTGTGCAAGTTCATTCTCTGCCCTCTTCACTTCGACCATCCTCCTGTATTTCTGTGCTAATGGATTTACCTCTACCATCATTCCGTACAATTTGGCCATGAGGTTGCTATCACACGTGGAATTCATTGAAATGCGAAGGTCAGTTGCCTCGGCTGTATCGATTATATAAAGTTGTGCGAATGACCTCTCTCTGGTGTTTACTGGATGGACTGGACCAAACTTATAGTGAACCTGGCCATTAATCTTGAACAGATAAGAGCCACGTCCATTAGGACGTACGGCTTGATTGGCAACAAATGATGCAAATGACATCGCACTGTTATATTTCCGAATGTTTTCTAAGTAGTGACGTTTTGATGCGTTGTTGTTCATCAAAAGCTTCTCGAGAACCGGATGGGATCTGGTTTGAGGAAGCATGACCTTCTTATCATGACAGCAGCTTCTGAAATGGTAATTACTCTTTGTGCCAATTCTCTCACAGTCAAAGTGTAGTGCTTTACAGAATTCACACTTGAGAGCAAGTGGGCCTAGGTCGTAATATGCCACTGCAAAGCTACCGTCAAGAGCACATTTCAGATGAGGTTTCCATGTTCGGATGTTATCTGACACGATACAAACACAATGAATTTCTTTTTCATCGGAAGGATCTGCTGGTTCTGGTTCGGTTTCTAGAGCAATATAAATCGGGTTTAGAAAGTCACAATCCAAGTTAAGGTGAGTCATAGTCTGGGCGTATTCAGTTATTTCTAAGTTAGCAAGCATGAGTTCTATCTCAGTTGGCTGCCTTGAAGTTGATGGTTGTGGGCTGGATGTTCTGCGCCTCTTTGTTTATTTGTAAAATAAGTTCTTTTGCCTTTCTCGTTGTGAGTATTCTTCATCAAGCCTTGTTAAAGTTTTTGTTTGTCGTTTACTGGCTATTTCTCGCCTTCCAGTAAACCTTTTTTTCAGTCGTTTTAATTTTTTCGGTGTTTGAGGCATTAAATTCGATAGTAAATATCAAATAACACATAGAAAACTGAAAAAATAAAGAAATAAGAGAAAAAGCGGCAAAATAAATAAATATTCTTTCCTGTTGCCACACTGTAAAAAAGGCACAAAAATTTAAAAATAAAATGATTGCACGTGAACTTTCTTTTTATAAGGCAATAAAAATTCAGATTAACTGGTTGTATTTTTGCATTTCCGAAAATGAAATAAAGAAATAAGAGAAAAAGCGGCAAAATAAATAAATATTCTTTCCTGTTGCAACACTGTAAAAAAGGAACAATAATTTAAAAATAAAATGATAAAACGTGAACTTTTAAAATATTTAAATTCATTACGGCTCGTAGTTAAATTAAATTTTAATCACATTAAAAACTGAGACAGACAATAAACACTAATTTATTGTATATTTTTACGTGAACTTTGTTTTCAGAAGGCAATAAAAATTGAGATTAACTCGCTGTATTTTTGCATTTCCGAAAATGACGTCATTCTAAAAAAGAAATGTGCATTTTTCGTATATTAATTAAAAAATGTAATTATAAATGACTGAGTGTGTTAAAAGGATGTGGTGTGGCGTCAAACTGACTCCAACTGAACAGTTGCTATATTTTATTTTCTACTTCATTTTATACTAAGTCTACATGTCAGCTGACCCGCTCGGCGTTGCCGAGGCCCATGATAATAAATTTAAATGAACTTTAAATTTGTATAATTTTATATCTTTAACTCGATTTTTTTAAAATTTCTATGTTTAAATGAAAGCATCGCGAAAAAAATAATCAGCTGTAACAAAAAAAATTGCATCGAAGCGAAGATCCGTTAGTTGGACTTTCCAAAGCCAGTAGGCGCAGTGTGTTTTCACCACCAGGGGGCGCCCTATATTGTATACAAACATCACCAACGGGCAGGAAATACCAAGACCTTTAAAAGAAGGTGTAATATGATAGGGTATGCTCATGTAACCCGGGTAATAATGGCATGTAAATGTAAGTTTATTATCTTTATTATACTTCCAAGACCTTTCAAATAAGGTGTCACATGGTGGTGTCAACTGCAAAATCTTTTAGTTGCACTTTCCACCACCAGGGGGCGCAGACTGTTCTTGTACGAACATCGCCAACGGTCAGAAAATACCAAGACCTTTAAAAAAAGGTGCAACATGAAAGGGTCATTGCCCACGTAACCTGAGTAATAATGGTATGTAAAGGTAAGTTTATTATCATTATTATACGTTCCAAGACCTTTCAAATAAGGTGTCACATGATAGTGTCAACTGCAAAATCCTTTAGTTGCACTTTCCACCACCAGGGGGTGCAGTGTGTTCTGTACGAACACCACCAACGGTCAGGAAATACCAAAACCTTTAAAATAAGGTGTAACATGATAGGGTCTACTACAAAATCAACTAGTTCCATTTTTCACCCCCAGGGGGCATATTACATTGTATACGAACATCCCCAATCTTTATGAAATTTCAGGACCTTTAAAATGAGGTGCTACATGTGTGGATCTAGAACGGATTTCCCTCTCAAATTAATTTCTCCACCTTTCCCCTCTCCCAAATCTATTTTCACCCCTTTTCCCCCCTTCAAAATCGAAAATTCCAAATTCGCAGAAAATGATTTTTTAGTACTCAAGTCTAGTGCCCATATGTACAATTTCTCCACCGTGAAGTAATTTGGAGCTGAGTTAAGCTCGTAAACGTATTTTTAACCCCTGCCCCCCCAGGAGGGGGGGAACCGTTCGACTTTTTTTATTTTTCTCTTTTCATAACACATCTACAGACCAAGACCTTTTTTTAGACACCTCAACCAAATTTTTACACCTAGCCGTTCTCTCAATTTAGTGGAAACAGACAAAAACACGTTTCAAATTAATATATAGATAATTTTGTTGAACTTTTGCATGTGATATGTTGAACATAGTCGATCAAGATTTCTATTTTTTAAGAAGTAGGAAAAATATGCATAAAGTTTCTGATTAAAAATTGAAACTACACACACTGGCCATTGAATTAGAAACCTTTAAATTAATAATTTATTGTACTTTTGAAAATTGGACCTCCGTTTGCAGGAATAACAGCCCGTATCTGTGTGGGCAGAGATTCCACAAGCTTCTGGAGTATATTTATGCCCATTGGTTATGCATTGGTTACACAGACTTTAAGATCCTGTAAATTGGATGAAAGAGAAGATTGCTGACGGATACTCCTTACCAACATGTCCCAAACGTTTTTTAATGGATTAAGATCGAGGCTTTGCAGCATCTAGGGAAATTGTTGCAAGTCAGAATGATGTTCACTGAACCAATCTCGAACGATTCTGTCACGAAGTATAGTTGCATCATCGACCACAAAGTATCCGTTACCTTCGGAGTAAAAATGTAACTTCGCAGGGTGCACTTGATCTACCAATATGTTCAGGTATTGCATGACTTTTTGATTGCCCTCAAGTAACACCAAGGGACCAATTAAATACAAGGAGAACATTCCCCGAAGTTTTGTAACAGGTTTTGAATAGTTTTGCCGCAGTGAACATTTGTTTACAGCTTTCTAAATCATTGACCAGTGTACTTATTTATATCTGTTAATGAATAATTAAAACTTATTTAAAAAAATAATACAATAAAATAAAATAACTTACCTAAATTCACTTCCAATCATCCACAAAAATATATCAATTGTAAAAGCTGGCAAGTAATGGTATATAAAAGAATACACTTTGTAGATTATCGGATTTTTGCACAAAACGACACCTGGTATCAAATAGGAATTCGGTATAGGATATTTTATCACCAAGTTTACAAGACTTGAAAACCAATCTCTCCATGAAAACACACCATCATAAGTACAGTTGTATATGTACGGTGAAGGTAAGCTAAAATTATACAATAAAATTTGTGTCATAAACATTATTATTTTTGCTTCTTTAAAAATTAGGCAGCATATCTTGTAAATATAAATAGATAATTGACAATATCGAAAATTCTAAAATAGGCGAAATTGTAAAAGATGTAAACAATAGTAACTACTTAAATAATAAATAAATGTATGCAAGCTTCGTATGTAAACAGAATTAGTAGAGGGAAAAAAATAGCCTTTCGGTGCATTTTTTACTGCAGTTACATTATTAGTGTTATTTAAGGGTGAAAGAATTTTTATTAACATTTATGCAAAACTTATAAGACTAACATAGGAGAACATTGGATTTACTTGAAATTATTGCCATTCGGCATGGTTTTTTTTATCAGTTTCATCAGGGCCCGACTACAGTTGGCAGCAAAATTATTCGAGCGCTAGCAATAATTCCCATGTAAACTAGTATGTTGTGGCCACCACAAGACTTTCTTCTATATTTTCTTATACAAATTCACGCAGTAACAATAAAAAAAAAAAAAAAAAAAAAAAAAAAAAAAACGATTTTTTTCTTTTTTTTTTTGTTAAAAGTAAAAAAAAAAATCAATAACTTTGTTTTAAATTACCACATATTTATAGTTCAACCATTCGTTTTAAAGGTATTGACGAGACCTTTCGAAAGATACCGATCTTGAAAATTTACTCCCCCCGGGGGGGGAAGCGATGCCCCAATTTTTTTCCCTAATTAACTACTACTATTATCAATAATTCATATTAATTTCACAACCGCAGGTTAAGAATAACTCTCATTATGTACATTTATACGAAATTTTTTCCTATACTGCCATGTTAAAAATTTAGAAAAAATACGATCACAGCGCCACCTGTTGAGCGATTGATCCCCAAATCTAATCAGCCTCAGTTTATGTCAGGGGCCAACTAAATACCAAGTCCGGTTAAATTTCGTTTAAAAAAAAAAAAAAAAAAAAAAAAGATTTTTTTCCAAGTTTTTTTTCGTTAAAAGTAAAAAAAATCGATAACTTTGTTTTAAATTATCACAGATTTATAGTTCAACCATTCGTTTTAAAGGTATTGACGAGACCTTTCGAAAGATACCCATCATGAAATTTTACTCCCCTCGAGGGGGGACTTCCCCCCCAAGGGGAGTGGCGAGGCTCCTACGCATACAATTTTTTTTTCCCAGTTGACTATCTCTATTTTAAATAATTCTTGTAAATTTCATAATGATTACTAAAAAATAATTCTCTTTATGCACATTTATACAAAATTTTGTCCTATATCACCATGTTAAAAATTTAGAAAAAGCGGGATGGCAACGCAATCTGTAAGACAATTTTTACCAAAAGTTGATAGGCACTAATTTATGTCAAGGTACAACTACATACCAATTTGTATGAAATTCTGTGCAGTAGTTCTTGAGATACAGTTGCCACAAAATTTTGTCACACACACACACACACACAGACAGACAGACAGACAGACAGACAGACATTTTCTAAAAATGGTCAAATCGTGTTCTACAGCTCTCAAAACGTGTAAATTCATCAAAAACCCGAGGTCGAAAATTTTTACGAATCCAATACTTTCTCTATATTACATATAGAAGAAAGTAAAAATGTACACTTAATACTGCTTTGTTAAATAAATCCTTCTTCAGTCATGTACTTAGTGAGTCTAAGAACATGATTCGACAAGGATTTATTTAACAAAACAGTATTAAGTGTACTTTTTTTTAATATAAAAGTTTTTCCTATGGCTCGAATAATTTTGCTGCCGACTGCAACAAATTTTTGTGTCCATGTCCATAGGCACTTTAAAAAGAGTGAGAGAATTTGTAAACACTATAAGGGATACAGCGAATAGAATGCCGAGGAGGCAGACTGTCCCTCCCCACTTTCTTCAACCCAAAGTTGAAGAAAATATTTTATTTAGCCTTAAAAAAAAAAAAAAAAAAAGTATATACATATTTTTTTTTTCTTTAGTCTGCTTCTATTCTGATATAAATTTCAGCAGCAATTCTGCTGGCAGAAAAAAATGTTCGGTGAAAGATTAATCTTTTTCCATTTTCGGCGATTTTTGTTTTACTCTTAGTGGCCCTCTAATTGACTTGTAGTGCAAAGCCATTTTGTTAAACCTAGGATACGAAGTTTAAAGTAATAGTTATCGCTGCACTTAAATTAAGGCAAAGGTCAAAACTTTAGCAGAAACCCTGATTATAAAACATTTTATATGTTATATAAAGTAACATGCCATAAATGATAATTGATGAAATAATGCTTTCTAAAATAATGGTTGATGATTGTGTAATTATGCATTTTTTAAATTTATAGTTTATTTCTTATATAAATTAATAACCGTAACATGCACATATGCGCATACATTTACTTCATTTTTTCACTGAATTTATGAAATAAACTGTTTATTTACACTTTAGTTCCTGTCACTGCTAAGCGTGACGTGGATTCAAACTCGGCACTTGTCTACCCCACTGTTCATAGATATAAGGCATATAATTGACTTTATTATTTTATAATGACCTTAATATTTTGGATCTCATAGTAAATTAGAGATGGTCCCGTAACACATCTAGTTTATCGAACATTTAGTGATTTATTTTTAAATGATTATCTGAAAATTCTTTAGCGGAGGTTGATTCAGTTTGTTCAAAGTTTTTTTATTGCGTAAAACTTATTTTTACTTCACTTCAAATTCAAAGTTATAATTTATGAAAGTTTGCGCTGTGTTAACTTGAGATTGTGCAGTTGGAAACCGAGAAGTTTCAAAGTTAGCAAATGTTCTTTTTTCCTAAAAGAAGTGCAACACGCATGCAAATAATTTAAAAAACTATGGAAAAATGCATAAATATTCCCTTGTCGCTTTGAATTTTGGAAATAACATCGCTTCTATACGAATACAGATATAAAGTGAAGTGAGTTAAGTGTAACAATGCATTGGCACAGTTACACTGCTAGAAATTTTGTCTCAGTTTGAACAAAAACATGCTACACTGTAGCTGCAACCATACGATGAAAAAATATTTAATCGTTACTTAATGGTTTTTTCAAGCAAGGCTTAGTACTGCAACAATTACATCCATAAGATGGGGAAATCATTTATCATAATTTGTTGCTTTTTTTTTTTCAACAAGAAGCACCAAATCGTGGTTGAAGGTTCCACCATCGCATAGTTATAGCTACGAAAGTACCAAGTTCTGGTTCAACTTAGTAAACTGAAGCTAACCAACATCTGGTTCAACTTTGAACTGAACAGTCTAGATTTAACCGTGTAGTGTAGTGGAACAGTGTAGTGGAATAGTGGAACAGTGTACATCTAGAACATTGTAGTGGTTTTTAACAGTGTAGATTTTGACCACATTTTGCTCTATTGCTATTATACTTACAATTCTGAAAGTTTTTAGGCATAAATTACAACTAATTCGCATTAAAAAGTATGAGCCTTTTATCGTTTAACAATGTACTATATAAAGAAAAAAATATATATTTTAGTTTTAGAATTCCACTTGCCCGATGGTTTAGGGCAAGTGTAACATCAGGCTAACATATTCATCAATAGTACATTAAGATATATATAAGTCAAGTTTCCAGATAGTGAAAACCTTCATGATTCTGCGAATTTTTGAGTTTTTAAAATATCTCAATTTATTGCAAAGTATACGCTTAATATAACTAAGTACTTTGCACTTTAAACTTTTTAGCATTATATCAAAAACTAAACTGGTATGATGTGGTCACCACAAGACTTTCTTCTATACAAATTTGCACAAATTTATACAATATAAATTATTTATTAAATTATTAAATTATTTTCCATGATAAATGCAGACGATTTTCATCTGACAGAATTATAACAATAAATACTGAAAGAAAGCCAATTTTGTGCCAATATCAGAAGAAATGTAATTTTTTCTGTTAAAAGTAAAAAATCGATAACCTTGTTTTAAATTATCACAGATCTATGGTTCAACCATTCATTTTAAAGATATTGATGACATCCTTCAAAAGGTATCCTTATTAAAAATTTATAGCTCCCCCCACCGGGGGAGGGGGGGGATATGATGCTCCCACATGCACAATTTTTTTCCATATATCCATATTAAAAATTTATAGCATATTAAAAATTTATAGCTATATTAAAAATTTATACCCCCCCCCCCCACCCCAGGGGGGATGTTATGCTCCCACATGCAGAAACTTTTTTCCTAGTTTACTACTACTGATATAAACTAGTATGTTGTGGCCACCACAAGACTTTCTTCTATATTTTCCTATACAAATTCACTCAATAACAAAAAAATAAAAAAATACGATTTTTTTTCTAATTTTTTTTTTTTCGTTAAAAGTAAAAAAAAAAAATCGATAACTTTGTTTTAAATTATCACATATTTATAGTTCAATAATTCGTTTTAAAGGTACTGACGAGACCTTTCGAAAGATACCCATCTTGAAAATTTACTCCCCTCGAGGGGGACTTCACCCCGAGGGGGGTAGCGAGGCTTCTACACATACAAAATATTTTTCCCAGTTGACTATCTCTATTATAAATAATTCCTGTAAATTTCCTAATGATTACTAAAAAATAATTCTCTTTATACACATTTATACAAAATTTTGTCCTATATCACCATGTTAAAAATTTAGAAAAAGCGGGATGGCAACGCAGCCTGTGAGACAATTTTTACCAAAAGTTGATAGGCACTAATTTATGCCAAGGTGCAACTACATACCAACTTGTATGAAATTCTGTGCAGTAGTTCCTGAGATACAGTTGCCACAAAATTTTGTCACACACACACACACACAGACAGATAGACAGACAGATAGACATTTTCTAAAAATTGTCAAATCGTATTCTACATCTCTCAAAACGTGTGAATCCATCAAAAACCCGAGGTCGAAAATTTTTACGAATCCAATACTTTCTTCTATTGAACATAGAAGAAAGTAAAAATTCATATTAATTTTACAATCACACATTAAAAACTAGTATGCTGTGGCCACCACAAGACTTTCTTCTATATTTTCCTATACAAATTCACACAGTAACAATATTAAAAAAAAAAAAAAAAAAAAAAAAAACGATTTTTTTTTCAAAGTTTTTTTTCGTAAAAAAAAAAAAAAAAAAAAAAAAAATCGATAACTTTGTTTTAAATTATCACATATTTATAGTTCAACCATTCGTTTTAAAGATATTGACGAGACCTTTCGAAAGATACCCATCTTGAAAATTTACCCTCCCTCCCCCGGGGGGTACTTTCCCCTGGGGGGAGGGAAGCGATGACCGAGATTTTTTTTTCCTAATTAACTACTACTATTATCAATAATTCATATTAATTTCACAATCACAGGTTAAGAATAACTCCCATTATGTACATTTATACAAAATTTTGTCCTATATACTGCCATGTTAAAAATTTAGAAAAAATACGATCACAGCACCACCTGTTGAGTGATTGATCCCCAAATCTAATCAGCCCCAGTTTATGTCAGGGGCCAACTAAATACCAAGTCTGGTTAAATTTCGTTAAAAAAAAAAAAAAAAAAAAAAAAAAAAAATACGATTTTTTTTCTAAGTTACTTTTTGTTAAAAGTAAAAAAAATCGATAACTTTGTTTTAAATTATCACAGATTTATAGTTCAACCATTCGTTTTAAAGGTATTGACGAGACCTTTCGAAAGATACCCATCTTGAAAATGTACTCCCCTCAAGGGGGGACTTCCCCCCCAGGGGGGTCCACCAGGCTCCTACGCATACAAAATTTTTTCCCCAGTTGACTACCTCTATTATAAATAATTCTTGTAAATTTCATAATGATTACTAAAAAATAATTATCTTTATGCACATTTATACAAATTTTTGTCCTATATCACCATGTTAAAAATTTAGAAAAAGCGGGATGGCAACGCAACCTGTGAGACAATTTTTACCAAAAGTTGATAGGCACTAATTTATGTCAAGGTGCAACTACATACTAATTTGTATGAAATTCTGTGCAGTAGTTCCTGAGATACAGTTGCCACAAAATTTTGTCACACACACACACACACACAGACAGACTGACAGACAGACAGACAGACAGACAGACAGACATTTTCTAAAAAGGGTCAAATCGTGTTCTACAGCTCTCAAAACGTGTAAATCCATCAAAAACTCGAGGTCGAAAATTTTTACGAATCCAATACTTTCTCTATATTACATATAGAAGAAAGTAATAACTCTCATTATGTACATTTATACGAAATTTTGTCCTATATTGCCATGTTAAAAAAAAAAAAAATAAAATAAAAATAAAGGTCATAGCGACCCTTTTTAACCGATGGATCTCCACATCTATTTAGCACCAGTTTATATCAGGATCCTACTAACTACCAAGTTTATTTCGTTCATTGGTTCGTGAGATAAAAAAATCTGAGATTGCAAAATTTGTCACACACACACACACACACACACAGACAGACATTTTCTGAAAACAGTCAAACGATGTTCAGGAAGTCTCAAAATGTGTAAATCCATCGAAAACTTGAGTTCGAAAATTTTCAGGAATCCAATACTTTATTTTCTTCTTATACATATAGAAGAAAGAAAAAGGTCAGAACATTAAGTTTCATTGAAAATTAAAAGACAGAATTTAAATAAAAAAAAGAAAAGAAAAAAAAAGTATATAAGTGATGCAATTGAGGTGCTTGGGACACGCGGAAACACTCTGGTTATATTTATCTGACTTACTAAGTGCTTAGAGTAAGTGTAACCACTGGTGTCAAAACGAAAAGTCTAAAAAACTGAACAAATTTAAAGTTATGTTCAAAATCTACATACAAAATTTCCTTCTTAAAAATTACATAGTTTATTTCACAAGCGCAATAAGATAATTGTTAAGAAAAACAGACAATAACACCTTTTTGTGGTTTGCAGGTAAGCTGCTACAATATGTGTATTGGCTGCAACGTCTCCAGTTATGAAATCAACATTCATTTTATCATCAAAAATAGGTCCTACACGAATGAAACCTTTTCCAATCTGTAAAATAAATAAATAAATAAATAAAAATCCTGAAATATTTATTTTTATATTAATTAAAAATTAAATTTTTTAAGGTTTTTATGAGAATATTTTAAGTTATATTAATACATATTTGAAATAAATTCTATTAAAGTTACCATAACTGTTATTATATTTCAGTTTTTTTTTTTTTTTTTTTAATATATATCTATATTAATAAAATCAGAGTTTTGTCTGTAAATTTGTTAGAATCGAAAAATTTTGCGATATCTTCACGTTTCACACACCATGAAAGCCGAAAATGACTTCAGAAAATTTTGCCTGTGTGTGTGTCATCGTGACTGTATGTCGCTTTTTTTGTCCGGGCATCACTTGAGAATGGCTGGACGGACTTCAACGGCGCTTGACAGAAAGTTAGAACTTTACCTAACTTAAAATTATATTTATCAACTCTTCAGAAGTTTCCCCCCCCGTTCCCCCCTGGGGGGGCAAAAGACAAAAACACGTTTGTCCGGGCATCACTTGAGAACGGCTTTACTGAATTTAACAACGCTTGGCAGAAACTTAGATCTTTATCCAACTTATCTATCAATTTTTCAGAAATTCTCCCCCCCCGTTCCACCCTGGGGGGCAAAAGACAAAAAACACGTTTGTCCAGGCATCACTTGAGAACGGCTGGACTGAATTCAATAGCGTTTGACAGAAACTTAGATCTTTATCCAACTTAAAATTATATCTATCAACTTTTCAGAAATTACCCCCCGTTCCCCCCCTGAGGGGCAAAAGACCAAAACACGTTTGTCGGGGCATCACTTGAGAACGGCTGGACAGAATTCAACAGCGCTTGGCAAAAACTTAGATCTTTATCCAATTTAAAATTATATCTATCAACTTTTCAGAAATTCCCCCCGTTCCCCCTGGGGGGCAAAAGACAAAAACACGTTTGTCCGGGTATCACTTGAGAACATCTGGTCGGAGATCATCAGCTCTTGGCAGAAACTGAGATCTTTACCCAACTTAAAATTATATCTATCAACTTTCCCGAAATCCCCCCCCCCGTTCCCCCCTGCGGGAGAAGAAGTCAAAAACACGTGTGTAAGCATAACTCGGCTCCTAATTACTTCACAATAAAGAAATTCCACATGGGGAGACTAGACATGAGTACAAATAAAACATTATCTGCGATTTAGGAATTTTCGATTTTTAAAGGAAGGAAGGGAGAAAATCGATTTTTGGCGGGAAATTTTAAAAATTCCTGATTTGAGTCGAACGACTTCCTTAAGATATGTCCTAAAACACATTTTTGATTTTTTGTGATCTGCCATTTTTTTTTCTTTTTTTCTGGGGGGGGGGGGATGTGTTACAAATTCGAGACACCCTTTTTAGCGCTAAATTTGTCCTGGAAAATTTATGAGAGCTGCAGTCACGAAGTATGGAAGTTTGGTGCTTGGATTTTTTATATGCAACTGGCACCTAAAGAAACGGGATTTATCGAAATAACCCCTTCCCTCCCAGCGGGACAGGAAGCAAAAAAAAAAAAAAAAAAAAAAAAAACGTTTGTAAGCATAACTCGGCCCCAAATTACATCACGGTGAAGAAATTGCACATGATGAGACTAGACTTGAGTATAAATAAAACATTATGTACGATTTTAGAATTCTTGATACTTAAAGGAGGGGGGGAAATCGTTTTTTGAGGGGGAAATTTAAGAAATTCCGGATTTTTTAGTAGAGCTCTACTAAAGATGTTTTTAAATAACTTTAATTAGTTTTTCTTCATTTTAGTTAGTTCGTTAGATTACTTATTTAAAATATCTATTATGAGTTTGAGTTGTTTTAGATTCAATAACTTGAAAAATTAGCATTCTCTAGTTATACATGAATAAAATACACTGCTATGAATGGATATATGAATTATTTATAAAATTTGGAATAAGTTTTAAACTTAAACATAACCAAACAATGCAAATGAAGGTAGATTTTCCCTTGTTTCATTTATTTACAAGTTTTCAGTAGTTATTTCGGGTACATTTCTAAGTAATTAATAAAAAGATTAAAAAATATACAAGTTTATTAAATAATTTTATAAGAAATTGGAGAAAATATATAAATAAATTAAAACTTTATAAACTAGAACCATACATTATGAAACACGCAACAATTGTTTCCGTCGAAGTACAATCTTTCATCAGGCAGAAAAAAGCAAGCACGATAATTCGACACGATATTATTGTTGTATACATTTATAATTTAAGGTGCTAGTTTGCAAACTTCATTCAACAGAAATAACTTGGTGCATTTTCTATTGATTATAGTTATATCATTATATCAAATATATTTGTTTAAAATTGAAAAGTTTAAAATTTCTGCTATGTTACCCATTAAAATAAATCAATTTGTGAATTAATCTTTAACGATTAAGCTCATGAAAATGAAGGAGAAGAAATATATCTTTATTGACAACAAAAATCGCTTAATCAGCAAAATTTTATTTCACATGACAGAACGGGGTATAATTCTGTACTGATAAGTATAAAAGATTTAAGTCCAAAAATTTCGATTTTGAGTTAAGTACATAGTCAGGCTCAGAAAAAAATTCTCTATCGATTGGTATAAAGAATTTAAATCCGTGTCATTTAGTCTTTGAGAAAATCCATTGGTAAAAAAAGATTCAAGTCAGAAATTTAGCATTAATCTTTGGTATAAAATATTTAATTCAATTTTTTCCCTTTATTAAATTAAGATTGACAATCACTGAATGGTATAAAGCGTAGAAACCAACATAATCCCTTTTTCCTAATCGATTCTTCTGATTAGTTTTTATTTAGTTTAACTTTATTTTTCGTCTCCTGTAAAATCAAGAATATGGACTTAAATCCTTTATACTTAACAGTACAGAATTGTCGTCAGAAATGATATTAACTAATTCAATTTTAAATAAGTAAAAACACAATGATATATGTGTATCATTAAATAATCAAAGCATATTTTTTAATCAAACTCTTGTTCAAAATCAGGTATCTAAAGACTGTGTTTCTTTGAAAAAAAAAAATTAAAATATAAAAAAAATCATCAAAATGATTTTAAAAGCAATTTGCTGCTAATAAAACAAAATTTATATTTCTTTCATGTTCAATGTTTATGAAGCTGAGCTGCGGAGAGCGCATGAGTTACAAAAAGATCCGAGATTTATCTCTGTTAATCCTTCGATAATCGAGGATCAAAAACGAAGTGTTAAAGTAGACGGTGAACTACGGATTTTCGTTGGAGAATACCGATTTTCGTATGATCGAGTGATTACCGCTGATCCGGGGTTTAATCCGAGTGCTACGAAGTTGGTGAATACGTCCCTAAAATTTCGCTAAAATAGAGTTCAAAAACTGACAAAAGTCATGGTTCTAACAGGTTTTAACGGGACTTCTCCTACTCCTTTCTCGTTACTACATTTTTACTCAAACTTAAATATAGATTTCTCAAGAAAGGGCCTACGAGAGCTAACAGTTTATGCCTCAAAAATCACGTTAGATTATGTGCCCTCTCGAATGAACATAATTTAATCGATTTCTATTATTACACTATTGAGATGGTTTCCTGTCAAGAACTAGTTTTAGAGATTTAATTGAGCATTAATATGGATTACTATTAATTCGCATAAACACATTGCTAATAAAAATTCCTCTCCTCATCTCTTGAAGCTATTTTACATTATATATCTAGCAAGTATAAATAACTACTTCTAATACAAAAGTTAAACAAAATATATTTCATTTATAATTTAAAATATCAGTTAAATGTAGTCTATGAATTTATTTTGCTCGAAAATAGATTTTGTCTAATTGACTTACCCCTAAACCTAAGCTAACTATTACGGATCCTTCTTCAATATATCCCTGAAAAGAACAAAACAAAGTTAGTAAAAATTTAAATAATGGTAGAATCTGCTTATCAGTAAAATAGTTTTAACTAGTATCGCCCAGTGTTCGAAACTCGACCATTTTTTTTTTTTTTTTGCAAAGCGAGGCAAAGCATATTGCCCTGTCCTAAACGGAATGCAATTGCAACACAGCTGCGGCAATTGTTTGCCGATATTCACTCTAACTGAATCAGCAGAGTTTTACTTAATATAACTATTTCTCTCTGTAGATGTTAGCCTTTCCTGAAATGAGAGAAAATCGCAACGTGAAAACGCCCCTTGTTGTGTGATACAGCCCAGAAGCTAATAGGTACCATGTCAAACCAAGGCCCAACCAAGTATCAAATTCTGTTAAATTAATTCGATTGGTTCATAAAGTACAGTATTTGAACAAAAAAAAAAAAAAAAAAAAAAGATATTTTTCAAAAATGGTCGAATTGAGTTCGGGAAATTTCAAAACGTGTAACTTTATCGAAAACCGAAAATCTAAAACTTTTCTGAATCTTATATTTTCTACTTATATATGCAGAGGAAAAAATAATAAATACCCTTTTTAAAAAACAAAAATAAGTAGTTAATTTCACTTAATTAAAATGCAAGGAGATCTCAAAACGTGTAAATTCATCGAAAACCGGAAATCAAAAGTTTTTATGTATCTTCTACTTGCTTCTTCTATCAACAAAAGCTAGCTATAAAGACACTTTTTTAAAAAATAAGTAGCCAATTTCAGCTAATTGAAACGTAAAGTAAGCTCAAAACATATAAATTCAGCAAAAAACGGAAATCGGAATTTTTTCCGTATCGTTTACTTATACATGCAGCAGTTAGTAACAAATCCATTTCCCTTTTATTTAGTATATTAGTTGAATATTTATTGTTTAAATATCACCCTTTGAAATGAAATGTTTATGTTTACATTCGAAACTGGAAGTTTGCCATTTTTTTTCTGGAGTTTTGTAATTTTAAATTAAAATTTTATCAATTTTACAGAAAAAATAACTCAATCAAACACATGTAGACAGTAACTTATAGTATATAACTATACCCAAATATCGGAATTAAAATCGGCAGATAATTTCCGTTATTTTTTAATAATTTTTTACAAAAAATCCAATGGACGATTAACATAGAAAATGTTTTTCATGGCTCCATGGACAGACAGTGACGTCAGCACTTCGCTTGCGTATAGTGATGCTACATTATACATATTACTGTGTCTATGGTTTTATTTGAGCTTTATGAAATTGCCAGATTTAACAACTTTCTACTTTTAGGTATTTTTTAATGTAAAGTATATAAAAGAGTATGAAAGTGTATAAAAGAGTAATGTATACGTGTATAAAAGAGAAAAATGGGGGAAAATGCATAAAAAAAAATTTATTTTTAAATACTTTCTTGACATCGTAAGAAAATATTTGTATTCGCACCTTCCGGCAAACCATACATTTCGAATGATACCATTTTCAACCCTCTACTCCCATAATTAATATGTTAAAAAGGGACTACAAATTTTATGCTTGCCTATTAATATATAAATAATGTAATTATATATAGTACTTTCAGATATTTACTTTCTAGATAACTTTCTCATATAAAAAGAATTCCAACATGTTTCGCCAACATGCTTTATCACTGTCCGAAGAAACTTTCATAGCTTAAGAAAAGGTAAAATAGGTGTATACAGTTTAGTTTAGATGAAAAAATATTTTTTTTTACATATTCCTAAAATTATGTATTTAGAAGTAAGTTCATTGCAACACTGGCGTGCGTTGTATCCGTAGTGGAAACTTATAAATTTAAATTCTAAAAATATGATTCTCTATGTCGTGCATAGGTTTTTCTCATGTTGTAAGTTTGGTGTTAAAACCCTCTACAACCAACAGTCGGCAGCAAAATTATTGAAGCGCTAGCAATAATTCCTATTTAAATTTTCTTAAGTTAATATTTGTCGAGTCATGATTTTAATCTTATGATGTTTATAAAAAAGTAAGTTGATGATAAAAATTAGCGATCAAACTAAAGAAAAATATATAAAAAATGTCAATATATGATTAAATTATTTTGCTGTGGACTGAATACTATGAGCTACGAAGATTTTAAACAATGAATTCTAGAATGAGATCAATTTAAACAAAAAAAATGCAAACTTTTGCTAACCTTATGGCTATTTTTGTAATTTTGAATAAGGAAACTAAATTTTCTTTGCTTTCGATATGCTTATTTTGGACTGATTTTCTGTACCTTCTGCTTTCATATGCCATCGCATAGGTATTTATTGTTTTAATTGTTTATTTTCCCAAGAGCATGCAGTCGGTAACAAAAGTATCCGAACACTAGCAAAAATTCCTATGTAAAAAAAAGTAGAGTTAATAATGTTTTGTTAAATAAATCCTTGTCGAATCCTGTTCTTAGACTGAAGATCAACAGTCGGATCCGGCGCTAGGAATTTGTGGTTTTGGTTATAGTGTCAAGTTGAGTTAGAATTATTGAATCGGAAATGTAAAGGTCACTAGTCAGTTCTAGTGTCGGTGGTGGTTTCGGTGATCATGTCGAGTTGAGTTAGAAGTAATGAATCTGGAAAGCAAAGGCTACTAGTTGGATCTAGGAATAAGTGGCGATATTTTGGTTGAAATATAAGATGGAACGCAGAAGTGTCGAGTTGCGTTAAAAGAGGATTAGTGCAAAATCTCATTAGCTATTTGAAATTAGTTTGTCAGATTGAGAACAGGTTAAAAGAAAGTTGAGAAAAAGTGGAGGTCAGTTTAATATAAGTACATAGGTGCCAACTTGTACGTTTTTTTTTTTTTTTTTTTTCTACCGGAAATTTTTTTTATAAATTTTTTTATAAATCTTTTTAGCAGTTTTCTTCGATTAATCATAATGATTTCTTTTACAAAGAAATACCAGTGTTAAAAAAGCGTACAAATTAGCACCTATGTAAGTAATTTTAGGATGAGTATTTGAGGAAAATTGAAGTGAATCATTTGAATAAATATTTACTATAATCTGAATTCCGAATTAAAGAAGCGTGTGCTTTTGTGTATTTTTATCATTAAAGTGCAATCCTTATGCTTTGAAAGTGTGATTAAATAGTTCCCCGTAAGGATTATTCGAGTGGATGGCCTGAGAACACTCATGTGGTGAGATTAACTTCGCACTTACTTTTGATTAGTACTCATATTATTGTTTAGTTGAGCTAACTTTAAAAGTTATGTCCATATCTTTGTGCCCCCTTTTTCCTTACATGAAAAATAAAAGGCTGAGTTTTAAAGTTTGAGTTCTTAATGAATTTCCATCGCACTTGACCATGTAAGAAAACAATTTACAGATTGAAGTTGGAGTTCAGTCTCTACACATTGTCTTTAGGAGTGACCACAATTAGTTCCACGACATATTACTACCAATAGTAACGATGTAAGAGGCTTTGGTAGCGGGCAGTCTGACCATTAGTAGTATTTTTATTGCCACATTAAAACGTTACTGACCATTCGCTATTTAAAACTCAGCTTTCGAACTATTCCTAAAACACTTTTACTGTGTTTAATTCTAAACTGACCATGGTCTTCACAAAAAGCGAATTTCTAATGGTATTGTTCCAATCGTTAACATTTTGGAAGAGTTGCAGAAATAAGAAAAAACGTAGAAAAAATGAAGAAAATAGAAATTACTCTGAGAAAAAAAAATATACCGTCTTCATCTAGAACGAATAAGTATTCTTCAGTCGCTTTTCCTGCAATCATATATATCAATATTAGGTAAAAATGCAATTTACAATTTAGTTAAAAATTAACGTTTAATTAAATATGCAATTTACAAAAGCAACGCCTATATACAATATTTACAGCATAGCTGTCAATATTTTCCTCGTTAACCACTTTTCTTGCGATCATTTATATCAATTTGCGAATTTGTGGTGCGAAGTGGTTTCTACGTTTAGTTAGAAATGCAATTTACAAAAGCCACGCCCATATGCAATTTTTACTGCAGAGCTGCCAAAATTTTTTCCGAATAATTTTTAGCCTTTATTTCGCACCACTTTATTTACAGAAAAATTTTCTTCAATATATAACTTCCATAAAATGAGAAAAAATTACTCTTAAAAAAAAGGTTGTATAAAATAAAGGTGGGACTAAAAATACTCCGGAATAAATTAAAATATTTGCAGCTATGTTACTGTTAAAAATCAACCAAAAATATCCAGTCCTTAAAGGGTTAAAATGAGGTTTGCAGCCATGAGTTCCTATGCAATTTTCAATTTTTATGATGTGCCCTACATTTCTTAAAATGTTGTACGTTAGTTTTGAATCACCCTGTATATACATGAAGAAGAAGGAAAAAAAAATCATCTTTTTTAGTTTTCTAGAATATTTTGGTTTGAAACATCTACACCCCGCGACAAAAAGATAGGAACAAAGGGTTTTTTCATTGATTTTTCATAAAATAACGTTATCTAAATTGTGCTTATCATTTATTATTATTATAAAATAACACTATTCCTGGACTAATTTTTGTTTTAAGACTAATTTAGAAAAGTTTTAAGACTAAAATTTTCTAATTTAAGACTACACTCCGCGACAAAAAGATAGGAACAAAGGTTTTTTTTTTTTTTTAAATTTTTCTTAAAATAACATTATCTAAATTGTGCTGATCATTTATTACCACAACAAAATATTATCATATCAAAAACATATTAAATATTTGAATCATATTCAAAATAATCATATTCAAAAATTAAAAAAAAAAAAAAAAAAAAAAAAAACTCTTTGTTCCCATCTTTTTGTCGCGCTGTGTAGTCTTAAATTAGAAAAATTGTCTTAAAATTTTTCTAAATTAGTCTTAAAACAAAAATTAGTCCAGGAATAGTGTTATTTTATAATAATAATAATAAATAATAAGCACAATTTAGATAACGTTATTTTATGAAAGATCAAAGAAAAAACCCTTTGTTCCTATCTTTTTGTCGCGGGGTGTATATATTAAGCTGATTAAATTCAATTAATAATTTATTTAATAAAGAAATACTATCATCAGTAAGCCTACAAACTGAAAAAATTTGCAACATTTGCTTTATGTGAAAGTAATAGCATCACCCCTACATCATGTTAAAAAACTAGGCATCATAGTCATCATAGTCATCAGTGTATCAGTAAAGCAGCAAGAAACTTAAGAGTACCAACTAAGAACCTTAAAGTCATTTTTGCATATGACTTCATGGAAATTCATGCATTTTAAACAAACCTCAAACAATATGTATAACAAACAATATGTATATAACATATGAATATAACAAACAATATGTATATATATATATATATATATATATATATATATATATATAAATATTATTATTACTATTAAACATTTGCCTGCTACTTTACGACTTCGTCTATAAATTACAGCTGTGGTCGTCATTTTCGACCACTAAAGTTTTCACAATAAATCTTATAAATAACGATATACTAGAATAAGGGGGGAAAAAATGTCGCTGAAAAAAAAAAAAAAAAAAAAACTTTTAATTTTCCTTTCAAAACCCACCAGTTTTCTCATTTAAATGTAGGAAAATTTTACCGTATGTCGAATATCTCAAGCTCTAATGTCTGCTGGATACAGCTATTCGTTATCCGACAAAATTACCATCAATTTCATTCCAATTTTTAAAAGGTTAAATTGGCCGTTTTTGAAAAGAAAAATAAAAGTATCTAAGTACTTTTTAACACTTTACAACAAGGTTGAAACGTGTTAAGGACTTCGGTTTATCTGTCTGTCAGTGCTCTAACTCCCGTAAATATTCATAGAATTTCTTGAAACAGATATATGTTATTCGAGTTCACTGTCGGATGTTCCCTATTGAAAATGGAGTAAATACTTCTACTGATTTGTGTACAGGGATACTCGAAACTATTCCAAAGCATTGTGAGAGAGATTTCTATAAATTATATTTTAATGCCTTTACTTTACATAAATCTTAATGAAACTGAAATAAGTTATTCAAGTTCACTGTCGTATGTTCCCTATTGAAAATGGAGTGAATACCTCTACTGGTTTGTTCACAGTCACGCCCAAAAGTATTCGTAAGCATCGTGTTCTATGAAAGAGTTTTCTATAAACCATATTTTAATAATTTTATTTTGCACAAATCTTAATAAAAATTGAAACATGTTATTCATATGCACAAAAGAATGCTTTCTAAGAATATAGCATGATTAGCATTAGTTTTACAGGGCCGTACAAAAATATTCAGTTACATTAAGGGCTATTATTGGAAATTTGCTGGAATTGTATTTTTGCTTATATTAAACGTTAACACTTTTTAACAATTTTTAACTGTGAATATTTTTTTCAATTTTTGTAGCTGTCTGTCCGACTGTCCATCTCTCTATCTGTCCGTGTATGCCCGCCCTAAGCGTCCTTAAATATTTTCAGAATTTTAAAAAAATGATACATGTTATTCAAGTTCACTGTGGAATATTTCCTATTTAAAATGACATCATTAGGATATGTACAACTCATTTGTATACAGGGACACCTAAAATATTCCAATACATTGTATTTTAGGAGAGACAATTTTATAAGTCATACTTCAATAACTTTCTATTGTAAAAATCATATGAAATCAATATTTATTGTTAATGTACTGAAATAATGTTCTGTACAGAATATGAACTTCAGATATACAGGCCTACACTAAAATATTCAGATCCATTAAAGGGTGCAATTAGAATCTTAGGGCTGTATTTTCTTTTGTGTTAAGCATTTTTAACACTTTCCAACAACGTTCAAAAGTAATTATGAATACAGTTAGTCTGTTTGTATGCCTTTCAGTCCTTCTATTTGTCTGTTGTGTGATAACGTTGGCAAAGAACGTTGAAAGTTACAAGTACGTACAGTTGGAAATTGTCACTAATCAATCCGTATCGCATGAGTATACGTTCTTTTTTTTTTCCCGTTAATGTATATTATCAGAAAATCTCTTTTTGAAAGTAATCTCTAGCAATAGTAATCTATATAAATGCAGCAAAGAGTTTGTCGGTGGAGCACTCCTATTTTTGATTGTTCTAGATTTAATTAACCAAAAAAAAAAAAAAAAAAAAAGTTCATTTTCATTCGACATAAAAATAAATACATTTAATTAAAACGTGAACATTAAAAATTTGTAGAAAATTAAATTATGCATCTCACAAAAACTGACGTCATTATCACTTTAAAAACTTTATACACATTGATAAAGTGCTAATAGATAAAAGATTCAACAGAAAATTTAAAAAACATGGTATATAAAAAGTTTTTTTAATCTTATAATTATTTATATTTTTGTTGTCATTTCGGCGATCAGTTGATATGGGTATCGGAAATGCGTAAGTAAATATTTTGGCGAGAAACGTCCGAACTACTTCAGTGCCAAATTTCAAATTCCGCCAAGAGGTCCAAGCTGTTTCATTGTTTTTGCACAATTTTTTTCAAATATTTTTGTAATGCAAGAGAGAAATAAAGGAAAAGATTTTTATTTATTTATTTATTTATTTACTAGCCGCCTCCGGCGACCAGCTGGTTCGCGATCCCTGAAAAATCCGACTTTACGAAACTTCCGCTCGGTGACGCCTGCGGCGCCTTTTTCCCGTTTCAGGTCTAATAACAGCTTATTGATATATCGTGAAAATAGCTTATTGAAATCGCAGTAAATTTCCGTGCGGTAGCGCCTTCGGCGCCCTCTTCCCTTTTCAATATCTGAAACAGCCTGTTCGCTCACCATGTTATGATCTTTCAAATTTCTTACTTTAGCTAAGTCCCGCTCGGTGGTGCCTGAGGCGCCTTATCCCAGTTTTAGAACTTACAACACCTTCCTCGCTCATTAGAATTTGAAATATTGAAATTTTAAAATATTACAGCGCCATCTGGCGGTAGAAATTTCTGTAATATATTGTTCAATTCCAAATCAACAAAGCTTTTAAATGATGTATTACTTATGAAATTATTTTAATTAGTAGCTGAGATACAAAAGAAAACCTAATCAGGACACCTTAAAACGTGTAAATCAGGTGAAATCTCGAATTCGACTTTCGATAATATAAAAATGAAATTATACTAATTAGAAGCGGAAATACAAAGATAATACAAATATTTTTTTAAAAGATTTGGGTCTGATTTATCTGTGGTTTTCTCCAAAACTTGCTTAATTCCAGGCTATATACCGTTAAAAATTATTAGTACGAAATGTGAGCGAAAATCTGAATTTGAAACTCTGTAAAATATAAAAGAATAAAAATATTCTGGGTTTTCCGTAATTTTCTCCGAAAGTTTCGTACAGAATTTGAACGGCTTATATCATTTTAATAGCCTGCAATAAAAAATACTTTAAAATATCTTTTGAATGATGTATTATGTATTACAATGATATATTTTTGACTCAAAATGGCTAATCTATCAAGGGCGATTAATGATTTCTATTGAAATCCGTCTAAAATTTAAGAATTCCAAAACTGCTTTTATACAACCGAATTCATAAAAAAAGGAAAAAAAAAAAAAATCAATATTATTCTGTTAAAAGTAACTTTTGGTGTCATTAACAGATGAAATAAAAATGAATTTAAATAAATGTCTATTTATTTTATTTTTAAAGCTATACTTTAGATTTTTTAACTTCATACAGGTGAGTCATAGACGGGCAATTTCGAAGTTCTGCTTTTTATCGATTTTAAATTGAAAAAATTCAAAAACTGCTTTTTTTATTTCCAATACTTTGTCACGTGTTCGAAAAACGAAAAATAGTTTTTTTTTTTCGACCGGAAGAATAGTGAGCCAGCATGTCTAGCACCTGGCACTGAAGAATCTTTGATAAATGAAATAACTGCCTGTTTCCAACTACATTTCATACTTTAGTTAATTTTAAAAAATCTAATTGCTGTAGAGATAAGCCACTTGCACTCTTAGATTCGGAAAAAAATCCCCTTTCATTTGGTACCAAATTCGTAACGATCGGACTAATATTTCTAATTTATTTTCCAATTTTTCTGCTTTTAACTCCGTTAAAATATCTATTTTTATGCATTCGCGGTGAATTCTGAGTAATTGAGATTAGACATGGGTCTACATTTTAATTAATATCTCCGCAACTAATTAAAATTTTTAAATTCTGTTTTCACTATGCATTCGGGCAGGCTTCGGAGCACCCGTATGTCAAATTTCGTACTTCTGCGTTCAATAGGGGCTGAACGTATAGATGCTCAGACAGACAGACAGACAGACAGACAGACAGAGAGACAGACATCTTCTTTTATTATTATAGATTTATTTTTTTTAAATTGGTCTAACTATACAAAATGTCTCCATGTAAAATATGCGTTTTCCGTTCTGTTTATTATCAAAAAGAAAATGACTAATGCAGTTTTTCCTATATTATTGACATCTCTATAAATTAAATTAAATTATCCAGTACCAAGACGTTGCGTTGAGGAAGTCTCTGCCGAAGGCAGCGAGGGCCCGAAGCCAAGTTTTTAAGCAATTTCAATGCATTTTCTTTTTAGTTTTAATTTATAGAACGGTATAAAAAATATCTATTCTTTTTTTAATTCATTTAAATATTTGTGACCAGCGAAGCGGGCAAAGCCTGCTAGTATTATAATAAATCTGAAAAACAATGTTCTTAAATCTCAGATAAAACAAATATTTTTTTTTCTATTCTAATACAGGATTTTATTATTCATTACACACTGAAATTGTCATTTTAAAAATTATTTGTAACAAAACATACACAATACATAGATTACATCTGTTCTGTTTCAGGATAATAATGCATACAGAGATTTTATGGTATTATGAGAAATTTACATCATATAGAAAAAATTTACTACACATAAAAAGAGAAGAAAATTGTTGTGATATTTAATCTCAGAACTTTCTTTTATTAACTTTCATTTTTCTTGTTCCGGACTTTCTCTTTTTGTTTTTTGCTTCCCGCCAACTGATTGTTTTTGTGCACCTGCCGTATCACGTGACGATATGTCGCGTCTCTCTACAAGTACATTGTAATATTTTTTTCAATCATGTAATTTTTGTTATTCGGAACTGACGTTCCATTTTAATCGTATTTTGTGCCTAAGAAATCTATAATAATAATATTAAATAAATTGTAAAAGGTGAAATTCTAGGCAGTCCTTTATCATGCAGTTAATATTTAAATTATTAAACAAATATTAATCCCCTTTAATTACAGCAAAACAAGTTGTTGTGGTTTTAAACCAGAAGTTATTCATACTGCATTTTTAAGCGTACAATCTGATGATTGCGTTACGAGATTTTCTTCAAGAAATGGCATACATCATTACCTGTGATAACCCAGGTAAGTCAAACTTCTTTTAATAAATTGACTGTACAATATTAGAAAAGAACATCTATTATTAAATATGTTATATAACTTACTGAGGAAAACAACGTATTCATGCCTTCACATATTAGTTTCTCCATGAGATTATGATTCTGATATTTTGAATTGAAAATTTAGATTTATTCTTGACAAAAGTTCAAAAGTTTTTTTTTTTCATTGCACATTGGAAGAGATTGCTACATTTAAATAATAAAATAAATAAGAAATGAAAATGTAAGCGAAAATATTTGTTTTTGTTTCTTCAAAACCGAAGTGACACTAAATCGAAAGTATTGAAAAGTGCTTATTTTTATGAAAACTATTTAATTTTATTTTCTTCTTCAAGTACTATTTATCCGAACTGTGTTGATTTAAAATATTAAATGAATATTTACGAATTGAACAAATATTAACAAAACTATTACAAAAATTTTGTTTAAGTATGTCAGCAACAAAAGATATACAAATTGAACCGCTGAACTCTACAAATTATAATGTGTGGAAGTTTCGTATTGAGATGTACTTGCAAAAAGAGGATCTTTTTACAGTCATTACTGACGATCCTCCCAACCCAATAACCGATCAGTGGCGTTCAAAAAATAGAAAAGCGAGAGCTTTAATTAATTTACTTATTGATAACGAACAAATCGTGTATGTTATGAATCTAGATACAGCACGAGAGTGCTGGAATGCTCTGCGCCAAGTCCACGAAAGATCATCGCTTACGAGTAAGCTTTTCTTACTTAGGAAACTTTATTCCATAAAATTAATGGAAGGTGGTGATGTAAACCAACATATAGCTGATATATATAAAACACGCGACAGACTCACTGCTATAGGTGAAGTCATAGATGAATCGCACCTAGCTGCATTAATGCTATGCTCACTCCCTCCTTCGTATGACGTTCTCATAACAAGTCTCGAATCGAAAGACGAAGCGCAATTGACACCTGAGTATATACGAAACAAATTAGCTGATGAATATGCCAAAAGGCTTGAAAACAAAACTTATCAAAATTCAGCGTTAAAAGTCCAATACCATAACAAATCGGAGAAATTCTGCAAATACTGTAAGAAAAGTAATCATAATATAGAAGAATGTTATAAGTTAAAAAACAAAAATAATTCTGCTGTTAAAAGTCACAGTAAAAATTTCAACAAAAAACCCAACTTCAGATCCAACATATGCTCTCAGAACAATGAGAAGCCAGATAGCGCTCAAATTGCAGAGGGGAGCAATAAACCAAAAGCTGATAAATTGTATTCTTTTTATGTTGGAGATAAAACTGTAAATTGGGTGGTTGATTCAGGGTCGTCTTCACATATCTGCAATGATAAACTAAAATTTCGCGATCTTAAAAATAACGTTTCTAACGTCACTATCGCGAACGGCACGCAGCTAAAATCTTTGGGTTCCGGTACTGTGGATTTGTATACCGTAAATTCGGAAAACACACAGAACAAAATAACACTTAAAAATGTTCTTTATGTCCCTGAAATAGAAACTAATTTAATTTCTATAAAAAGAGCAACAGAGAATGGCTGTATCGCTGTATTTGATGATAAAACCTGTAAAATTGTAAATCAGGGAAATACATGCATTGAGGGATATGTGAAAAATAACTTATATGAATGTCAATTAAATTATTCTGAAAACAAACACACAGCGAACATTGTAATACAAACTTGTGATAACGAAAATTGCATAAACAAGTGGCATGTGAAACTTGGCCACAGAAATACTAACCACATTAAAGATTTAGTTAACAAGGACATGGCTGTGGGTATAAAATTAAATGATTGCAAACATAATACTGAATGTAAAACATGCATAATGTCAAAATTAACTGATTCACCTTACCCCAAAGCTGCAAAATTTAGAGCCTCCGTACCACTCGAACTGGTCCACACAGACTTATGTGGCCCTATGAAAACCCCCACTGTAGGTGGAAAATATTACTTTCTTACATTCATAGACGACTACAGTCGTTATACTATTATATATTTGCTAAGAAATAAGTTTGAGGTATTTTCTAAGTTAAAGGAATATGTGGCTATGACCGCAAACAAATTTGGCCGAAAAGTGCAAGCAATTCGCTCCGATAACGGGGGTGAATACACTAGCATGGAAGTAAATGAATTTTTGAATAAAGAAGGAATTGAGCATCAGTTTACCGTTCCTTACTCTAGTGCTCAGAACGGCGTGGCAGAACGTAAAAATCGTACGCTGACCGAAATGGCTCGCTGTCTGCTTAAAGACAGTAATTTACCGAATTCCTTTTGGGGGGAAGCCGTAAATACTGCAAATTACATACAAAATAGGCTCCCGACCTCCTCATGCGTCTCAACTCCTTACGAAAAATGGACCGGCCGTAAACCCGATTTATCAAATATAAAAACATTCGGATGTCGCGCATACGCATATGTACATAAAATACATAGGGGAAAACTGGATAGCACCGCTCAAGAAGGAATTTTTGTGGGATATGATAATCGTAGCAAAGGCTACAGAATTTGCACAAATAATAAAAATGTAATAATTAGCAGAACAGTAAAATTTTTGGAGGATGAAAATGGAGAATCCCACAATAATGAAACATCACAAATCAAGAATGAAAATTCAAATGATGAAATTCCGGTGTCCAAATTACCAATATTAGATACTGATATAAATATAGATATAGCGGGCGATAACGATAGTCCGGATGACACGCAAACTCTGCCGCGACGATCACAACGATTAAATAAAGGTGTTCCGCCCGACAGATTTGCATTTGCAGTAAATGACAAAAGAATTGATGAGCCTAAGTGTTTTGATGATATATTAAAAATTCAAAACCCAGCTGAAAAAGAAAATTGGCTGAATGCCACACTCGACGAAATGAATTCACTCAGACAAAACAATACTTGGGAACTTGTTGACGCTCAACCAGGGACCAAAGTAGTAGGGTGTAAGTGGGCGTTCAAGGCCAAATACAATAGCCAAGGACAAGTCGAGAAATATAAAGCCAGGCTTGTTGCCAAGGGTTTTTCTCAAAAATACGGGGTGGACTATGACGAAACTTTTGCACCAGTTGCATCGCATACCACTCTAAGAAGTTTCTTGACCATGTCACTATATAAAAATTTGAATTTAAGGCATGTAGATATAAAAACTGCTTTCCTACATGGAAATTTGCAAGAAGATGTATACATGCATCAACCCGAGGGTTATGTTATCCAGGGCGAAGAAAATAAAATATGTAAGTTAAAGAAAGCGATATATGGCTTGAAACAAGCCGCTAGAGCGTGGAATTTGAAAATTAATGAATCATTGTGTAAATTAGGATTTAAACAAAGTCAACACGACAAGTGTTTATATATACGTAACAAAGATAACACAGAAACTTACATTCTTGTGTATGTTGATGATCTACTTGTAGCTGGTAAAAATCACGATATTGACATACTAATTAATCAACTTAGGGAAGAATATCCATTAACCGACCTTGGGGAAGCCAAATATTACCTCGGAATAAATATAGAAAGACCTTGTAAAGGAGTAATTACGCTTGATCAAAATAATAAAATACGAGACATTGTAACCAAATTTGGGCTAGATAACGCACGGCCCTCTGACACACCAATGGAACCAGGGTATATAAAATTAACTGATAATGACAATCTCTTACCAAACAACACAATGTACAGACAGGCTATAGGCGCGTTACTTTATATTTCTACAGTATCGCGACCTGATATAAGTGTTGCCGTTGGCATCTTAAGCCGTAGAAACGAAAATCCTAGAGCGAAAGACTGGGAGGCAGTTAAAAGGGTTATTAGATATTTGAAAAATACCCAAGATATTAAATTAAAACTTTGTAACTCTGGTGAACCTGTTCTTAGAGCATATTCGGATTCGGATTGGGCCAATGATCCAAGTGATAGAAAGTCTATATCTAGAAATTTATTTAAGATAGGAAAAAATCCAATATTTTGGACTTCGAAGAAACAGTCCTGTGTGTCCATGTCTTCAGCAGAGGCTGAGTACGTCGCAGCTGCGAGTGCTGCACTTGAAATACAGTGGCTCAACAAACTACTGGATGATTTAAATTTGCCGCAAGAATGTCCTATAGTGTTGTACCAGGACAACCAATCTACCATCAAGATTGCTGAAAATGAAAAATTCCAGTCCAAAACAAAACACTTACAGCTGAGATATCATCTTCTGCGAAACTTAATACAAGAAGGCCTAATAAAGCTTCAATACAAACCTACCAAAGAAATGAGCGCCGATACCCTCACAAAAGCTCTACCAAAAACTGATTTTAATAGACATAGAAATGCATTAATGAACAATTGAAAAATTTCTGAGCTTAAGAGGGGGTGTTGTGATATTTAATCTCAGAACTTTCTTTTATTAACTTTCATTTTTCTTGTTCCGGACTTTCTCTTTTTGTTTTTTGCTTCCCGCCAACTGATTGTTTTTGTGCACCTGCCGTATCACGTGACGATATGTCGCGTCTCTCTACAAGTACATTGTAATATTTTTTTCAATCATGTAATTTTTGTTATTCGGAACTGACGTTCCATTTTAATCGTATTTTGTGCCTAAGAAATCTATAATAATAATATTAAATAAATTGTAAAAGGTGAAATTCTAGGCAGTCCTTTATCATGCAGTTAATATTTAAATTATTAAACAAATATTAATCCCCTTTAATTACAGCAAAACAAGTTGTTGTGGTTTTAAACCAGAAGTTATTCATACTGCATTTTTAAGCGTACAATCTGATGATTGCGTTACGAGATTTTCTTCAAGAAATGGCATACATCATTACCTGTGATAACCCAGGTAAGTCAAACTTCTTTTAATAAATTGACTGTACAATATTAGAAAAGAACATCTATTATTAAATATGTTATATAACTTACTGAGGAAAACAACGTATTCATGCCTTCACATATTAGTTTCTCCATGAAAAATCACATAAAAAAAAAAAAAAATGAAATGCTTTTGAATTTTGATCATCTTCATTATTTATCATGCATAAAATTAATAAATTTTCTTAAAAACAAAGTTTTAATTAAAAAAAAAAAAATTCAAAAATTTAATAAAACTATTTACTTACTGGCATGGGTCCTTTCGTGCAACAGGCTATGACCGATGGGCGCACGATACATATCGGGAGATCACGTGCCTTTTCGTCTAAAAGGTTTTCAGCGATGCATTTACTAAATGTGTAAAAATTAGGAAAAGGTGGATCAAAACTTGTAAACAATCGATTTAGTTCTTCAACGTCACCGTTTCTAAAAATACAAGCATGAATAAATAATTTATTATGAAAAAAATCTGGTATCTCACTCACACGACTTTCTCTTACACTGAAATTTAGTACTATAAATAAAGATTGGAGATTAAGGGATAAGATAACGAGTACTGTAATGCAAATCTATGTTAAAATAATTCAAATTAGGCTTCGGAACAGCTTTATTTGACATGTAATTCAGTCTACCCCCCCCCCTCAACCCCCCTTTTCATTATTATACCTACATTTATAATTTTATATAAAATTCAAATCTGTTATTAATTTCAAAAGTTCATTTAAAATCACACGCAACATTTCATGAGACTTATCAATCTTGATCAAGCTTTTCTAGTAACAAACGTGAACTACAAAATACTACATTTGAATCGCCTGAAATTATTTGTTTTTAATTTACTACGTTTAAAACTTGACTCCAGTATTCAGGAAGCCTTAAAACGTGTAAATATACAAAAAAAAAAAAAAAAAAAAAAACGGTGAATATTTAGCTTAAAAATATTCATTATTTACCGTATGGCTATAAGGAAATGATTATTTATTCCTGAACAGCTTTCCTGGACATGGTAAAATACTGTAGTAAAGCACTTACACTAACAATAAAAAGAATATTATGGCTTAAATATTGGCAGCCCTGTATATATTCTGAAGGTTATGCGCACAACACACGGTGCATATAAATATAATCCTATATTAATAACATACGGCACAACCTGAAATACACTTCCATCAATTTTCAAGTATAGTCGCACTTTCATCTATTTCTTTTTTGTAGCTCTGTAAACGAAGAGTGATAGATATTTATACCATATTCTACATGAAACATTTTTTTACGCATATAAAGAATATATATTCGTTTCATTTGGTTTAGTGTATTGTACAGGTGTTAAATTGTACTTACCTGCAATTTCCCTCATAGACGTATAGTATTTGGATGTCCCTGAGTGTTTGATCTCAACGAAGAGTTTAGTGTAGCATCCCTATATGATACACATTTAGAATACCAAGTTTGGTATTTCTGCTATTACTTGATCTTGAGATATGCTGATAACAGACATACACACACAGGCACACAGACCAACCGCTAAAAACATGATTTTTGTATTCAGGGGACCTCAAAACGTGTAAATGTAACAAAAAGTCAATTTCAAAAATTTGACCCGCAAAAAATACTTTCTCTACCATGTATATGGATAAGAGAAAGTAATAAGATAGATTGAATAAAATTTAAAATTCTTAAAAACATAATTAACAATAAGAAAAATAATTTTAAAGTTACATATTTTCATCTGGTTGAGTGTATAATCGTTTGAGTGCTAATTAACGTTATTAACGAAATCTTTATTTAACAAATTATTTAGAAATTTACTTGTAAGTAATTGATGTCAATAATATGTTTAAATTTAATAAATGGAAATTTAAGTTGAAAATAAATTATTTAAACAAATAAGGTGAAATATAAATTAATAAAAGCATATTTGTTATTCTTTTTGAGAATATTTAGTTTACTGAAAGTTAATGTGATGTTAAATAATCGATAATAATTACATAATCGACACAGAAAACACATTTGTAGTTTGAATGTGTTCGGATATCGTAAATAAATAAAATAATTGCTTAAAATTTTCTTTTTTTCTTTCTTTTTTTTTTTTTTTTTTTGTTTAAATCAATCAACAAGACATTTGAGAAGACATTAAATGTTTAATAAAAACTTTTCAACTTGTATGAGACATTTATCGAATTTTTTAATAAGTTAATGAGTAAGCGTTATTATCATCATTTTCATCCTTTCACTTGCAATAATCTTGGATTTTACAATAAGAGATACCGAAGTAGTAAGTTGGCATAAAGGGCTAATAGTTGATACTCAGTTTCTATTTCCTGCCGCAGGAGGTAGAGCGTTGCCATTTTACTAGTGGGAAATGTATGTATATGTGTACTATCCACCACAAATTCAATCAGCTTAGATGCATAATAATAATAAAAAAAAATAATTCGCATCCTTTTTATAACTAGTGAGTAAATGTTTTCAACGTATATATTTTTGATCTGATGAATCTGTAGGACAAACTGAGGCGCTGTTTATAGAGGTCTTCGAAAGAGTGGTTAATTGTGCTTTCATGCATACAGTCGGCAGCATAATGTTTCGAGCACTAGCCAATAATTCCTATATTAAAAAAGTACACTTAAGACTGTTTTGTTAAATAAATCCTTGTCGAATCATGTTCTTAGACTGACTAAGAACATGAATCGATAAGGATTTATTTAACAAAACTGTATTAAGTGTACTTTTTTTAGACAGGGATTATTGCTAGTGCTCGAATAATTTTGCAGCAGACTGTACATCATAATCTTTTATTTCTGATATTTGAAATTCTCTGGTATTCATCTTATGTGCGGTATCTCTGAAGGGCTAGTTAGCATAGTTAGGTATGGGATCAATTGGCATAGCTATAACATAGTTAGGGCATATCTTGACTCCAATATGAAGAATTTTCATTCTCAACCTCCTTCCAAGACGATCGTGAGGGTTTACATTTGACAGTTTTCGTAGAACGATTTCGATATTTTGGTTTTTTAATTTGACAGTTTAAAAATTAAAAAAGGCGTTGAACGATCGAATTCGATAAATTTAATTGCTCTGCGGTCTCACAGTTCTTTTTTCGCCGGTTTGAATAAATAAACGCCTTTCTATTGTCTTCATCATCTTCAAGAGGCCTCCCAGAACGTGGGGCAATATCAATTTATCAATATCAAAATTGGTGGAACGAAATCTTGTCAGGTTGTTTTGGCACAAACATTCTATTAATACATCTTCTTCATACACATCGAATTATTTTTTTCTTATTTGAACTGTATTTTTGCCAAGTAAAAAATCAAAGTATGCCGAAAATACTGCTTTCGACTTTAAACAAATTACTATGGCAATAATCTAATAGTAAGTATCAAGTTGTGTATAAATGTAAGTAAGTTAGAAAACTGATGACTTTTATTATTATTATTATTATTATTATTATTATTATTATTAATTGATGAAAAACAGTGATTTACAAAATAAACTTCTTATTATTACATGCATGGTACTTTTACAGACATGGTTGTAATCTCTCTATATATAAACCAACGAGATATATAAATTAGAGTGCTGATTCAATGGATGAAGGATTAGCTTTCCGTGGTTCAAGATGAATCACGTGACATGCTCCAATAGGTTTCTGTGTTTGGCCCTTTACCGCTATTTTGGCATTTAAAATATCAGTTCGACACATTATCATTATTATTAGGTAACATGACAGTCCTATGACAGAAATAAATTGTTTTTAAAATAATTTTACACACATTTCACATTTTAATAAATAATAAAATACCTTTTTTTTCATCGTTTCCCAACAAAGTTTAAAAGTGTTTATAAAAGAAAATTTAAACTTTTAAAGAGCTAAATTTAACAACAAATAATAATTTTGCAACTTTTTTTAAGCATTTTGTCAGTTAAAGTTCAACTACACGAAATTTAAAAGAAGTAAAATCAAAATCAAAGTGATTTAGAACAAAAGAATATTAAACTACGTAAGTAAACAAAAACATTGGCTGCGAAGAACAATCTCCAAACAGTTGCCATAGAAATTTACTGAAAATAAGCTGTTACCAAGGGAACCACCGAATATGCAGGTGCAAGGAGAGCATGTCACATGACTCATCTTGGACCTTCTCAAGGGTTACTATTTATCACTCTACTTATATCTCGTTGATATAAACGGCTAAGAGATTTTCTTGGACTCTGTTTGTCTGTGTGTTGACGCGAGTTGCCAGCACATTTTCATACTTTAGTTATTTAAAAAAAAAATAATTGTCCAATCGATAAGTTAATTAACACGACGGATTCAGAAAAATTGCTCCTTTCATTTGGTACCTTATTTGTAGCGAAATTTTGATTAGATTTTTTAAAATTAATTAAAATATTAAAAAATAACCTGGTAAAAGCTTTAAAAATGATCATTTAAATTTTTAATTGTTGCCAAAAAGAAAAAAAAACCTTTTTTTTTTCAACATAAAATGAAATATGCTTTCACCCGAAAAATAAAAAAAATATAGATAAAATATTAAATTTGCTCATACTCATAAAAAAATGAAAATATGAAAATGGAGTGAAAAAACAATTTAGATAAAGTTGCACGAGAGTTCAAAAAATCAATGGAAATATAAATGCACGTTAAAGAAATAAAATAGTCGTCTGCTCAGTCACGTGATATTAAAAAACACAGAATCGAATTCAGTAAATATTGTTCTTAAGAGCAAAAATATTAATATGCAATATACAATAAAATAAAAGTAATATTGTGCATTTGTAAACAGTAGAATAATTGTATTTGTGAGTTTAATAATTTTTCAGAATACTTTATAAGTTTATTTATTTTCACAAGTAAGAATCGATTTTTTTATATAGTAGTGTAACTGTTACATTAACTGATTTAGCAATAAATAGTTGATTCACTACCTTCATTGATTTCATAAATTTTAAAATGGTTTCATTAACAAACTTTGATCTATTGCCACGCAAGCAGCATTTGACTGAGTCCAATGAATGCGAAAGTCAAGATTTTAGCGGTTGACCAGTATGTATGTGTGTTATCAGCATAATTTAAAAGAAAAATAATAATTTGAGAAAAATCGTATTCTAAAGTTCATATGAGGTTGCCACTTGAACAGTTTGATCAAGATTGTCAAGTTCAAAGTGTATTGCGGATGAAACTTTACTGAATAATTTGGAATAAGATTTAAAATTTCACAGCAGTCTTCAATTCTTTTATTTTATTTCAACGGGGAGTTGAGTTGAGGAGGTGGTACTCTTTTTCAGAGACAATTATATATAAAATAAAACTGTTCCAAAACTTTTTTTTAATTGTTTTTAAATTAGTTTCATATACAGTACTTATTACTTTACCACTTAATCTATAAATGGTCTTTACAATATTGAAATGCAGGTAAGAGAAAGTCGCGTGAGTGACAGACCAGACTGTTTTTTAAATACTTAACGTAGTTTACAATTATTATATAGAAGATAAAAACAGTCATGGTTAAAAAATACATATATTTTAGGTACTACTTTATTAAAATTACTTTGGGATAAATTACCTTGCTAATGTCACAGCATACTCTGCTTTGAAAGGCAACTTATATATTTTTTCATCTATTTCTGTTGTGCGATTGCTGTTTGAATACAATGTAGATGAATATACTAAGACCTGAAATAAAATGAGACTGTTTTAACAAGTAACTATTTTACTATTGAATTAATTGTAATATAAAATAACATTCACAGTTATAATTCTCTATTAGACCAAGGAAGCAATTAAGCATTTATTCAAATATTTGATGCAAAATACAATAGTGTTTTATTAATGGCATATTTAAGTATTTTAAAAACAGTTCACAAATTAAATTCAATCGATAACTTTTTTTTTTCTGTGAACAAAAGTATATATGTTTTCATAAGAAAGAAAAAGCTTTTCAATCTGAAAAAATGAATAGTTTTCTTTTCAAACACTGTGATTCTAAGATGAATATTCTCTTCTTTCAAAGGAGATTTCCTCATCATAACGCAAAGGGTAATGGTGCCATTTTTTTTTTTTTTTTTTTTTTTTTTTTGTCTGAAAGAAATAGGATTCTGGACCTAATAAAAAATATATTGATTCGTTGGTTATATGGCTTAAAGCCGATTTATTACACTAGGGTCCTAGCTCTGTAGGTGGAATTCTTTCTGTGGGGGTCTTTTTAAAGGGTACTAGCCCGTATTTATGCGATTTTCGTAGAAAACCACGGAAAACTTCAAACAATAAAAAATAGAATAACGTTTTTCGTAGAAAATAATTAAATTGCATACATAATTTTTACTGTTCTACATAAGCTATGAAAATTGTTTTAATTATCCGTTGTTTCCGTTTAACTGAGTTATCATTGTCACCAATTTAGCTTAATATTTATTCTTTATCTCATTTCTTTATAAGCTACGGCATTATAAAAAAGAAAAAAAAAATTCTGCATGTTTGAAAAAATAGTACATATGTAATATTTTCTTTTATGTTTTAAGCAACGATGGGCAAATTTAAAACAGATAATCAAAAACAGTAATGTAAAACAGATATAATTCTTACTTCTAATTTGGTCAATTTATGGCAAAATTCGATGATGTTGTCAGTCCCAATTACATTGTGGTTCATTATAAAGCTGTGATAAAATTTAAAATACCAAAATTAATATCGATTTAAAAATTGGTAGAAACACAAAAATGATAGAATAATGAATTTGGTACTTTTTTTTAAATTTTTAATTGAAAATTGCAGGAAAACAAGTAATCATCAGCTCAAAAAAAAAAAAAAAAAAAAAAAAAAAGAAAATTTAAATTTTTAAAAAAAATTTTTGTACTTTATTCTTTTAAGGGCCGATAAAATTTAAAAAAAAAAAAAAAAAAAAAAAAAAAGCAATTATCACGAGACATTTATAATTATTTTTAACTTTATCTTTTATATCTTATTATTATTATTTTTTTTTTTTACTTTAACTTTATCACACACAGAAAAAAAAAAAAAAAAAAAAAACTAAATTTTACATATACTAAATCCACTAAAATTTATATTTACAAAAAAAATTAATTAATATAATTTTACAAAAATAGTTTTATACGATTATTCAGACATTGCAATAAATATGCATTAAATTGACTGTGAAAAGAATAAACCAAGCATAAATTGACAAAAATTAAATATAAATGTAATATAAATATTAGGATGCCCCTTAAACAGGGCAATTCCTTTTTGTTTTTTTTTTCCTTTTTTCGAAATCCGATACGCATACTCTCTATTTTTTTTCTATTTGACACTAAACACTTTTTAGCAAAATATCAATGATTGATGGAAAAATTCTAATATCTATGTTAGGATTTCCTAATATAGACAATCCTTCCCGTGTGGTGTATTTCGTCATTGTATTCCTGATTTAATCTATTGGACTGTTGGTAAGTGACGTCACGTCCAATCAATGATCTGTTCATTCCTTTTTACGTTTATCTCTGCTAGAACAGATCGCAGTCTTAAAAATGTAGTCGTTCATGTTACTTGTATTTTTCATCTGTAATTGTCATAGTCATTTATTAAATTTTATGTGTTTAAAATGAAACGCCTCGTCATATCCTAGTTATGGCTTATAAATCTTCTCCTGCCTACAAAATACTATATTGGCGACGAAATGAAAAAGAAAAAAGCAAAAAGAAGTTTTGCTCTACAACATTTTAATAATATCTACTTCAAGATGATTAAAAATGCAATCTGCAGTTCTTCATAAAGAAAACTGATATTTCGAAAGTAACGAAAAGCGATCAGACGGGCAGTTGGTGAGTTTTTGTCTACTGTCGCGGAGGAAGTGCATAGGCGCCATCCATAATTACACGTCTACGATTTTTTATTTTTTCGGGAAAGAGAAAAAAAAAGGTATTTACACATTTATTTTATTTTTTTTCTTTCTGTTCTCTTATTAGATTGCATGTTTTTATTGTTAGAACTAGCATATTTTCATTAAAAATGTTTCAAAATTTTAAAGAATTCAATGATTCGGTTGAATCGTTTGAGATTTATGTAAGGAGACTGGAACAGAACTTTATATTGTTTGATATTAAGGATGAAAAAAAAGTTAGTGCCTTAATAACTTTTATTGGACCGAAATTATATAATTTACTTACAAATTTACTGTTCCCAGATCTCCCTGAATCAAAAACTTACACTGAATTAGTAGATGTCTTAACAAAACATCTATGTAAAATTCCAAACAAAATAAGTGAACGCATTAAATTTAGAAAATGTTGTCAAGGAGATAACGAATCTGTGCAGGATTTTAGTGTTCGTTTAAAGAAACTTACAACACATTGCGCGTTTACAGGCGATTCGCTGTCAGAAAATTTGTTGGAACAATTTTTACGCGGATTAAAAAATGAAACAATCCAAAGCAAATTAATGTCTCAGGTTGAAGATTTAACATTTGAAAAAGCAGTAGAACAAGCCGTAACTATGCAAAGTACTGAAAACGACATGATAGAATTACAAAATAAAAATTTGAATTTTAATAAAGTTTCTGTTAGTGTTAGGAAACCAAAACAAAATTATTCTCAAAATAACTTAAGTAAACAAAACGTGAACAAAACTGCGAGTGCAAATAAAAGTAAAACTTATTGTTATCGTTGTGGAAATAGCTCTCATTTAGCAAATGTTTGTAAATTTATTAATGCAGTTTGCAATTTTTGTAAAAAATGCGGTCATTTGAGTAAGGTGTGTCGGAACGCACAAAACAATGTTACTCAAAAGAAAAATGTAAATGTTCTTGATACTGTAGACATTTTGTCATTACAATCTGAAGGCACTAAACCTATAAAAATTTGGGTTTTGATAGAAAATAGTGCTAAAGCAGAAATGGAGCTTGATACAGGATCGGCGATTTCCGCCGTACCGATAAATCGTTTTCGGAGATTATTTCCAGAACATAAAATGTTTCCTGCTGATGTAAAATTAAAGACAGCCACGGGAGAAATTTTCCAGCCCGAGGGATTTGTTAGAGTAAATGTAACTTACGAAAACAAAACTAGGAATGTTAAGTTATATTTAGTTAAAAAAGACAATTTTCCTTTATTGCTTGGTAGGGATTGGATAACTACATTTAATATATTCCCAAACAATTTACAAACTGTTCCGGTAAACAAAGTACAAATCTCGGAAAATTTAAATAATTTACTAAATGAATTTCCGGATTTATTCACAAATAACGTAGGTGAAATTAAAAATGTTAAAGCTGAATTACATTTAGAGAAAGACTCATCACCAATATTTTGTAAATCGCGAACAGTTACGTATGCATTAAGGAATGCGGTAAATGAAGAATTGGAAAGATTAGAAAATGAAGGGATAATAAAAGCTGTTAGTACTAGTAAATGGGCAACACCTATTGTTCCGGTGGTAAAACCTAATGGGAAAATTCGTTTATGCGGCGATTTTAAAGTCACGGTAAATAAATTTTTAAAGGTTGACAAATACCCGCTACCAAAAATTGAGGATATATTAGCAACTTTAGGGGGTGGATTACATTTTACAAAGATTGACTTAAATCAAGCATACTTGCATTTACCGGTAGAGGAAAATTCACAAGAATTACTTACTATTAACACTCCTAAAGGCTTATTTAAATTTACGCGATTACCATACGGAATTGCCAGTTCGCCAGCAATATGGCAGAGAACTATAGAACAAATTTTAAAAGGTATAGAGGGTATTTCAGTTTTTATTGACGATATATGTATCTCAGGGGAAACTGATGAAATACATTTAGAGCGATTAAAACAAGTGCTAGAAAGGTTACGTGAATATAATCTTAAAATAAATAAAGAAAAATCTTTTTTCATGAATGATGAAATTACATACTGCGGTTACAAAATTGATAAAAATGGCATACACAAAACGCAAGAAAAAATTTCTGCTATTTTAAATGCTCCAATACCTCAAAACGTAACTCAAGTAAAAGAGTTCCTAGGCTTAGTATCTTACTATTCTAGATTTGTTCCTAAATTATCTACGATTGCTTATCCTCTAAATGAATTATTACGTAAAAATGTAAATTTTCAGTGGACTAAAAAATGTGAAAATTCATTTAATGCAATTAAACAGGAAATTACTTCCGAAAGGATTCTCACCCACTTTAATCCTAAATTACCCTTAATTTTAGCCACTGATGCTTCTCCTTATGGAATTTCGGCAGTACTTTCGCATACAATGCCAGATAACTCCGAAAAACCCATAGCTTTTTCTTCTAGAACTTTATCTTCTGCAGAAAAGCGGTATAGTCAGGTAGATAAAGAAGCGTTATCAATAATTTTTGGTGTAAAGAAATTTTTTCAATTTTTATATGGTAGGAGATTTACTCTGTATACTGATAGTAAACCCCTAGTTTCCATATTTTCACCCGTAAAAAGTATTCCGGTACTTTCGGCAGCTAGAATGCAAAGATACGCATTATACTTACAGACATTTAATTATGATATTAAATATAAAAAATCTGCAGAGCACGGAAATGCCGATGCTCTATCACGTCTTCCATTACGTAGTGAAGACTTACTGCTGCCGTCGTCCGATTCGCTACAACCAGAAAAAGTGTCACCAACTTTGTCACCAAATTTATTTGGCAACCTTGATGAATCCGATTGTTTATTTAATCATCAAATCACATCGTTACCGTTAAATACAAAGATATTATGTGCAAGTTCTAAGCGAGATCCAACATTAAAAGAAATGTACCGACATTTAATATCAGGCACACAGATGCCAAATTACTTACTTTTTGGACATAAACAACAAGATTTTTCTATACTAAATAATTGCATACTACAAGGGAATCGTGTTGTAATTCCTACTGTTCATAGACAAAAAGTGTTGGAAGATTTACATTTTGGCCATTTTGGCATAGTTAAAATGAAAGCACTGGCACGTAGTTTTGTATGGTGGCCAGGTATTGATAAAGACATTGAGAATTTAGCAAATAACTGTTCTGTTTGTATTAAATTAAAACATAATCCTCCTAAAATGGAAAATCATCACTGGGAATGGCCTACAACACCTTGGAGCAGAATACATGTAGACTTTTTTGGTCCAATGATGGGGAAAATGTTTTTAATCGTAGTAGATGCCCACAGTAAATGGACAGAAGTGTTCATTGTTCCTAATACTACGGCTGAGAACACTATAAACTGTCTTTCTTCGCTTTTTGCCAGATATGGCTATCCTGTGTCCCTTGTGTCTGATAATGGGCCACAATTCATTTCAGAAAAATTCGAACATTTTCTACAGAGTAAAGGCATAAAACATAGTTTAACTGCACCATATCATCCCTCTACAAATGGTCAAGCCGAAAGATATGTCCAAATTATTAAAAAAGGATTGAAATCCTTAAGTTCAGAACCCGGAAATCTCCAATTTAAGTTAAACGAATTTTTATTCCAATACCGAATAATGCCTCATATTACAACAGGGGAGAGTCCCGCATCATTATTTCTGAAAAGAAATATCAGATCAAAATTAGATTTGCTTGTACCAAATGTTAAAAATTATGTTGAAAACAAACAACATAAAAATGTTTTTAATAAGAAAAAGATAAGAGAATTCGAAATAAATGAAAAAGTTGCAGTACGCAATTACACATCAGGAGATAAATGGAAAATAGGTAAAGTAATTGCCAGACTAGGTAAACTACATTATAAAATTCAAGTAGGTTCATGTGTATGGAAAAGACACGTTGATCAACTAAAAAGTGTAGGTTCCAGAGTACAACTGGAGGAAACTACAAATCCTGGTGAAATTGAAAAGAACACTCTTGATGGAAATATTCCCATGGTTTCCGATAGCAAGAGTCCACACCTGCAAAGCAATGGAGAATCTAAGTCTGGTAGGAGGCCTGCAATAACACCAGATCCAGTGCCAACCGATCCTCCCACTACACCAGATCCAGTGCCAACCGACAGTAGATCTGTGTCTACAAAGCCTGGAGAAATTGACTGTGATAAAAATATCAACAGTACTCTAAATAAAAATAAACTAAAATCTGAACATTCAAAACTTAAAAACACTAATTTGTCTTTTTCTGAACAGGTTGTAAGAAGATCATCTAGAGTAAGAAAACCTCCCATCAGGTATGGTATACAGAATTAAGGGGAGGAGAAATGTGGTGTATTTCGTCATTGTATTCCTGATTTAATCTATTGGACTGTTGGTAAGTGACGTCACGTCCAATCAATGATCTGTTCATTCCTTTTTACGTTTATCTCTGCTAGAACAGATCGCAGTCTTAAAAATGTAGTCGTTCATGTTACTTGTATTTTTCATCTGTAATTGTCATAGTCATTTATTAAATTTTATGTGTTTAAAATGAAACGCCTCGTCATATCCTAGTTATGGCTTATAAATCTTCTCCTGCCTACAAAATACTATATCGGAAAATCCTACTATCTGTATAAGGATTTTCCCGTCAATTCGACAAGTGTTAACATTATCCCAGAGAGCTGATATTTTGCTAATAAGTGTTTAGGGTCAAATAGAAAAAAAAAATAGAGGGCACACGCATCGGATTTCAGGAGAGAGAGAAAAAAAAAAAAGGCAAAAAAAAATTTCCCTCATCTAAGAGACACCCTACTGTGTATATATATATGTTTTGTGTCGACATTTATTTCTATTACGTATGATGTTGAACTTTATCATTCACTAAAAAGAAAATTATAATTTCGAACCAGTAACTGCTTGAACTAGAAATTTTTTGTAATAGATCAGAAGGATAATATTATCAATTAATTATTTACCGAAAGGAAATGGCTATGTATGTTTTTTTTTTTAGTTAATATCTGTATAATCCCCCCCCCCCCCCTGTTTTTTATTGATATGAAGTTATGGTATTTTCCCAGAAAATTCAAGCAACATTAGTAAAAAAATATTTTACAGAAACTTTTCCCCATGTTTATTGGTATTTAGCGTATACATACAATAAATAAAAAAGCAATCAAAACCTTTTATATATAAATTGAAAAGTAACGCGTCGTTTTCTACGTCACTGATAAAATTTGCATATTTCCAATTTTGCAACCGTTTTGATTTTCCCTTATAATTCTTTTCTTTCATATTTTTTAAATATGTTGTCGTTTACATGGTTGTTTCTTATCAAACTCTTAAAACCCACTAATTATTATTATTATTATTATTATTATTGTATTTATTTAACAGCTTTGAGACCTATAGTTACAATAACTTTTGTTTTGATTGATTCGTATTACAATAATTCACAGAAACAGATGCACAGTATCTGGTAGACGTAGGGCATCACAAACATCTATGTCCGCACCGAGATTCAAACCCTGGACCTGAGGATTCATAAAACAGCGCCCTACCGATCAAACCATAAGGAAGACCCCTTAATTTTGTTGAATAGTATAAATAGCATCGTAGAAATAAATACCCTTATAATCTGTGCTATGTGTTAGAAATTGGAAAAAAACAGAGAAAAATAAACTGTTATATCTTACTTTAATGGTTTAAAAAATGATATTGTTGCTGCACAGTGAAATACTACGGACACTTCTTTGGTGGTTCTTGTCAAATCAGACTTACTCATACCGAGATCTTCTTTTGTTATATCGCCAGGAATTGCAGTCACCTTCTTGAAGGAATCAGGAATACTTTCTCTCAATTTCGTGAAAATCTAGTAAAGAAAACATATTGAAGTTCTGGAAATAATATAGAGATTGATTATATATTATTCAGAGTCCTAGTAATATTCCGATGAATGTAATATAAATACGTGTTCTTAAATAATTTATTCATTGATATTTTATTTGAAATTAACCAGAACGTTAAATGAAGATAATATTAAAAGAAAAAAGGTGAAGGTGTTAATTTGCGCTCAGTTAGTATTTGATATTTAAATCAGTAGTGTTTTGCTATGGCTTGTCAAAAAAACATATCTTTCATTAAAAAAAAAAAAAAAAAAAAAAAAAAAATAGTGAGATACCGCTAATTGGAACGTTCGTACATTGTAAAAAACAACTGTTGTTTTTACAGCAGAATGTGCTGGCACTCATAATGCCAGCACATTCTGATTCTGCTGTTAAATAAGGCAATTTACAGCGGAAACATCTGTAAAGAGAGACTCTTTTACGGTTGTTTCTGCTGTAAATTACTTCTTTCTAACAGCAGAATGTGCTGGTATCCATATTGACAGCATCTTTTGATGCAAAAACTAACTTTTTTTTTTCTCTCAATAATTAAACGAATTCTATTATTCTATGTAACTTTTTAATATATATATATATGATGTGGGTTTGAGTATTTTGCTTGATATTGCTTACCAAAAACAGAAAACCTGCATTTATCTGCTCAATGCTTTTTGCTTCTCATGAAGTCCTATAGCATTTTGAGCTTTTTATTTAATATTTAATATTCTTATTGTGCTATGATGCAAAAATCTTTTGCTAATCTCAACTTTTATGGTTCATTTCATTATTGTTAACTCGATTTTTTCTCCTTATTAGACTACACTTTGCTCGATACTTCTTTTTTACAGCATTTCCTTGGAAGATTCTTCTTTTATATGTTTACTACAAATATTGTAATCTAAATGTTCTTAAAATTAAAGTAATTAATATTATTAATATTTTAAAAAATAACATCACAGTTCAAATACAACTAGTATTTTGTGGCCACCACATGAATTTCCATACAAATTCACTCAGTAATTAAAAAAAAAAAAAAAAAAAATCGATAACTTTGTTTTAAATTATCACATATTTATAGTTCAACCGTTCGTTTTAAAGGTATTGACGAGACCTTTCGAAAGATACCCATCTTGAAAATTCACTCCCCCCAGGGGGGAAAGCGATGCCCCACATGCACACAATTTTTTTCCTAATTAACTACTACTATTATCCCTAATTCATATTAATTTTACAATCACAGGTTAAGAATAACTCTCATTATGTACATTTATACGAAATTTTGTCCTATACTGCCATGTTAAAAATTTAGAAAAAATACGATCACAGCGCCACCTGTTGAGCGATTGATCCCCAAATCTAATGAGCACCAGTTTATGTCAGGGGCCAACTAAATACCAAGTTTTGTTAAATTTCGTTTTAAAATATATATATATATATATATATATATATATATATATATATATATTTTTTTTTTTCTTCTTTAACGTAAAAAAAAAAAAACGATAACTTTGTTTTAAATTATCACAGATTTATAGTTCGACCATTCGTTTTAAAGGTACTGACGAGACCTTGGGGACTTCCCCCCCCCAGGGGGGGGGGTGGCGAGGCTCCTACACATACAAAAAATTTTTCCCAGTTAACTATCTCTATTATAAATAATTCTTGTAAATTTCATAATGATTACTAAAAAATAATTATCTTCTTGCACATTTATACAAAATTTTATCCTATATCACCATGTTAAAAATTTAGAAAAAGCGGGATGGCAACGCAACTTGTAAGACAATTTTTACCAAAAGTTGATAGGCACTAATTTATGTCAAGGTGCAACTACATAAAAATTTCTATGAAATTCTGTGCAGTAGTTCCTGAGATACAGTTGCCACAAAAGTTTGTCACACAGACACACACAGACAGACAGACAGACATTTTCTAAAAATGGTGAAATCGTGTTCTACAGCTCTCAAAACATGTAAATCCATCAAAAACCCGAGGTCGAAAATTTTTACGAATCCAATACTTTCTTCTATATAGAAGAAAGTAACAAATACTTATACCAATTCACGTTGTCTAGTAACGTAATTGGCATTTGTGGGTTTTTGTGGTGATTTATATGACTGTCTATTTTTCGTTCTCATTCTTTTCATTTTAATCATAAAAATTATATACAAATATATAAATCAATTAAAAGCTCATTTTTGGTTCCTGTTACCTTAGGTAGCACCTCACCACTGCGTTACGCCTGGTGGCCTAATTGCACGAGACAGCGTTTTACCCGAGTGCACTGCACGAAGCAGAAACAACCGTACTCACACACGAAACACGGTTGGATAACTGAAGATCGTGTTTGTACTTGCGTTATACTTCCTTCATATTGTAATCACCTAATTAAAAGTTTTTTAAATTAATAACAATATTGTTACGAATTTTAAATAGTAGTTTTTATTTTTATGTAACTTCATTCAAAGAGTCTTAGTCAGGTTATAAAATGTTGATATTCTGCATTTCTAGTTTTTTTCGCTTTAGTCTAGCTAATTTTCTATTAAAAACCCGATAAAAAGCTTCACCAAGGCAGATAATGGCCTTCGCGCCAAATTTGGCGTCTTTTTCGCTCCTAGATGACTTTTTTGGAGACCATGTGGCCACCACAAGACTTTCTTCTGTATTTTCCTATACATATTCAATCAGTAACAATATAAAAAAAAAATACGATTTTTTTTCAAAGTTTTTTTTTGTTAAAAGTAATACATGTTCAATCAGTAACAATATTTAAAAAAAAAAATTACGTTTTTTTTTTTTTTTTTTTTTTGTTAAAAGTAAAAAAAAATCGATAACTTTGTTTTAAATTATCACAGATTTATAGTTCAACCATTCGTTTTAAAGGTATTGACGAAATCTTTCGAAAGATACCCATCTTCAAAATTTACCCCCCTTGGGGGGTACTTCACCCCCCAAGGGGGAAGCTATACCCCCACATGCACAGAAATTTTTTCATAGTTAACTATTACTATTATCAATAACTCATATTAATTTTACAATCACAAGTTAAAAATAACTCTCATTATGTACATTTATACGAAATTTTGTCCTGTACTGCCATCTTAAAAATTTAGAAAACATGAGATCACAGCGCCACCTGTTGCGCGATTGATCCCAAATGTAATCAGAACCAGTTTATGTCAGGGACCAACTAAATACCAAGTTTGGTTAAATTTCGTTAAAAAAAAAATACGATTTTTTTCTAAGTTTTTTTTCGTTAAAAGTAAAAAAAATCGATAACTTTGTTTTAAATTATCACAGATTTATGGTTCAACCATTCGTTTTAAAGGTATTGACGAAACCTCTCGAAAGATACCCATCTTGAAACTTTGCACCCCGGGGGTTACCTCCCCCCCCCCAGTGTGGGGGGAACCGATGCCCCCACATGCACAACATTTGTTTCCAAGTTAACTATTGCTATTATCAACGAGACCGTTCGAAAGATACCCATCTTGAAAATTTACTTCCCCGGGGGGGGGTACTTTCCCCCCAGGGGGGAACCGATGCCTCCCCCCCCCACATGCACAAATTTTTTTTCCTAGTTAACTACTACTATTATCAATAATTCATATTAATTTTACAATCACAAGTTTAAAATAACTCTCATTATGCCCATTTATACGAAATTTTGTCCTATACTGCCATGTTAAAAGTTTGCATAAAATGCGATCACAGCGCTACCTGTTAAGCAATTGATCCCCAAATCTAATCAGCACCAGTTTATGTCACGGTGCAACTAAATACCAGTTTGGTTAAATTTCATTCATTGGTTCGTGAGATACAGCGTCCACAAAAAAGTGATACAGACAGACATTTTCTAAAAACTATTACTTCGTGTTCTGGACATCCTAAAACGTGTAAATCCATCAAAAAACGGAGGTCGAAAATTTTCACGAATCCAATACTTTCTCTATATTACATATAGAAGAAAGTAATAAGGGAGCTATAAAAGTAAGCTCGATGCTTTCATCCGGGAGTTGAAGTTAATGGTGTATAATGCCATAAGTCTCTCCTATTGATAATAGACTATTGCTGTGTGTTAATTCTATGCTACAGTTTATGCTGTGAATTTGATGTCAGCTGTTAATTGGTTAATTTCCTGGTGAAACTGAAGATGATAATTGGTTTAAAGACCTGTAACCGTCTGGAAAATTCTGTGAATAAACTTTTAAGCCTATGGAAGTTTCGCCTTTCATACATACTCACTTCACGAGCCCCAAGTACGCAACAATACTATCGTTGTAATAATATGATTGAAATAACGCAGATTAAAAATGCTTTAAGTTGAAACTATTTTAATCTGAGAAGAAATGACTTAAAGTGGTTTTGCCAAATAATTAAGGATACTAGAAATTTTCAAGTATATTTGAATCTAAGGGCTTATAAAAAATCAAAATAAAACAAGGTGGATATGAAACAATTCTTATTATATTCAATAATGTCTGTTTTATAAAATTAATTAAAATAATCTGCTGTGGCATTCACACGACTTTCTTTTACGTTGCATATAAATACTATAAAGACAGATTGTCGACTACAGGGTAAGAAAACAAGAAATGTATATAAACCTACATTAAAACTATAATAAAAACTACTGCATAGAGCCTACATTACCACAGCTAAAATTTTAAAATTTTCTAGTAAAGGATTTGAAAAAAAAAAAAAAAAAAAAAAATGTTTCTGTAAATATTTGATTTAGAACTACAAAAGATTTCTCCATCTAAAAGTTTACCACTGTAGCTATTGGCTAAAGAAATATCTAAGGCGCTGATAATAGAAGATACCCTGTGTATTAAATGATGCTAGAAATTTATTTGTCTTTTAAAAGAAGGAAAATTACGACAGATTTTGCATTATTTGTACCACTACTTACGTTTGATGACTCTAATTTTAGAATAATTGTTTTCTTTGAATTAACCTGACTATATGCTGTGCACAATCCCAAGCAAATGAATAGCATTTAAGTAATATACTATTATTACATTTTAACAAATCGTTAAATGCTACAAAAAATAAAATAAAATAAAATAAAAATAAATAAATAAATAAATAAATAAATAAATAATAATAATGCTTTTGTATTCTTATAACATGTAAGTTTGATGTTTACAATTTAGTAGATTCAGATTTAAAATGACAGAAAAAAAAAAAGAGAGATCTTTTACATTCAAGTATATAGTAATAATATTTTTTTTCTTTTCTGCAAGGAAAGTTGTAGAAGTTCATGGATAAAAGTCTTAATAAGTAATGTGTTTTTGACAATGTGTTATTATCATGTTTTTAAGCAACTTTCCTAGCTACGCTGCAACAGGTATTTCAGGGAAGAGTGTTTTTATTATTTATTTTTATTTTTAGGACTGAGGGCCTATTTGTCTCAATCTGGGATTTTTGCGTTGTCGTTTTCGATAGTTGGACATTTGTCGAAATCTAAAATTTATCGAAAATATAATTGAATAATTTGAAAGCGATGTTATAATTTGAAAAAAGAAAAAAAAAAAAAAAAAAAAACTAATAGTCCTCCGCCCTAAACTAAATTCTGTTTTTACCAGAATTTCATCAAAATGTTTTTTTATTATTACTATTATTATTATTATTGAAAGAAAAAGAAAAGACAATTAATAATAATCAGTATCGTTACAAGCGATATCGAAAAAGTTTTTTTTTTTTTTTTTTTTTAATAATTTTGAATTAGGAAATAAGAAGTTCGCGAGCAATATGAAATAAAAATAAGTAAAAAAATGAATTTAATGGTTTAATTTTTATATAAAACAAGATCGCGTGCTATCTTAAAAAGTAGATGTAAAATTTAAAGTTTAATTTTTTTTGGCAACAATTTTAAATTAAAATAAATAATTTAATGAAAGTTTAGAAGTTAGAATTTCTAAATTTTCTTTTTCAAGTAAATGTAAACAAAAGGCACATTTTCATTATTATTATTATTTTTTCTTTTTTTTTTTTTTTTTTAAGATACCCATATTAAAAATTTAAAACCCAAGTGGGGAAGGGGGGAAAGAGAGAAAAAGAAGGATGATGTCTCTACATCTATAAATTTTATTATTATTATTAACATTTTAATTTGAAAAAACCTTCTGCAGCTTCAATTATTAATTCTCTTCGGTATTTTTCCATTTTGCCGGTGAAGCGATAAAGTTGCCAAGAATGACGACGCCAAACATAGCCAAACATAGGCACCTAAGACAGAGTAATTGTTTCAAAACACTTCGAATAATAATAAGAAAAAAATTAAAGAAACTTATTTATTTTTCTTATAAATAACTTAGATGAGTTTGTTAACGAAGTTGCTCCGTCATTTTGTTTTCAAGTGGAGACCACTTGAAAATTTCAAATTTAAATTGTAAAAAGCGTATTCCGAAATTGTTTGAATTTTGATGTAAATATAGACCACGTAAGGATCTCAATGAAGTTTATTAATAAACTATATCCGCCATTTTCAATAAAGTGGCAGATATCTTAATTTAAGCGGGGCCACTTGAAATCAGGCTCCCACTTGAAAATTTAAAATCACTATAACTTCTGAAATAATTCTCCAATTCGAACCAAATTTGGACAGTTATATTATCATATAATTATCTTGAATGTTTTCACTGGGCAACTTGTCCCGACATCTTGTTTATTTTTTATGTCACATTTTGGGCTTTGTAACATAATAAAAAATTCCTTTTAATGTCAAAAAGCCAAAATAACATATTATAAATTAAATTAAATTAAATATTTTTATTTTTTTAACACATTTTAACAAAGTTGTAAAAATATTTATCACTACGGCTCAACTGTCTGTTTGCGTTCACGTTCCTGAATTTTTTTTAGAATGCTTTGAAATTTATATAACTTTTTCAGGTTCACAATATAATAACAAAAACTTACAAACGACACTACAATTGTGTGTACAGGAACTCAAAAGAAAACTCTGATTTATTATGACTTGTGAGTGATATAAAGCACATTTTAATATCTTTATGTTGCTCGAAAACATAACGAAATTGACACTGTTTTATTATCAATAAAATAATTTATATTTAATTTTGAAAAAACGTACGTTAAAATATTACCACTGTAAGAAAATTTAACCTGTTTCTCTTATCAAAAAGTTTGAAATCAATATATTTATTACCAGCATAAAAACCTCAAAACTACAATATATATCTATGTTAAACTCTTTAATGGTCTTTACATTATTGTAAATCACTGTTAAAAAGTATGTCATGGATTCGAATAACTGTGCAATAAAATAATAATAATAATAGAAATAAAAAAAAAAAATAAAAAAATAATTTAGTATTTTTTTTTTCTTATGAGAAAATTCAAATTTTTGTGTTTAAAGAGAAGAAATCGTAAATTACATACGTTTTTATTGGGGATTTTTATAATTAATTTACGTTTTTTTTTTTTTTTTTTTTTTTTTTTAACGTAGTACTGCTTGAATCTTTTAAAATAATTTTAACGTTAAACCAATTAATTTGTACCTAAAAATACCTAATTTAAACCTAAAAATACCGCAATATTACACAGTATAATCTCATATGGTGTGTTATAACACGTTTCCATTGTAAAAAAAAAAAAAAATTATACCTATCTATCTATATATATATGTGTGTGTATATATATGGACAATATATGTGTAAAATTCATCCGTAACAAAAGCTATATAGAAAATTCTACGATATTCTACAGTTTTACTGGCAATTATACTGTTAAAAATAAAATCTTGTATTTTATCAGAAATAATCAGGTGTGTCACGCACACGACTTTCTCTTACCCTCAAATTTAATACTATAAATACAAGTTGGAGATTAATAGGTAATATAACGAGTACTGTTATGTAAACCTGTGTTAAACAATTCTAATTAGGCTTCGGAAGAGTTTTATATGATAATTAGTTCTGTGTGAGGGGGGGGGGGGCTACCGGCCCCCTCAACCCACCGTTTCATTAATGCACCTACATTTATATAAAATTTAATTCGGTTAATAATAATTCTGTTTTTAAAAAATCATTTATTAAAATTATTATTTAAAAAAATTATCTTTTATGATAATGCAGACGATTTCCATATTAGAGAAATAGTATAACACCAAATATAAAAAAAAAAGTCCATTTTATTCTCAAAGAAAAAAAAAAAAAAAAAAACGATTTTTTTTCTAAGTTTTTTTTTTGTGAAAAGTAAAAACAAATCGATAACTTTGTTTTCAATTATCGCAGAGGGAAGGCGAGGCTCCTACATACACAATTTTTTTTCCAGTTAACTAGCTCTATTACAAAAAATATATATTCGTTTCATTTGGTTTAGTGCAGTCTATAGACGTTACACTCTACTTACCTGCAATTTCCCCCATAGACGTAATGTATTAGAATTCTCTTGAGTGTCCCTGTACACGAACCATTTGCTTGATCTTAACGAAAAGCTTACTGTAGCATCCCTATATCATACACATTTAGAATACCAAGTTTGAACTTTCTGCCATAATTTGTTTTTGAGATATGCTGATAACAGACAGACACACACACAGACACACACACAGACATACACACAGATCATTTGCTAAAACATGATTTTCGTATTCAGGGGACCTCTAAGCGTGTAAATATAACAAAATCTCGCGTTCGAAAATTTGACCCAAAAACAATACTTTCTCTACCTTATGGGTAAGAAAAAGTAAAAATGGTTCTAACTTAGTGGCAAGAAATATTTTTATAAATTTTGTGTATTATGTTTAATTGATCATAATTTATAACAAATTCTAAAAAATGTGTAGACAGTTGCCAGATTCCAAAGAACACAATTTTGAGTACAATAATAAAATTATGAAAGTGATTTGTAACGTTATAATTAAAAATCTGCAGGGTAAAGTAGAATAAAACGTATAAAATAAACTTCAAATTATAACTTGTTCTATTATATTAACCCTACGGTGACAAATTCGAGAAGGCCAACTTGGCTTCAACTGGTCAAACTCATCGTTGCTACAGTCACAGACATTGAAATTCCGTGTTATAATTGAACGGTCAGATCTTGGAGCATATTTGTTGATGCAAGGAAATCGCTGAGCAAGGATATCGCTGCATTCATATATATTGATAATCATATCACTCAGTTGTACTAATAAAGATTATTAAATTTTATTAGTAATTCAAAAAATTAATATGATCAATATCAAAGTACAAAAAAAAAAAAAAAAAAAAATCAAAAATGAAATAAGGTTTGCTATTTAATCAGTGATTTCACCATTTAAGTAGCATAGTTATTAAAATGGTGAAACTTAGCATCAAATTATTGGTTGCAACTAAATGTTCGTTACAGGTGCCATTTTGTTTTTTGATGAAACGCTGAACTACTTATCAGTGCAGGCTTACTTTCGGATTAATGATTTTTTAATCAAATTGTGGGGAATTATTTATTTGGAAAAAGAAATTGCTGCCAAATATTCTATTAAGTGTCTTATTCAATTTTACGTTTTAAAATCAAAGATTTTTTCTTCCAGTTGAGCATGCAAGTTCTTTTTCTTTTCTTTTTTTTTTTTTTTTTTTTTTTTGTTTGACTAATTTTTTTTAAAGAAATTAAAAGAAAGTTCTTTTCTAGTTTTCTTTTCTTTTTTTTTTTTTTTTTAATTAAATTTGCATTTTCAAGTAAGTACATCAGAAATTGTGCATTTGGTCACTGACACTTGTTTAACCGTATATTGATATTAAATAATTCTTTCTAGAAGCCTCTTAAATTATATGCTAGACTATGATAACTATTTAAATTCATTATAATATGTCATTGAAAAGCAAATTGAAAAATAGTTTTTTTGTGTCAGAATAATTTAAAACGTTTATTCTATAAATGAATTACAAAAGAAAATACCATCATTGTTGTTATAAAATGTACGAAATTAAGATGTAATTTCATGCACTGAATTTCTTTTGTTTTATATTGTTACAAAACAGCAAATAGATATTTATATATGTATGTATTATTATGCATGAAAACTACAGATCAGGTAAGTAAGATAAATATCGCTTACCTTGCATTCAGTTCAGAATTAATTGGTCACTCCACTCCTCTTGATTAGATATGCATCTCGTTAATTTGTTAATTTTCAAAATATCCTTTTGTTCAGCCTCTGCACATTTATATTTGATGTAATTTCCATCTTGTAACTTAATTTAGATGTGTGTATTTATTTTGTGATGAAAAATGTACTCTATAGTAGGAGTACAAATAATTTTATTTTTACACGCCAGAAATGACGCGTCTTTATCGGCTGAATTTTACATTGCAACTAACAAAAATAGCTTGAGTTACAAAAAGCGAAGAACACTAAATAGAATAGAAAAAAACAAAAATAATGAATTAAAATATGATATTATACATAGTTATAACTGGGAACATCATTATATTGATAAACAAACTGATAATAAGTAATTAGTGTCTAGAGAAAAAGAGTTTATGGTTTTTCAGTCTCTAGAAAAGATTCAGTGCAGTTACTGTTGAAAGTTTCATTCGATATATAATTGAGTCCTGTGATCGTTCAGAGTATGGCCTTGAACACTGAGTAACGTATTATTAGAATTGCACAAAAAGAGAGGAAAGATTCACGGAGATTAATTTGATAACTGTTTTATAAACAGTGTTAATTGGTTTTCGAGTGGGCGAGAATAATGGCAGATTGGATGATAATTTCATATGTAGTTCAACATCGCCCCTCAATCTGGCATGTTTCTCGTATTAATTTTTAGTTGGAGGTTTTCTCTATGTCGGCAAAAGTCTGCTTTCGGAAGTGCCTTGGTCAAAATATCAGCAGTCATCTCTTTTGTTGGACAGTATTCCAATTCTATGATTCCTTCGGTTTTGATGTGCTTGATGCAATGAAATCGCAGATCAATGTGTTTTGTCTTCGATTGGAATTTTTCACTTTCTATCATTTTTATTGTAGATATGTTATCTTCAAATATGATGACTGGAAGATTTTGTTTCAGTTCTAGCTCTTCTAGTAGTTTCAGAACGTGCTTCGTCTCTTGTGCGGCATTTGCAGCAGAGACAAATTCTGCTTCAAGCTGATGACATTGCTATGCATGTTTGCTTCTTGGTTATCCAGTGGATGGGGCAATTTCCCAATTTGAATAAATTTCCGGAGGTGGACTTCCTGTCCTTCTTATCTCCTGCCCAGTCTGAATCAGAATACACCGTTAATATAGGTTTCTTTTCTATGCCTATCTCTAGATTTAGATTCTTTGTGGTTTTGAGATAGCGGATGACTCTTTTCACGGACATCCAATCCATTTGTCTTGGATTTTCTATACGGCGGCTTAATATGTTAACTGCGGCAGAAATGTCCGGACGTGTAACGGTGGCAATATATAGGAGTGAACCTATCGCTTTTCGGTAATTTTTATTTGTTTTTAATAGATTCTCTTCGGTGTCTGCTCTAATGTATCCGGTATCCATTGGCGTATTCGTGGGCTTTGCGTCATTGAGGTTAAAATTTTCAATTAATTGATTAATTTTGTTAATCTGATTTAAGGCAAAGTTGCCGTTCTGTAATCTCTAAATATTTATTCCTAAATAGTAGTTTACCTCCCCGAGATCTTTTACTTCGTATTCTTCATTTAATTGTGCGACAATTTTATTTATGTCTGCTTCGCTACCTGAGACCAGAAGGTCATCGAAGTATAAAATTATGTAAGTGGTATTATTGTCTTTCTCAATTCTTTTAAACAAGCAGGGATCTGCTTCACTTTGTGAGAAACCCAGTTTTCCTAGCGTTTCCCCAATTTTTAGATTCCAGGCTCTAGCAGCCTGTTTCAAACCGTAAATCGCCTTGTTCAATCGACATACTTTATTTTCTTCACCTGGCTTAATGTAGCCCTCTGGCTGTGACATGTATATTTCTTCCGTAAGATTTCCATGAAGGAACGCTGTTTTAATATCTAGGTGATTTACTCTTAACCCTTTATATGCTGCATTAGCAAGGAATGCTCTTATGGTTGTGTAAGTGACTACAGGGGCGAACGTTTAATCATAATCGCTACCGAATTTTTGTGAGTATCCTTTCGCTACTAGGCGTGCTTTATATTTATCTATTTCTCCCTTTGAGTTATATTTTGCTTTAAAAGTCCATTTGCACCCTATGACTCTCTTTCCTATCGGGGGTTCTACTAATTCCCACGTTTTATTATTTTCTAAAGACATTATTTCTTCCTGAGCTGCCTTTATCCAATTTCCTTTTTCAACCTGATTCCCCATTTCTTCTATCTCTTTCCAAGATTTTGGTTCAACGATTCTTTGATTATTGACTAAAAATGCGAACCTGTCAGGTGGGACCCCTTTATTCACACGCTCAGATCTTCTAGGTAAACAGGCTTGATCATCCTGATCTATTTGCTCTGTTTCCGAAATGTTGTTTACATCAATTTCTACGGTATTGTTTTGTTCTTTAGTTTCTGGATCTAAGGTGCTATTTGTATAATCTATCTCGTCTGAGCTTTTGTCAGTATTCGCGTTTAAATTCTGAAAATTATTCTCGAAGAATTTTACCGTTCTAGCGATCATTATGTTTCTACCTCCCGTGTATATTCGATACCCTTTTGATTGGTCATCGTATCCTACGAAAATACCCTCTACAGATTTATTGTCTAATTTATTTCTTTTTGTCTTATCTAAGTAAGCGTAGGCTTTACAACCAAATATTTTTAGATGCGCTAAGTTTGGTTTTCTTTTTGTCCAGAGTTCATATGGGGTTTTATTATTTGCTTTCGTTGGGAGTCTATTAATGAGATAATTTGCTGTATTAAGGGCTTCACCCCAAAATTTCTTTTCTAGATTTGCATCTGACAGCATACTTCTCACCATTTCTACGAGAGTTCTATTCTTACGTTCCGCAACTCCGTTTTGAGAGGGGCAATATGGTACTGTTGTTTGATGTTTTATCCCAATTTCCTTAAAAAATTCCTCAAGTTCCCTGTTTATGTATTCTCTACCGTTATCGGTACGAATTTCCTCTGGTACTTTACCAAGCTTATTTTTCGAGAATGCGACATACTCTTTGAGTTTTGTGGTTACCTCGCTCTTTTTCGCTAGTAGGTAGATGGTAGTGTACCTGGAGTAGTCATCTGTGACCGTTAGGAAATATTGTTTTCCCCCAATCGTCGGAGTAGGCATTGGACCACACACATCGCTGTGTATAAGTTGTAGTATTTTATTAGCCCTATGATGTGTTACTTTCGGGTATGGCATGTCAGTGAGTTTCGCTTTTACGCAAGTTTCACAAACAATATCATGTTTACATGTACTAATTTTTATTCCAAGAGCTAATTCTTTATTTACTATTTCCTTAATCGCGTCATAATTTTTTATGACCTGTGCGCCTATGCCATAATTGAATGCAATTTTCATTGTTACATTGGTACGTAAGATTAGCATTTTCCAATTTTTCAGATTTTGGCAAATTTAGTTCATACAAATTATTTTTAAGTTTTCCTTCTAGGTATGTTTTACCCTGATAATTTATTTTACACCCGTTGTCTTCAAATATTATTTTACATCCATTCTGAGTTGCTTTCGCAACGGACAGTAGGTTCGATTCTAGGTCTGGCACGTATAATACATTTTTCAAAGTTATTTTATTTATTTCGCCTTGCGATGTTTGGGTAGTAAGTGTTATTTCTCCCGAGCCATATGATTCTAATTTTCCTCCGTTTGCTATTATTACTTCAGATTTATCTTGTTCATCTAAGTGTGTATATAACTGTTTATTATTAGTGATATGGGACGAACTCCCTGAATCAATTATCCAGGCTGTATTATTAGAATTTGTAGCCAGAAATGCCAAATTATTCTTTAAGGAGCGCGTCGACTCCTCTATATCATCATAATTTTCCTGTCGCGGGTTTTCGTTCGTCTCATATCTCTGTGTTTCAAAACATAGTGATGTGTTGTTAAATTTGTGTTTAGGAGGATTATTTTGTTTCTTATACGTGTTACTGTTTTTATTTTTCAAATGATAACACTCTGATTTATTATGATTTCTCCTTTTACAGTAAGTGCAGAATTTATTTTCTGTTTTATAATTATGATTATAAGAATGTTTCTTATTTACTGTCGTAAGTGCTTTTGATGAGCTTTCATTTGATAATGTATTTTCGCGCCTGCGATTGTATTCATCTTTTAATTTATTAGTGACAAATTCAATAGATAATTCTGATTCAGGCCGAGCTTCGAGAGCTGTGATAAGTGTTTCAAAACTGGGTGGCAAAGAACATAAAAACAACGCAACCACATGCGATTCTTTAATTTCTTCACCTATGGCTTTTAATTTGTCAACGATCTCTAAAATCCTTGTTATGTGATTATGAATATTGCCTTTCTCCTCCAATTTTGAACTGTATAGCTTTCGCAATAAATACAGTTTGGAAGATAGATTTTTTCTTTCATGTATTGCCTTCAGGGTATTCCATGTCTCGCTTGCAGTTGATAAATTTTTCACATAAATGATCTGAGAATCATCTATAAATAAGTTAATAAGAGCTCTAGCTTTATTATCCTTTTTCGTCCATTCTGTCGTTATAGGGTTAGGGGGCTCTTCCGTTATAGTGTCATATAAATCTTCTTTAATAAGGAGCATTTTTAATTTAAAGCTCCATGTTGAATAATTGTTTTGGTTCAGTTTTTCTACAATCTGACTTTCTTTGAGAGAAGTCATTTTTTCATTTATTTATTTGAGTTTGCAATTTTAGTTATTACAGTTAGTGCATTAATATATTCGGTTAATATATAACTTAGTTAATATATAACACATGAATGAGTTCTTTAGAGTATCTACAGGAGTGGGTGATTAATCTATCATGCATGTTCAGATTTATTTATTTATATAGAGGAGCACATATCAGAGCTCATAATCTTGTTATAAAATGTACGAAATTAAGATGTAATTTCATGCACTGAATTTCTTTTGTTTTATATTGTTACAAAACAGCAAATAGATATTTATATATGTATGTATTATTATGCATGAAAACTACAGATCAGGTAAGTAAGATAAATATCGCTTACCTTGCATTCAGTTCAGAATTAATTGGTCACTCCACTCCTCTTGATTAGATATGCATCTCGTTAATTTGTTAATTTTCAAAATATCCTTTTGTTCAGCCTCTGCACATTTATATTTGATGTAATTTCCATCTTGTAACTTAATTTAGATGTGTGTATTTATTTTGTGATGAAAAATGTACTCTATAGTAGGAGTACAAATAATTTTATTTTTACACGCCAGAAATGACGCGTCTTTATCGGCTGAATTTTACATTGCAACTAACAAAAATAGCTTGAGTTACAAAAAGCGAAGAACACTAAATAGAATAGAAAAAAACAAAAATAATGAATTAAAATATGATATTATACATAGTTATAACTGGGAACATCATTATATTCATAAACAAACTGATAATAAGTAATTAGTGTCTAGAGAAAAAGAGTTTATGGTTTTTCAGTCTCTAGAAAAGATTCAGTGCAGTTACTGTTGAAAGTTTCATTCGATATATAATTGAGTCCTGTGATCGTTCAGAGTATGGCCTTGAACACTGAGTAACGTATTATTAGAATTGCACAAAAAGAGAGGAAAGATTCACGGAGATTAATTTGATAACTGTTTTATAAACAGTGTTAATTGGTTTTCGAGTGGGCGAGAATAATGGCAGATTGGATGATAATTTCATATGTAGTTCAACAATTGTAAATCATAATGGAAGCAAAAGTATTTGAATAAAATACTGGAAAAAGTGAAAGGTTTGTACGTTACTTTTTATAAAGTGACACCATGTCCCATGCTTGTCAGGAAGATGCTTTCAATTTAGAGAAACTTTGTAAGCTCGAATATACAAAAATATTGTTGTCTTGTAACTGTGATGAAAAAAAAAAAAAAAAAATACTTGTTGCTACTATGATTTAGCCCCTCGTACGTAAAGACATAATTGTACGTAAAGATTTCCAGGTATAAATATAATTCGCGTATACGAAAACACAGACGGCGACGTTATCAATTTGAATGAACGTGCAACCATTTTTGTTTTTATTTAAAATGTGTAGAGCTGAAAATTTGTCAAAGTATCTATTCGGATTTTTAATCGGATTATCAGATTTTATCGAAAATTAGTACTCTTATTAATCAGGGCAAAATCTAGCTAACGCTGTATTTTTTTGTTCAAACAGATAATGATTCAAAAGATGTTAAATAAAAATCATATTTTAACATTTAAAATTATTAAAAAAAAAAAAAAAAAGGTACCAAAAATAAATAAATAAATAAGAAAATATATTTCTTTATGTGTCGAGAAAAAAAAAAAAAAAAAAAAAAAAAGGGGGGGGGGGCAGCTTTTTTTTTAATTATTATTATTTTTTATTTATTATTATTATTATTATTATTATTATTGTAAGTAATTAAAATTTAGAAAAGTCGTTTTACACAAATGTAACAGCTTCAGTACAGAACCTCTTGGCGAAATTTGAAACTGAAATACCTCGGACGTATCTGGCCAAGATATTTATTTACGTAATTGCGATGGCCATCTTTATTCGTCGCCAAACTGACTGACAACAAAAATTTAAAAGCCGCCAAGCCATGCTAAAGCTATTTTAAGAAGAAAATTCTGTTTTGTGCAGAATTTTATATCTATTACTTAAAAAAAATATATAGCCTTAGTTTTTTTTTTTTTTTTTTTTTTTTTTTGGTAAGTATATGCCAGTGTTTCTTATTCCACTCTGCATTCGATTACAATGAGTAATGAACACATGTCCATAAAATCTTTAATGTTATGACAATTATTTACAATGGATCATCATATGGATGCTGCTCGTGTAAGAAAGGGAGTCAGGTAAAATATTTACAAATTACACGAGAGCAAATTTAAAATTTCTGATACATAGTATCCAAAATTACCCCTATTACTATTTGTAATTAGGCAACAAGTTTGAATCGTCATATACAATGTAATGTATAACAATAATATATCTGCATAAATCTAATACCATATGGATATATGGAAAGCCCTTTCGGCTTATGACTTGAAATACTAAATAAATATTTAGAAAAAGAATTCGTGTTTTGCGGCCATCACAAAACTTTGTTCCATATTTCCGTACACAAATTCACACAGTACAATTTTTGTTTTCTTAAAATTATCCTTTCTTAAAATTATTTATTATAATTATTTTCTTATAATTTATTATTATTCTTATATTTATCATTATAATTTCTTATAATTTTCTTATTATTATTTTCATACTTATTATATTCTTATAATTTCTTATTATTTTCAGTCTTACTATATTTTTATAATTTCTTATTATTTTCTCATAATTTATTAAAATTATTTTCTATGATGAATGCAGACGTTTTTAATCTGAGATATACATATCAAAATTGCCTTTTTACACTAAAGTCGGAAAAAGGAAATTTTGCGCACTATAGACGATATTTGAGGAAACGATATTAATTATTTATTTGTTCATTTATTTTTTCAATAAGAAATTTTTTCGTTAAAAATTACAACACATAACTTCGCTTTAAATTATCATGGAGAAAGAATATATGATATTTAGAATACATAAAAATAATAATGATACAAAATGAATAAAAAAACATACTTGAATGTAAAAGATTATTTTTTTCTATTTGTTTGTTTGTTTGTATATGTGTGTTATTTAAAATCTGAATCTATTAAATTGAAAACATTATAAGAAGACAATGTCGATTCGTTAAAATATAGTAACGATGTTTTACAGAAGTGACATTCATTTGGTTGAATTTGTTTAGAGCGTACAGTAGATTAAATTAATACGAAAAATTTGTTTTGAAATCAGTGTCAACAAATGTAAGTAGAGGAAAAAATGAGGAAAAATTTCTCATGAACTTTCTGATATTACTTTAAATTATAATGATTAAAAGATTGAGGGAAAAAAAAAAAAAAAAAAAATCAGAAACGGGGAGTTACTTTCTTCCCGGGGAGGGGGGGGGGGTTTGATCAATGCTCTGACATATACAAACATTTTACCCTGATTGTCTATTATTATTACATATATTTTCACTTTACGAACATATACATGTAAAGAAAATATTGTAATCATGTCAAAAATCAGATTTTGAGATTTTGCTGTCACTATACGTTTTGAGGTTCCCTGAGATCATTTTTATCATGTATTTGTGTGAGTGAACACAATAGCGTCTAAACGCTTTGTTCGAATGAACAGAAAGTTGGTACGTATGTTATAAGTCCCCATAGCATGAACCCTATTGATTTTGGTGAATCTAGAAATAGTAATTTTATAGAGACACAAAGAAAGATTCTTTATCATTATAGCCTATGGGTTCAAATTTTGTGCGATAGTGTCTAGAAGCCCAATTCATCTGAGCTGAAAATTTATACACATGTTATAAATCACTGTCACATTAACTGCATAGATTTTGGTAAATCTAATATTTATAGTTTTTTTTTTTTTTTTTTTTTTTTTTTTTTTACAGGGACACAAAGAAACATTCTTTATCATTGTGGTCTATGGGTCCAAACTTTTTAAAGTGCGATAGCGTCTAAACACCTTATACGATTGAGCTGAAAATTTATGCAAAAATTATAGGTCACAACTCCACGAACTGAATATATTTTGGTGAATCTTGCACTTATAGTGTTTTTGCCGGCACACAAATAAATATTCTTTATCATTAAGGCCTATGGGTCTTAAATTTTTAAAATGCGATAGCGTCTAAACGCCTTATTGGATTGAGTTGAAAATTTATGCACATGTTATAGGTTACTGTCGCACAAATTGCGCAGATTTTGGCGAATCTACCTTTTATAGATTTTTACAGGAACACTACGAAAACTTCTTTATCATTATGATTAATGGCCTGGAAGTGCAATAGCGTAAAATTAAACAATGGAGAAAAGTACTTAAACACCCTCTTATAATTTTCTCTTTTGTTTATTTAACGACTTCTCTTACTTTAATTTATTTATACAACCGTTCATTACTTAATGTTCGGAAAGTCGAGTGGAGTCAGTCATGATTTTTTAAATTTTACAATGACTGGTTAAAAATAATTCTCTTTGTGAACATCTATATACGAAATTTTGTCCTGTACTGCTATATTACAAATTACGAAAAAACGGGATGGCAACGTCACCTGTTAGGGATTTGCATAAAATTTTGATAGGCAATAATTTATGTCAAGGTTCAATTACGTATAAAATTATAGGAAGTTCTGCGCATTAGTTCTTGAGCTAGAGCTACCCCAAAACATTTGACACATACATCTGCTGACAGACATTTTCTAAAAATAGTTAAATCGTATTCAGAATATCTCAAAACTTGTAAATCCTGAAACTCAGAAATTTTTGTCAAACACACTTTCATCTACTTAATATAGAGGAAAGTAAAAAATCATTTGAAAATAAAAAAAAATCTGGTGTGTAACAGCCACACGACTTCCATTACCCAGCACTACACACATTATAAACATTTTATATACATTTTTGATTTAAATAAGTAACAAAATTGCTCTATCCGTCAAATAAGTTATATGACGAGTTTGAAAAAAAATCCGTACAACCGTTTTTAAAGGAACGCTTTTGCGAGGCCTGAAATTGAGCTATTTATACAGGACGCCTATAAATTTTCCTGAACTAACCAACTATATCATTCGAAAGGACATCTAATAGAGTGTTTATATAGCAAGTTTGAAGAAAATCGTTAGAGCCGTTTTTGAGATACGGACTTACGGTCCCACTTCCGGTTTTTCAATTTTCACCAAAATGTGTAAATTTCATCTGTACACCAGACGTATTTCAATTCTAAAGTTTCGTAGCTCTATCTTTATTAGTTTCTGAGCTATAATAGCCAGAAGATTCTCCACATACATACATACACACACACACATATACATACACACTGACCAATTGCCAAAAACCACTTTTTTGGACTCAGGGGACCTTAAAACGTATAAATCAGGTGGAAACCCGATATCGAATTTTCAGACCGAATACAATACATTACCTACGGTAGTAGGGTAATAGAAGTGATAATAAACGGAATATCTTTAATGATTTGCATATACATTGGAACTTACTTCTTTTTTAAATATCTGGGCTTTCCTGTCTTCTGGTGTCATTCCATTCTTGGACCGTAGCAAAATGAAAATTTTCTTTATACCTGGGCAGCATCTGAGAAGTGTTTCAAGTATAACCTGAAAAGATAGAAAATCTCATACATCATGTAAATATCAAGTGTAGTGTAAAACTGTCTTGTATCAACTTTTTTTTTCTTCTAAACATTATAATTCACATTATAATACACATTTTCTACATTATAATATTATTGAGGGAATTCTTTAATCGTAAGTCTGTGATATCTGATACACTTTTTTTTTGCCCATTTCCGAGAATTCCTTGAAATTTCCAAGAATTTAAAACATGTATACGAGAATGGTGTTTAAATAAATTGGTTTTCAAAAATTAATGTGAAATGCAGTAGTTTGAATCGATTAGTCGATTCGATGTAAAGATTAATAGGAAAAAAAAAAACTAGTATGTTGTGGCCACCACAAGACTTTCTTCTATATTTTCCTATACATATTCAATCAGTAACAATATTAAAAAAAAAAAAAAAAAAAAAAAAAAAAAAACGATTTTTTTTTCTAAGTTTTTTTTTTGTTAAAAGTAAAAAAAATCGATAACTTTGTTTTAAATTATCACAGATTTATGGTTCAACCATTCGTTTTAAAGGTATTGACGAGATCTTTCGAATGATACCCATCTTCAAAATTCAACCCCCCTGGGGGGGTACTTCCCTCCCAGGGGGGGGGGGGGAACCGATGCCCCCCCATGCACAATTTTTTTTCCCTAGTTAACTACTACTATTATCAATAATTCATATTAATTTTACAATCACAAGTTTAAAATAACTCTCATTATGCCCATTTATACGGAATTTTGTCCTATAAAATGCGATCACAGCGCCACCTGTTGAGCTATTGATCCCCAAATCTAATGGGCACCAGTTCATGTCAGGGTGCAACTAAATACCAAGTTTGGTTAAATTTCATTCATTGGTTCGTGAGATACAGCGTCCACAAAAAAATGATACAGACACACAGACAGACAGACAGACAGACACACAGACAGACAGACAGACAGACAGACACACAGACAGACATTTTTTAAAAACTATCAATTCGTGTTCAGGACATCCCAAAACGTGTAGATCCGTCAAAAAACGGAGGTCGAAAATTTTCGCGAATCCAATACTTTCTCTATATTACATATAGAAGAAAGTAAAAATTGAGTCAATTGAAAAATGAGGATTCTGAGTTACATTCTGTGGCGAGACGTTCACCAAAAAGTCCAAATGTTTACTTAAGACGAACCAGTTGTCGAAAAAATTGGAAAGAGCTATCCAACTTGTAATAATTTCTGCAGATTATCATGTTCCAAATTTAAACGAAGGTCTTATTTTTACTTTCTTCTATCTATATATATAAAAGAAGACTTCCTGAGTGAGGGGGTGATCTATCAACGCCCAGACCAAACCCCTGGACCTAGAAGCATGAAATTTTGTGACAATGTTCGTTCTATGACGCAGGCATCCACTAAGAAGCGATTTTACAAAATTCGCCCCCCAAGGGGGGGAGGGGGGGAAAACGTGATTTCACAAAATCCTTCATATCTCAAACAAAAAAACAGATATCCGTAAAATTTTTGCTTTAAAATATAGCTAACACAAATGTCTAAAAATCAATTTCTGGAATTCTCAAAATTCGGTCCCCAAGGGGGGCGGGGGGGCAAAACGTGATTTCACACGCGTAAAACGTGATTTCGCATAATCCTATATATCTCAAACAAAAAAACAGATATCCGTAAAATTTTTGCTTTAAAATATAGCTAACACAAATGTCAAAAAACCAATTTCTGGAATTTTCAAAATTCGGTCCTCAAGGGGGACGGGGGGGGGCAAAACGTGATTTCACATGCGTAAAATGTGATTTTGCATAATCCTATATATCTCAAACAAAAAAATAGATACACATGAAATTTTTGCTCTAAAATATAGCTAACACAAGTGTCTAAAAACCAATTTCTGGAATTTTCAAAATTCGGTCCCCAAGGGGGCGGGGGGGCAAAACGGGATTTCACATGCGTAAAACGTGATTTTGCATAATCCTACATAATCTCAAACAAAAAAACAGATATCCGTAAAATTTTTGCTTTAAAATATAGCTAACACAAATGTCTAAAGACCAATTTCTGGAATTTTCAAAATTCGGTCCCCAAGAGGGACGGGGGGGGGGGGCAAAACGGGATTTTACATGCGTAAAACGTGATTTTGCATAATCCTATATATCTCAAACAAAAAAATAGATACACGTGAAATTTTTGCTCGAAAATATAGCTAATGAAAATATCTAAAAACCAATTTCTGGAATTTTAGAAATTCAGCCCCCAAGTGGGGCAACAAGGGGGGGGCTATGGGGCAAAAACAAATGGAAATACAGTTAGGCCGTTCAAAATTGGTACAGACAGGTTTTAAAGGCCTGCAAGTCGAATGGGGATATTTTAAAAAGTGTTAAGTTATTAGGAGGGGCGTGAAGGGGGGAGGGGAGAGGGGGGGGGGCAAAAAAATAAAAATAGTGTTATCGTTCAAAATTGGTATATAGAGGTTATCGATACTTACAAATCGATTGCGGATATTTTTGAATATGTAAAATTATTAGGAGGGGCGGGAAGGGGGGGGGCTATGGGCAAAAACAAATAGAAATACAGTTAGGCCGTTCAAAATTGGTACAGATAGGTTTTAAAGGCCTGCAAGTCGAATGGGGATATTTTCGAAAGTGTTAAGTTATTAGGAGGGGCGTGAAGGGGGGAGGGAGAGGGGGGGGGCAAAAAAACAAAAATGGAGTTAGATCGTTCAAAATTGGTACATAGAGGTTTTCGATACTTACAAATCGATTGCGGATATTTTCGAATATGTAAAATTATTAGGAGGGGCGGGAAGGGGGGGGGGCTACGGGGCAAAAACTAATAGAAATACAGTTAGGCCGTTCAAAATTGGTACAGATAGGTTTTAGAGGCCTGCAAGTCGAATGGGGATATTTTCAAAAGTGTAAAGTTTTTAGGAGGGCCGGGAAGGGAGGGGGCGGAGGGGCAAAAAAAATAAAATAGAGTTAGATCATTCAAAATCAGTACATAGAGGTTTTCGATACCTACAAATCGATTGTAGATATTTTCGAAATTTTAAAATTATTGGGAGGGGCGGGAAGGGGGGAGCAGTGGGGCAAAAAAATAAAAATAGAGATAGATCGTTAAAAACTGGTTCTTAGAGGTTTTTGATACTTACAAATCGATTGCGGATATTTTCGAATTTGTAAAATTATTGGGATAGACGGGAGGGGGGACGAAGGGGAAAAATAATAGAAATAAGAGTTAGATTGGGAATTTTTTCCGAAGGCAGTGAGAACCCGGTGCGACATTTTTCCTAATCAGATTTTGTTTCTCTTTTTTTTTCACGTGATAAAAATTAATGCAATTTTGAGAATTCATTATAGTGATTCATTTAAAAATAGGGACCAGCGAAGCGGGCGTTGCCTGCTAGTATGTAATATAGAGAAAGTATTGGATTCGCGAAAATTTTCGACCTCCGTTTTTTGACGGATCTACACGTTTTGGGATGTCCTGAACATGAATTGATAGTTTTTTAAAAATGTCTGTCTGTCTGTCTGTCTGTGTGTCTGTCTGTCTGTCTGTCTGTGTGTCTGTATCATTTTTTTGTGGACGCTGTATCTCACGAACCAATGAATGAAATTTAACCAAACTTGGTATTTAGTTGCACCCTGACATGAACTGGTGCCCATTAGATTTGGGGATCAATAGCTCAACAGGTGGCGCTGTGATCGCATTTTATAGGAAAAAATTCCGTATAAATGGGCATAATGAGAGTTATTTTAAACTTGTGATTGTAAAATTAATATGAATTATTGATAATAGTAGTAGTTAACTAGGAAAAAAAATTTGTGCATGGGGGGCATCGGTTCCCCCCCTGGGGGGGAAGTACCCCCCCGGGGGGGTTAAATTTTGAAGATGGGTATCATTCGAACGATCTCGTCAATACCTTTAAAACGAATGGTTGAACCATAAATCTGTGATAATTTAAAACAAAGTTATCGATTTTTTTTACTTTTAACAAAAAAAAAAAACTTAGAAAAAAAATCGTATTTTTTTTTTTTTTTTTTTTTTTTTTTTTTAACGAAATTTTACCAAACTTGGTATTTAGTTGGTCCCCGACATAAACTGGTGTTGATTATATTTGCGGATCAATAGCTCAACAGGAGGCGCTGTGATAGCATTTTATCTAAATTTTTAACATGGCAGAATAAGACAAAAATTCGTATAAATGTGCATAATAAGAGTTATTTTACACTTGTGATTGTAAAATTAATATGAATTTTTGATAATAGTAGTACGTAACTAGGAAAAAATTTTTGTGCATGGGGGGGCATCGCTTCCCCCCCCTGGGGGGGAAGTACCCTTAAAAAAAACAAGTACCCCTCCAAAAAAAAAAACCCTTAGAAAAAAGAAATTGTATTTTTTTTATTTTTTTTTTTTTAAATATTGTTACTGATTGAATATGTATAGGAAAATATAGAAGAAAGTCTTGTGGTGGCCACAACATACTAGTTTACAACTAATTTTACAAGGCTATACGTGGTGTAAAATAGTCCGAAAATTGTAGTGTTTTTCCATATAATTCAAATTTCCATTTTTTAAAAATATCCTAGACACAAACACCAGATAAGGGCCCTCTTCACTGACCCCTCTTCACTGATGGATTTTTTTTAAAAATCCACACTTCTTCAAAATAGAATTCACGGCCTTCTTCACTTACCGTCGTCGGAAGCCGAAGCTAATGCTATTCTATGGGAAATTTTTCTTTACAAATAACTTATTAAGTAATACATGTTTTTAAATTCTGTTTTCACATTCTAAAAATTCCCAGCTGTTAAATTGGCGGACCTTTTTAAAAAATTTTTTTTTTAATTTTTTATGTTTTATTTTGAAGCTGCAAAATACGAATTTTCAATGTGTGATTTTTTTTCATTTTGCAATTTCAAAATAAATTATTAAAAATAAAAAAATTACGCTTCTAAAAAAGGTCCGTCAATTTAACAGTTGGGAATTTTCTGAATGGGAAAACAGAATTTAAAAATATGTATTACTTAATAAGTTATTTGTAAAGAAAATTTCCCCATGGAATAACATTGGATCGGGCTTCCGCCGACGGTAAGTGAAGAAGGCCGTGAATTCTATTTTGAAGAAGTGTGAATTTTTTAAAAAAAGCCATAGTGCGTTAGATTTTGAGAAATCGTGTCCACCGCTCCTTTATATTCTCAAAATATTGAATAAAAATTTGTATTTATTAATTTTAAAATATGCTTAATTTTTAGGGTTTAAAACCGCTTAAAAAAGAGAGGGGGAAAAAATCAAGTTATTTATTCTCTTAGATTATTAACACTTTCCAATTCTACGTGCTCGTAGCATCGTTTAAATTCAATGTACTTTATCTACGTGATCACACGACTAATCGGACAAAGGACAGAAATAATGATAGATTTACTAACTGAATTAATAACCACTCTTAAAAATTTTTGGAATGATTTAAAAACGCTTAACATGAACAGAAAATCAATTTCAGAAATTTTTAATTGTAATTTTGTATATATATTACCATTTTAGCGTAGCCTTTCTAAATCTTAACGTTAAAAATTCCATATGCTATGGAAAACACTTTCTTTAGCATACGAATAATAAATGTCAATTTCATTATGATCTGTGCTGTACAAAGTTATTTAGATTTGGATTATAAAAATTCCTCTCGTTAAAGTGTATTGGTACTTTTTTGAATGTTCCTGCACAGATTACATTAGTCTTACATTAGGCGACACGTAGCATAGCTAACACTCGTCGACAGCACCAGGACCCGCGCCCACCCTTAAAAAAGGTTCGGTTTCTTTTTCTTGCCGATTTTTATTTGTTTTTCTCATTGGTATTAGTTTCCCATCATACTATAGGTATGGGGAACTTAGGTAATCATGAAAATTTTCGACCTCTTTTTTTTTTACTTTTCTACACGTTTTCAGGTGTGAGGAATCCGAAAATGACAAAATTTTTATGGTGTCTGTCTGTAGGGTGTCTGTTAGTGTGTTAGTGTGTTAGTTCATCGTAAAGATGTCAAACCACTTTCGAAATATTATTTAGGATACTGGCATGAATATCATAGACTATGATTTTTCCAATTTAAAAAATTCGTAAGTTATTTGGAATTTACGATTTACTTAACATGTCAGAATAAGGCAAAATAGAGCATAAACTTCCATTTTGAGGATCCGAAATACATTAGACAACTTCAAAATTACGTTTATGATATTTGTTTGAACATGATTGAATACAAATATTCTACTAGGAAAATTTCGTAAATTATTCGTAATTTACGATTTTATCAACATAGCGAAATTGTAAATTTTTCATATAAATATGAATTTTGAGGATTATTGCATTGGAAATAGTAGCATGAAAACTAAACAATGATTAAAATATGTCTCGCACTAGAAATTTCTGAGAACATAAATATGATGGGGAACTGAGCCTATGCCAACTACCACCTATGCCAACTAGTTTTTTTATATTTTTACTTTCCGAACACTTGAGGAAAGTATTGTAATCCTGTCAAAAATCCGAATTCGAGATTTTGATGTTTCTGTACGTTTCGTGGTCTCCTGACTCCGTTTTCACTATTTTTACGATGATTTATGTATGTGTGTGTGTGTATGTGTATATGTATGTGTGTATGTCTGTGAGTGAACACGCTAACGTCTAAACGCTTTGTTCGAATAAGCTGAGAGTTGGTACGTATATTGTAAGTCACCATAGTACGAACCCTATAGATTTTGGGGAATCTAGCACTTATACTTTTTTTACAGGGAAAAAAAAAATTCTTTATCGTTATGGTCTATGGGACCAAAATCTTAAAAGTGCGATAGCATCTAAACGCCTTTTTCAATTGAGCAAAAAATTTATACACATATTATAGGTCACAGTTACGCAATCTGTATAGAGTTTGGAGAATCTGGCACTTATAGTTTTTTTTACAGGGACACAAAGGAAAATTCTTTATCATTATGGCCTAAGGGACCAAATTTTAAAAAGTGCAGCGTCAAAATGACTTATTAAACTGAGAAAATAGTTTATACACATATTATAGGTAATAGTTGCATGAACTGCATAAAGTTTGGTGAATCTAGCTCTTACAGTTTTTTTACAGGGACACAAAGAAAAATTCTTTATAATTATGGCCTATGGGACCAAAGTTTAAAAAGTGCAATAGCGTCTAAACGACTTATTCAATTGAACAAAAAATTACACACATATTATAGGTCACAGTTTCACGATCTATATAGGTGTTGGTGAATCTAGCACTTCTAGGTTTTTTCACAGGGACACAACAAATAATTCTGTATCATTATGGCGTATGGAGTGAAATTATGTAAAGTACGATAGAATCTAAATGCTCCGTTTGAGTGGAAAATTTATGTACGTGTTATAGGTCACCATCACAGAAACTGTATGGTTTTTGGTGACTCTAGCGCTTAACGAGTTTTACGGGGACACAATTAAAAATTGTTCATTATTAAGACCTATAGGCTTAAATTATTTAAAGTGCGACAGCGACTAAACTCCTTATTAAAATTAACTGAAAATTTATATATATGTTATACGTCACCGTCATACAAACTTTATGAACTTTAGAGAATCTAGCACTTATGATTCTTTTTACAGGGACAAAATGCAAATTTCTTTATAATTGTGGCATATGGGTTCAAACTTTAAAGTGCGATAGCGTCTAAATGCCTTATCTGATGGAGCTGAAAATTTATATAAATGTTATAAGTCACTGTTGCACTAACTATAAGCATTTTTGTGAATCTATCATTTGTAGGTTTTTACAGGGAAACAACGAATTATTCTTTATCATTATGATGTACGTGTTTCGTAAAATAGCGTTAAATTAAACATCGTGTTCTATATAAAGAAAAATACCCAAACACCCTATTATAATTTTCCCTTTGTTTACTTAACAACTCCTCTTACTTTACTTTATCTACAAAACCGTTAATTACTCAATGTTCGGAAAGTCGAGTGAAGTCACTCCAGATTTTTTTTTTTCTTACACCAACTTGAAATAGTGAGTTATCTTTTCGTTTTCATCCCATGCCATTTGCTATGGATTTTTCACAGAATTGAAATGAACAGAACAGCAGTAAGTAGCTGTGCTATTTAGATCATTTGAAATTCGAAGCATGTCATAGTGAACTTGAATAATATATATCAATTTGAAGAACGTCTGAAAATATTTACGGATGCTTGAGACAAATAGGTAGAAAGGACAGTCAGACGGTCAGAGAAATAGACAGATAGTCTAATTCCCGCTTGAATATTGTTAGAAAGTGTTAAAAACACTTAATAAAAACGGAAATTCAATTTGAGTATTTTCCAACTATAGTCCCCTAAATATTTTTGAGTGGCCCTGTTAATCTTAATTCTAATCGTACAATATTTTAAACTAAATATTTTTTTTACGCATATGTGTAATAAATCTCAGTTTTACTATATGATATGTGCAAAATAAAGTTGTTAAAATATGCTTTATAGAAATAATTTTCATAGAACACAATGCTTTGGAATTCTTTTGGATGTATCTGTACACTATTTACCTCATTTTCACTGGAGAAGAACCCATAGTGAACTCTGGTAACATATACCAGTTTCAAGAAATTCTATAAATTTATGGGATTTAAGAGCGTAAACAGACAGATGGTCAGACAGACAAACCGTAGTCATAAACACTTTTAAAATTTTTTGGAAAGTGTTTAAAAGGATTTCGTAAGTTTATCAAAGAGTTACACACTGTAAAGCTGATATTTCTTTCTTTCTTTTTACTTTCTCTTACCCATAGGGTCGAGAAAGTGTTGTTTTAGGGTCAATTTTCGAACGGGAGTTTTTGTTATATTTACATGTTCTGAGGTCCCCTGAATACGAAAATCATGTTTTTAGCGAATGGTCTGTGGGTCTGTTATTAGCATCTCAAGAACAAATAGTAGCAGAGATTCCAAACTCGGTATTCTAAATGTGTATCATATAGGGATGCTACAGGAAGCTTTTCGTTGAGATGAAGCAAATGGTTCGTGTACAGGGACACTCAAGAGTATTCAAAGACATTACGTCTATGGGGAAATTGCAGGTAAGTAGAGTTTAACATCTATAGACTGCACTAAACCATATGAAACGAATATATATTTTTTGTAATAGAGATAGTCAACTGAGAAAAAAAAATTGTGTATGTAGGAGCCTCGCCTCTCCCCCTGGGGGGGAAGTTCCCCTCGAGGGGAGTAAATTTTCATGATGAGTATCTTTCAAAAGAGCTCGCCAATACCTTTAAAACGAATGATTGAACCATCGATCTGCGATAATTTAAAATACAGTTATCGATTTTTTTTCATTTTTAACAATATATATATATATATATATATATATATATATATATATATATATATTTACTGTAGTACTGAGAATAAATTCAACTTTTTTTTTTCTTGATATTTAGTGTTATACTACTTCTCTAACATGGAAATCGTCTGCATTATCATAAAAGATAATTTTTTTAAATAACAATTTTAATAAATTATTTTTAAAAACAGAATTATTTTTTAATAACCGAATTAAATTCTATATAAATGTAGGTGCATTGATGAAACGTGTGGTTGAGAGGGCGATAGCCCCCCCCCCCCCCCCTCACACAGAACTAATTATCATATAAAACTCTTCCGAAGACTAATTTGAATTGTTTAACAGAGGTTTACATAACAGTACTCGTTATCTTACCTCTTAATCTGCAACCTGTATTTATAGTATTAAATTTCAGGGTAAGAGAAAATAGTGTGAGTGACACACCAGATTATTATTATTATTATTTTAAGAACATAATTAAATGGGAAGTTACATGAAAAATAATATTATACTTTTAAAAAATTAAAGAACACGCTTTTATTGAAATGTAAACTTATAATTTAAAATTAAACAAAAACCATTTTTAAAAAATTTCCTCTGACTGGGCTCGAACGTTAGATCATTAGGTTCGTATTTAACAAAAAAGCACCGCAAAACTGGCGTTGTAAAAAATATTACTTACAAACTTGGTGTTTATTCAAAGTTTGTAAGTAACATTAGGTTCGTAGCCCGGAGCTTTACCTTACAGCCACTGCTTTCACGTAAGAAAAGTCTGTTTTTACAACAAAATTTTTTTTGTTTGCTCCCAGAGCGGTTACAAACATACATACAAACATGCATACAGGTGAAGCTAATAAAAGGGTGTTAAAAAATAATATGATAACGATGTTATTGAGTATTTATTAGAGTTTTTTGCTGTTGAATGTAGTGTTTAAAAGGATTTCGTAAGTTTATCAAAGAGTTACATACTGTAAAGCTGATATTTCTTTCTTTCTTTCTTTTTTTAAGAACACAATTAAATGGGAAGTTACATGAAGTAAAAATGATATGATAACGATATTATTGAGTATTTATTAGAGTTTTTTGCTGTTGAATGTAGTGTTTTGGGCAAAATGTTGCTTTTGTAAATTGAGTTAGGAGAATCGTTCTACGCTCCTCAATAACATATTCTTGAGATATAGGGTACAGAGACTAACAAACTAACAGACTTACATACTAACAGACTTACACACTTGCACACTAACGCCCTATAGACGAACACCATTACAGATCATTCACCATTACACTCAAAACATCTAAAAAAAAATAAAAAAAAAGTTGCACTTCGGGAGTGCCGGCAGGAGTGAGTACGTGAACAATTACGTGTGTATTTCTTGAATCGTCAGGAAATATTTTATTGTGTAGGAAATACTTTTAAATGAAGTGTTTTTTTTTTATTCATTAATATAAACTACTACTACAAAAATTATATTACAATTTTATTTAATGCGCTAATTGCAATAGAGACAGTGTCCGGAGATGAGAGAAATCGTGTAGAGCCTCACCAGATTGTAAAAACGTGAGAAAAATGGCGGCTTTGGCCTTTCTCACGGTTTTTGAGGTCTAACTGCAACGTTTCCGGCTGCAATCTTTAAAAGACAGTGGCCGGAGACGAAAGAAGTAGTATAAAGCCGCACCAGATTGTAAAAACGTGAAAAAAAATGGCGGCTTTGGCCTTTCTCACGGTTTTGTGACTTCTAACTGGAATAGAGACAGTGTCCGGAGATGAGAGAAGTCGTGTAGAGCCGCACCAGATTGTAAAAACGTGAAAAAAATGGCGGCTTTGGCCTTTCTCACTGTTTTGTGAGGTCTAACTGCAATATAGACAGTGACCGGAGATGAGAGAAGTCGTGTAGAGCCGCACCAGATTGTATAAACGTGAGAAAAATTGCAGCTTTGGCCTTTCTCACGGTTTTGTGAGGTCTAACTGGAGTAGACAGTGCCCGGAGATGACAGAAGTCGTGTAGAGCCGCACCAGATTTTAAAACAATATACAGTATATAATTATTAACACCTCACATTAGCAAGTTAATTGTATGATACATTATTTGTATCATACAAGGATGGAAAGCGTTTGCTGACGATGACGCGAATTCAGTGATTTTTGTTCACCCAAAATTTTTCACTTCAAATGCAAAGCGTTAGCTGACGATGACGGAAGTTCAATGGTTTTTATTCACTCAAAAGTGCTCAACGCGCCTAAAGAAGTTTTCATTTCGAAAAAAACGAGGTCGAAAATTATTACGATAACCTAAGTTCCTCACACCTATAGAATGATGGGGAACTAAAAAATGACATTAGAATTGCAACAATGCATTGAAAAATAAAGTAAAATATTACCTATAGTATGAAAAGAACAGTAAAAGAAAATATAATTTTGAAATTAAAAACTACTTTTTGATACATTACACACAAATTAAGTTCATAATTTCATTAGCACCGTTTTAAAATTTTGTACTATAATTGAACTTCTTTTCCAGTATATGTTTTTCTCAGTTCTGTTATTAGTTAAGGAAATTTAAGATTTTTGTTTAACAGAATTTAAGTGTTAAAAGAAACGAAGATTTTTGTGTACTAGAAGGTTCTTTAATTTTTCTTACCTGATTTAATCTCTTATATTATTAAAATCTGTACGCGTGTGTGTGTGTGTGTGTGTGTGTGTGTCTGTCTGTCTGTCTGTGAGAAACGGCTTGACGCAGCTAAGGCTCCGCCGCTAAAGGTCGCACGGACTTCGAACAGGTACCGTCGGACAGAGAATTTATCGCAGATCAGGGTTATCTAATTTTCTAAACGATGCGACCCTAATTAGCGGAGATATTAATTAAAACGTTGACCATTGTCTAACGAAAAATGACCCAGAATTCACGATTAAATGCTTATAAAGCGACATTTTTACGGAAAAGGTGGAAAATAAATTAGAAATATCAGTCGTATTGTTACAAACAAGATACCATTGGAAAGGGCTTTTTTTTCTTAAACCAATGGTTTAAACGGCTTATCGATCGGACAATTAGATTTTTTAAAATTAACTAAACTATAAAAAAATATTGGCAACAAATCACAAGAATCTTAGCTTTGCAGACTTTTCGTCTACAGCAGTCTTCAACGGAAACACATCTGGTATTCAATGAGATCACCTGTTTCGTACTGCGATTAAAAATTGCAAATTTCTATTTTCTTCAATTTTTCAAATTTTACACATTTTATTTAGTATATAATATTTACACCACAAAACAAACTTGCATTTTAAATTTCATCGATTTTCGTCAATAAACAAAATATTTACATTTTAATTGCAAATTAAATTTTATCTTTACACGCCGGACATTTTTGCAATATTCTAATACACGTATTTCAATTTCTAATTACGATTGATTTATTTTTTATACATCATACGAAAGATATTTTAAAGTTCTTTTACATAATTCAAAGTTTTCACCAGAATTACACATTTTGAGGTCTCCTGAATCAGTTTTCTTTTATGGCGTTGTAATATTTTCAAATTTCAATATTACAATTTCTAATTATGATTAAATTATTTTTAATACATCATTCGAAAGATATTTTAAAGTTCTTTTATATTATCGAAAGTTTTCACCAGATTTACACGTTTTGAGGTGTCCTGAATTAGTTTTCTTTGTATCTCAGCTACTAATTAAAATAATTTCATAAGTAATACATCATTGGAAAGCTTTTTTGAATTGGAGTCGAACAGTGGAATACAGAAATTTGTACCGCCAGGTGGCGCTGTAATATTTTCAAATTTCAATATTCCAATTTCTAATTATGATTAAATTATTTTTAAAACATCATTCGAAAGATATTTTAAAGTTCTATCAAATTATCGAAAATTTTCACCAGATTTATACGTTTTGAGGTCTCCTGAATCAATTTTCTTTTATGGCGCTGTAATATTTTCAAATTTCAATATATCAATTTCTAATTATGATTAAATTATTTTTAGTACATCATTCGAAAGATTTTTTAAAGTACTTTTATATTATTCAAAGTTTTCACCAGATTTACACGTTTTGAGGTGTCCTGAATACGTTTTCTTTTGCATCTCAGCCAATTGAGTTAGATCGTTACAAATTGGTATACGTAGGTTAATTAAGAGGGCATGAAAGGGTGGGGGAAGAAATAGGCGTGCACCGCGCGCATATCCCCTAACTTGTGCGCGCGCAGAACGCACGGGACTGCGCTGCCGAAGGCAGTGGGGACCCGGTCCGAATTTGTACCAGATGAGAAATGATTTCTTAAATTTTCTTAAGAATAAAATTTTGACTAGAGAAGGAATATGTGCGCGCAGCGCACATATACCTTCACACGTGCGCGCGCAGCGCGTGTATTCCTTAAGTTGTGCGCGCGCAGCGCGCACGGGACTGCGCTGCGGAAGGCAGGGGTGACCCGGTCCAAATTTTTACCCGATGAGAAATGATTTTTTAAATTGTCTTAAGAATAAAATTTTGACTTGAGAAGCAATATGTGCGCGCAGCGCACGTATACCTCCACACGTGCGTGCGCAGCGCGCACGGGTCTGCGCTGCCGGAGCCAGTGGGGACCCGATGGGAGTTTTTACCCGATCCGATTTTTTTTTTTTTTATAACCACGAAGGGTGAGGAAGGAATACGCGCGCGCAGCGCGCACGGGACTGCGCTGCCGAAGGCAGTGGGGACCCGGTCCGAATTTTTACCCGATGAGAAATGATTTTTTAAATTATCTTAAGAATAAAATTTTGACTTGAGAAGCAATATGTGCGCTCAGCGCACGTATACCTCCACACGTGCGTGCGCAGCGCGCACGGGTCTGCGCTGCCGGAGGCAGTGGGGACCCGATGGGAGTTTTTACCCGATCCGATTTTTTTTTTTTATAACCACGAAGGGTGAGGAAGGAATACGCGCGCGCAGCGCGTGTATCCCTTAAGCTGTGCGCGCGCAGCGCGCACGGGACTACGCTGCCGAAGGCAGTGGGGACCCGGGCCGACTTTTTACCCAATCACAAATTATTTTTTTTTAAATTTCTTTTCTTAACACTAAAAGTTACTGTTAGTGATTCATTAATTTTAGTGATTCATTTGAAAATACTGACCCGCTAGCGGGCGAAGCCAGCTAGTCTCTTATATTATTAAATCTGTACGCGCGCGTGTGTGTGTGTGTGTGTGTGTCTGTCTGTCTGTCTGTGAGAAACGGCTTGACGCAGCTAAGGCTCCGCCGCTAAAGGTCGCACGGACTTCGAACAGGTACCGTCGGACAGAGAATTTATCGCAGATCAAGGTTATCTAATTTGCTAAACGATGCGACCCTAATTAGCGGAGATATTAATTAAAACGTTGACCATTGTCTAACGAAAAATGACCCAGAATTCACGATTAAATGCTTATAAAGCGACATTTTTACGGAAAAGGTGGAAAATAAATTAGAAATATCAGTCGTATTGTTACAAACAAGATACCATTGGAAAGGGCTTTTTTTTCTTAAACCAATGGTTTAAACGGCTTATCGATCGGACAATTAGATTTTTTAAAATTAACTAAACTATAAAAAAATATTGGCAACAAATCACAAGAACCTTAGCTTTGCAGACTTTTCGTCTACAGCAGTCTTCAACGGAAACACATCTGGTATTCAATGAGATCACCTGTTTCGTACTGCGATTAAAAATTGCAAATTTCTATTTTCTTCAATTTTTCAAATTTTACACATTTTATTTAGAATATAATATTTACACCACAAAACAAACTTGCATTTCAAATTTCATCGATTTTCGTCAATAAACAAAAGATTTACATTTTAATTGCAAATTAAATTTTATCTTTACACGCCGGACATTTTTGCAATATTCTAATACACGTATTTCAATTTCTAATTACGATTGATTTATTTTTTATACATCATACGAAAGATATTTTAAAGTTCTTTTACATAATTCAAAGTTTTCACCAGAATTACACGTTTTGAGGTCTCCTGAATCAGTTTTCTATTATGGCGTTGTAATATTTTCAAATTTCAATATTACAATTTCTAATTATGATTAAATTATTTTTAATACATCATTCGAAAGATATTTTAAAGTTCTTTTATATTATCGAAAGTTTTCACCAGATTTACACGTTTTGAGGTCTCCTGAATTAGTTTTCTTTGTATCTCAGCTACTAATTAAAATAATTTCATAAGTAATACATCATTGGAAAGCTTTTTTTGAATTGGAGTCGAACAGTGGAATACAGAAATTTGTACCGCCAGGTGGCGCTGTAATATTTTCAAATTTCAATATTCCAATTTCTAATTATGATTAAATTATTTTTAAAACATCATTCGAAAGATATTTTAAAGTTCTATCAAATTATCGAAAATTTTCACCAGATTTATACGTTTTGAGGTCTCCTGAATCAATTTTCTTTTATGGCGCTGTAATATTTTCAAATTTCAATATATCAATTTCTAATTATGATTAAATTATTTTTAGTACATCATTCGAAAGATTTTTTAAAGTACTTTTATATTATTCAAAGTTTTCACCAGATTTACACGTTTTGAGGTGTCCTGAATACGTTTTCTTTTGCATCTCAGCCAATTGAGTTAGATCGTTACAAATTGGTATACGTAGGTTAATTAAGAGGACATGAAAGGGTGGGGGAAGAAATAGGCGTGCACCGCGCGCATATCCCCTAACTTGTGCGCGCGCAGAACGCACGGGACTGCGCTGCCGAAGGCAGTGGGGACCCGGTCCGAATTTGTACCAGATGAGAAATGATTTCTTAAATTTTCTTAAGAATAAAATTTTGACTAGAGAAGGAATATGTGCGCGCAGCGCACATATACCTTCACACGTGCGCGCGCAGCGCGTGTATTCCTTAAGTTGTGCGCGCGCAGCGCGCACGGGACTGCGCTGCGGAAGGCAGGGGTGACCCGGTCCAAATTTTTACCCGATGAGAAATGATTTTTTAAATTGTCTTAAGAATAAAATTTTGACTTGAGAAGCAATATGTGCGCGCAGCGCACGTATACCTCCACACGTGCGTGCGCAGCGCGCACGGGTCTGCGCTGCCGGAGCCAGTGGGGACCCGATGGGAGTTTTTACCCGATCCGATTTTTTTTTTTTATAACCACGAAGGGTGAGGAAGGAATACGCGCGCGCAGCGCGCACGGGACTGCGCTGCCGAAGGCAGTGGGGACCCGGTCCGAATTTTTACCCGATGAGAAATGATTTTTTAAATTATCTTAAGAATAAAATTTTGACTTGAGAAGCAATATGTGCGCTCAGCGCACGTATACCTCCACACGTGCGTGCGCAGCGCGCACGGGTCTGCGCTGCCGGAGGCAGTGGGGACCCGATGGGAGTTTTTACCCGATCCGATTTTTTTTTTTTATAACCACGAAGGGTGAGGAAGGAATACGCGCGCGCAGCGCGTGTATCCCTTAAGCTGTGCGCGCGCAGCGCGCACGGGACTACGCTGCCGAAGGCAGTGGGGACCCGGGCCGACTTTTTACCCAATCACAAATTATTTTTTTTAAAATTTCTTTTCTTAACACTAAAAGTTACTGTTAGTGATTCATTAATTTTAGTGATTCATTTGAAAATACTGACCCGCTAGCGGGCGAAGCCAGCTAGTCTCTTATATTATTAAATCTGTACGCGTGTGTGTGTGTGTGTGTGTGTGTGTCTGTCTGTCTGTGAGAAACGGCTTGACGCAGCTAAGGCTCCGCCGCTAAAGGTCGCACGGACTTCGAACAGGTACCGTCGGACAGAGAATTTATCGCAGATCAAGGTTATCTAATTTGCTAAACGATGCGACCCTAATTAGCGGAGATATTAATTAAAACGTTGACCATTGTCTAACGAAAAATGACCCAGAATTCACGATTAAATGCTTATAAAGCGACATTTTTACGGAAAAGGTGGAAAATAAATTAGAAATATCAGTCGTATTGTTACAAACAAGATACCATTGGAAAGGGCTTTTTTTTCTTAAACCAATGGTTTAAACGGCTTATCGATCGGACAATTAGATTTTTTAAAATTAACTAAACTATAAAAAAATATTGGCAACAAATCACAAGAACCTTAGCTTTGCAAACTTTTCGTCTACAGCAGTCTTCAACGGAAACACATCTAGTATTCAATGAGATCACCTGTTTCGTACTGCGATTAAAAATTGCAAATTTCTATTTTCTTCAATTTTTCAAATTTTACACATTTTTTTTAGAATATAATATTTACACCACAAAACAAACTTGCATTTCAAATTTCATCGATTTTCGTCAATAAACAAAAGATTTACATTTTAATTGCAAATTAAATTTTATCTTTACACGCCGGACATTTTTGCAATATTCTAATACACGTATTTCAATTTCTAATTACGATTGATTTATTTTTTATACATCATACGAAAGATATTTTAAAGTTCTTTTACATAATTCAAAGTTTTCACCAGAATTACACGTTTTGAGGTCTCCTGAATCAGTTTTCTATTATGGCGTTGTAATATTTTCAAATTTCAATATTACAATTTCTAATTATGATTAAATTATTTTTAATACATCATTCGAAAGATATTTTAAAGTTCTTTTATATTATCGAAAGTTTTCACCAGATTTACACGTTTTGAGGTGTCCTGAATTAGTTTTCTTTGTATCTCAGCTACTAATTAAAATAATTTCATAAGTAATACATCATTGGAAAGCTTTTTTGAATTGGAGTCGAACAGTGGAATACAGAAATTTGTACCGCCAGGTGGCGCTGTAATATTTTCAAATTTCAATATTTCAATTTCTAATTATGATTAAATTATTTTTAAAACATCATTCGAAAGATATTTTAAAGTTCTTTCAAATTATCGAAAATTTTCACCAGATTTATATGTTTTGAGGTCTCCTGAATCAATTTTCTTTTATGGCGCTGTAATATTTTCAAATTTCAATATATCAATTTCTAATTATGATTAAATTATTTTTAGTACATCATTCGAAAGATTTTTTAAAGTACTTTTATATTATTGAAAGTTTTCACCAGATTTACACGTTTTGAGGTGTCCTGAATACGTTTTCTTTTGCGTCTCAGCCAATTGAGTTAGATCGTTACAAATTGGTATACGTAGGTTAATTAAGAGGGCTTGAAAGGGTGGGGGAAGAAATAGGCATGCACCGCGTGCATATCCCCTAACTTGTGCGCGCGCAGAACGCACGGGACTGCGCTGCCGAAGGCAGTGGGGACCCGGTCCGAATTTGTACCAGATGAGAAATGATTTCTTAAATTTTCTTAAGAATAAAATTTTGACTAGAGAAGGAATATGTGCGCGCAGCGCACATATACCTTCACACGTGCGCGCGCACGGGACTGCGCTGCGGAAGGCAGTGGGGACCCGGTCCGATTTTTTACCCGATGAGAAATGATTTTTTAAATTGTCTTAAGAATAAAATTTTGACTTGAGAAGCAATATGTGCGCGCAGCGCACGTATACCTCCACACGTGCGTGCGCAGCGCCCACGGGTCTGCGCTGCCGGAGCCAGTGGGGACCCGATGGGAGTTTTTACCCGATCCGATTTTTTTTTATTATAACCACGAAGGGTGAGGAAGGAATACGCGCGCGCAGCGCGTGTAACGCTTAAGCTGTGCGCGCGCAGCGCGCACGGGACTGCGCTGCCGAAGGCAGTGGGGACCCGGTCCGAATTTTTACCCGATGAGAAATGATTTTTTAAATTATCTTAAGAATAAAATTTTGACTTGAGAAGCAATATGTGTGCGCAGCGCACGTATACCTCCACACGTGCGTGCGCAGCGCGCACGGGTCTGCGCTGCCGGAGGCAGTGGGGACCCGATGGGAGTTTTTACCCGATCCGATTTTTTTTTTTTTTTTTATAACCACGAAGGGTGAGGAAGGAATACGAGCGCGCAGCGCGTGTATCCCTTAAGCTGTGCGCGCGCGGGACTACGCTGCCGAAGGCAGGGGGGACCCGGGCCGACTTTTTACCCAATCACAAATTATTATTTTTTTTAATTTCTTTTCTGAACACTAAAAGTTACTGTTAGTGATTCATTAATTTTAGTGATTCATTTGAAAATACTGACTCGCTAGCGGGCGAAGCCAGCTAGTACTTTTATAAAAATTCGTATTGTTTTAATACAGTTTTCTTGGTAGTTCAGCCCAATGTTTTATGTTTTTTTTTTTTTTTTTTTTTTTTTTTTTTTTTTATAACCTGCCAATTTAGCGCTAAATTTTGCTTTGATTCCGAGTGTGTGTGGAAACCCTTTATAATAGAAACAAAAGAGTATATTATATATACAGTGGAAAATTTCATTAAATAGATAACAGTCTCAAAAAAATTGTTTTGTCAAAATTGCTTAAATTGAATTATTCAGTACAAGACATTTTTTGGTCATCGTGGTTAATCGATTATCTATTGCAATTTAAAACCATTCGGTTGTTCGGAAAGTAATATCATTTTTGTAAGCAGAGGACTTCATTGTATTTTTTTCACACCATCTTCACAATTAAGCTGCATTACCATTATATATTGTGACAGCTGATATAGCAAGGCTTGCTTGTTGAAAAGTTCGTTTTATTCTGCTCAATAGGTTTTGACTGATGCCCTACCAAATAAAGAAAATTGGAAGCGAAATTTTCGGCATATTTGGTTTTTGCTATCAAAAAGGCGAGAATACTGTTGAAACAAGAAAAAAAGTATACGATGCGTATACAGAAAATTTATTTAAAGAACACCAGTGTCCAAATTTTGTTCCGGCAATTTTGACGTTGAATATGCATTACGTTCTGGAAAACCAGTTTATGCTAATGAAGACAAAATAAAGTATTGATTTATGAAAACTGCCAAATAAAAACTCGAGAGATCGCTAAGAAACCGACCAAAATGAAGAATATATAATTCAATAAAATATTTATAATACAATATAAGAAAATCGTCTTTCATTTTCAAAGGAAAAAACAAAATTTTTTCCGAACAACCCAATAGTATGTCGTGGCCATCACAAAACATTCTTCTATGTTTTCCTAAACAAATCCGCACATTACAAATTATTTATTAAAAGTATTTTCATTTTGAATGTAGACAATGTTTATCTCAGAAAATGGTAAAACTAAATTGAATCGATCGCTTTGTTTTAAATTATCACAGCTTAATAATTCAACCATACGCTTTAAAGGTATTGACGCATTCTTTTGAAAACTGCTCATATTGAAAATTTAAACCTCTTCAGTTTCAAAGCGATGATCTTACATATACAAATGCTTTCTTCTAATGGACTATTACTAGTATAAATGGTTCTTTCTGGTTTCACAATGATTTGTTAAAAATAATTATTTGTGCTCACATTTACACAAAACTTTGTCCTATATCACCAAATTAAAATTTATTAAATAAATAAATAAATAAATAAGTAAATGGTTAAACACTACGTATTGGTCTATTTTTACCAAAATTTAATAGGCACTAGTTTATATCAAGATGCAACTATATTTACAATTTAATAGAATTCTGTCCAATAGATTTGGATTTAGAGCTGCCACAAAGTTTCTGTAGCACACAGAGAGTCAATTCCTAAAAATTAAATCTTGTTTTGGACTTCTCAAAATGTCTAAATCGACCAAAAACCGGAAGTCAAAATTTTTTACAAATCCAATACTTTCTTTTGTTGAATGCAGGTAAAATATAAAATGTTATTAGATTAACGTCACATAAATATAGCATATAACGTATCAATATTTCTTGCATTATGCGTAATAATTTTTAATACATTGAAATTTTTTTAAATACTTACCACACCTAAAAATCCTGCTGCTCCAGTAATAAAGATGGATTTACCACTGTAAAATTTAGCAATTTCACTTTCTTGAGTACACATACTTCTCTCATCAGAATCATTTGGATTCTTTTCACTAGACATTATAAGTAGAATGTTCACAGAAATATTCCACTTAATTGACTGAAGCTTAGTCTGTCCAAACTAAGTCTCAGTCTTTTGGGAAATGAAAACATTAACAACAAGAAAAAAGTAATAATAACCTTTTAACCCTATCTATAGAAGACACGTTATTTCTAAAGTCTTGTTTAAATCGAAAAGAATGATATAATTGGTAATTAACTGCTACATTTCAGTTTCTGAAGGATAAATTTTATTCATTTCGTTCATGAAAAGAAGACAGCGATTTCAAGACAGACATGAAAGGGAAAATAAACGCGGAAAATAAATATCATATCAAAAATGTTTCAGATACTTTGAAGTACATGAAAACAAATTAATTTGAAGTGTATAAACAATTTATGAATGTTTTTAAATATTTTCCTTATAAATGTTTATCACATTAAATGTCTTTCAAAGCATACAAAATTGAGTTATGTCCTTATTATTATTAAATCATAATTGCAAACTTTAACAAAGCCTTTTGAATACCGTTATCTTTAAGTAGTTTTTTTAGTCTTATTTTATTAAAGAATTTTAGTCGTTACATAAAGCAAAAACTTTTTATAGAAAAACAGTAGTGTTCAAATATATATATATATATATGTATAATAAGCTGCTCTAATAAGTTTGGTGAAAAATTAGGGTTAAGGACTCTTTGTGACAATAAATCGTTGTGAGTTATCATCATCCTTAGGAAAATTAGCGGTCGCTAGTTTGGTAAATTTCTGTGCTCTGCCTTGTGCAAAATATAGCAAAACCCTGATTTTTTAAGAAATTAGTCCAACGATTTTGAGAAGAATTTTGAGTTAGAGATTTTTTGAGATGATATTGTTTGATGTTTGAGAGTAAGGCCGATTGGCTACACGTAGGTCCTAGGATGACCACCCTCTGTGGGCATCTTTCGAAGGGGGTCCTAATCCGTGTTTACGCAAGGTTGGAGAAAAACACGAAAAACTCCGAACTGCTAGGCCGACGAGCACGATCTGGGATTGAACCTCGTACTTTATGTCAACTAGCTATGATCTTGTGAGATGATAATTCTATATGAATTTCCCTCATCTTCAGAAAAATTAGCATTCTCTGCTAATCAGTGTTCCGCCTCAATCAAATTATAACACAAATCTGTTTTTTTTTTGCAAATGGCTCTAATGATTTTTGTAAAAATCTTGGATAAGGAGTGTTTTACAAAATATAACTTTCTGCTCTATTCAGGAAATAAATTTTAGTTTTTAACCGTTTTTAGATCGCACACACATACACACACACACACAACAAAAAAAAAAAAAAAAAAAAAAAAAAAAAAAAGGCGAAGAAGAAGAAATGGTGAAAGCAAATGACTTTGATCAAATTGATGAAATAATAATAATAATAAAATAATTAGTGTTTTTTTTTTTTTTTTTTTTGTATTTAGGGATCAATCTAGCAAGTTTCTATCTCATAACACGAAGTACTACAAAATATTATTAACCTATAATAAATAAATCACTCTATTTAGATCGCATGCAAGAAAATGTAAAATAACTAACTATAATAATTCTGCAATTAATTTTACTATGCTTTCAAGGGGAACTCGATCGTCTATGTATTGAATTGCATAAATGTTCGCACATAAATATTTTCAATATTTTAAGGTGCGTGCAATAAATTAAGAAACATTATTTTTTACTGTATGTGTAAAATTTATATGTAAAAATGTATGCATAAAATTTTTATATAATTTCCTGGTAAATTTTATAGAATTTAATGACTTTCATAGCATAGAAAACTGAATTACATAAAGAGTAAAAGTATTTTTATCTAAAAAAAATTAGAGTAATTCATTTATTGCTTTTAAAGGGAAATGGTTTTCTCAATTTTCAAATTTGTTTTATTTAGTAGTTCACGAAGTGAGAATGTTGATAACAGCAATATTTCAAAGTATAGAAGAATGCTTTTTTTTTTTTTTTTTTTTTTTTTGAAATATCAGTTTTTTTGATGTGATTAGTTTTAAATTGTCATTCAATAAAGTTTTAGAACACAGTATTTGATATTGTATTAAGGAATATTTAAATTTAAAAACATTTTTTATCATAAATCAGATTTACAATACTTAGGCGCTGTGGCCATTGCTGGCTTCGCTCACCAAACTCGCGGCAGCTTTCTAATAGGCTTTGCACATTTCAATGATCACAACATTTAAATAAATAAATAAAAAAATAAAAAAAAGGAAGGAGAAGATGAATTTAAACGTTTATTTAACTATATTTCGATTGGTGTCTATTTTTCAGGAATTCAAAATCATGCCCAAATTCAGCTATATGCAGCCGTTAATGAAATGTAAATGGCATTTAATTATTTGTGTTTGATCATATATTTTAGAAACACGGTTAATTTAAAACGAACTAAATATGTTTCACATTAGTTTGCGGACGATAAAATCAAGAAAACTAAAAATTAAAAGTTTTGTGCAATAGAAAAGTTTGAATTTTACATTTTGTAGGAACAATGTCGACCCTAAAAAGTGGCCGAAATGGTTAAGTTCTCAAAACTGGTAAACGGGAATTGCTGTGTTTGAATGCAGGTTACGCTCGTCAGCCTAGCTGTTCGGAGCTTTCTGTACTTATCCATAAACCTAGTATGTGATTCAAAATCATGAACTGGTGGATCATGATTTGTTACATTGTGATGAGTTGTATAGTAAGTATTAAAAGTTAGAAGAAAGTAAGTGGTGTGTGTCACTGGTGTTCAAATAAAAAAAAAAGAAGAAATTGAAAATGAAGGTATAAAGCTCAATAATGTGGATAAATGAGAACTAGAGTTCACATATGAGGATATATAAGAATGTGCTGCTTTCTCTGGGTACCTGGGGACATAACCTGGAAACTGAGGGTTGTCCTCAGAAAATGAAGACGCCAGGTCACCCTACTTACCGCCACGGTAGCAAAGAATATGAATTTCCACCAAAATTTCATACTTTAGTTCATTTTAAAAATCTAATTGTCGTGTCGAAAAACTGCTTGTATCCCTCGATTAAAAAAAATCCCCCCTTTCATTTGGTACCGAATTTGTAACGATAGGACTGATATTTCTAATTTATTTGGTGTTACAACAAAACGCTTTACAAAAACTCCAGATTGAAACTAATAGTACTCCATCCTAAGAAATAAAACATTATTAGCATTTGTAGTATAAAAATTATAGGCAGCAGTAACTATGCAAAATTTTATAATACTCTTTCTAAATTTGGGAATTACAACTAAATAAGGACAATTATGATAATAAATAATTATATATATGTATATTCTTTACCTAAAGCATCTAATCGTAAGATAATCTGGTGTGTCACTCACACGACTTTCTCTTACCCTGAAATTTAATACTATTAATACAGGTTGGAGATTAAGAGTTGAGATAACGAGTACTGTTGTGTAAACCTATGTTAACCAATTTAAATTAGGCTTCGGAAGAGTTTTATATGATAATTAGTTCTGTGTGAGGGGTCTACCACCCCCTCAACCCCCTGTTTCATTAATGCACCTACATTTATATAGAATTTAGTTCGGTTATTAAAAAATAATTCTGTTTTTAAAAAATAATATATTAAAATTATTATTAAAAAAATTATCTTTTAGGATAATACAGACGTTTTCCATATTAGAGAAGCAGTATAACAATAAATATCAAAAAAAAAAAAAGAAAGAAAGAAAAAAAAAGAAAAAAGCTTTTTTTTTTTTTATGAAAAAAAAAAAATCAATAACTTTATTTTAAATTATCGCAGATCGATGGTTCAACCATTCCTTTTAAAGCAATTGGCGAGCTCTTTTGAAAGATACCCATCATGAAAATTTACTCCCCTCGAGGGGGGGGGGGGGTAGGCGAGGCTCTTACATACACAAAATAATTTTTCCCAGTTGACTATCTCTATTACAAAATATATATATTCGTTTCATTTCGTTTAGTGCAGTCTATAGATGTTAAACTCTATTTACCTGCAATTTCTCCCATAGACGTAATGTATTTGAATATTTTTGAGTGTCCCTATTCACGAACCATTTGCTTCATCTCAACGAAAATCTTACTGAAGCATCCCTACATGATACACATTTAGAATACCGAGTTTGGAATTTCTGCTGCTATTTGTTATTGAGATATGCTGCTAGTAGACACACAGACATCTACACAGACAGACAGACAGACACACAGACCATTTGCTAAAAGCATGATTTTCGTATTCAGGTTACCTCAGAACATGTATATATAACAAAAACTCACGTTCGAAAATTTGACCCTAAAACAATACTTTCTTGACCCTATGGGTAAGAGAAAGTAATAAAAGGTGAAACAAAAAATCAATAATCGAGAATTTGAGGTTCTTTGTCTCTATGGTTACAAGTGATGAACATATCTAAGTGTACGTTTCAATAGAGAATTCATTCTATAAGGATCATTTCTAGAGTAACTAAAATATGAGTGAAGACAGCAGTATTTCTTCCAGGAAAAGTTTCTTCACGAAAAGGAGTGAACTTGCTTTCATTGCCCGAATTAGTCCACAAACATATTGTAAGTATAAAGTTTCATTTCGTCGATTAAAACACAAATATTTCAGTTGGTGAATTCTTTCAAAGGCGATTGAATGCTATTATGTCAAATATAGTAAAGAAATGCATCTGGTTTAACAGAAGATATTTAAACACATTGCCATGCGCAGGGATGGTGAAATATGTTCGCCTTGTCGCCGTTGACGACCACTATATTTTAGCTGGTAACCATGTTTTCAACGAAAACTCAGCATTTTTAAAAATTGTTAATATGTTAGTAAAAAATTTGAGCCTAGAATCGAATGTCGAAACCTGTGCTAAACTACAGTGTAGTTCATATGAATTCGTGTAACAAAAAGTAGAAGGAATACAGCGACAAATGTCTATTTGTGCGTTTTTCGCAAATACGCCTAAATTTGAATCGATGCAGGTGACACCGCTCTCGTTCGCTCGCTTTGTGACCCGATGCTGAATCTTTGTTGCCAGTTTAATCATATGTCGATCGGTTTGTCGGTTTAGAAGAAATAATAAAACTGATTTCGAAATGTTAAATTTAAGCATGTGTTTCCAGATCTAGTCCTAGTTAATATTTGATTTTTATTCGCACAATTTAACTTCTATATTTAAGTAAATTTCAAAATGGAATAATAATAATAATCTATATAATATTTCTCTAACGTGGTCCAGTTACGATTATATTTTGCGGAAACTATACGATAGTGATCTAATTAATAAAATATGCGAGGGAAAAAATAATATTTATAAATGGGCAATATTTAAGCACGCGGACTCAACTCAATGATCTAATAAGAAAAAATAATGACATTTGCCATATGAGATTATTTCGTGGAAAAATGTATTTTTAAAAGTTGCTTCTTCAGTATCTTTGTAAGAATCATTTTAAGCAGAGCAATACTTTAAAAATATATACAGAATGTGAATTGTTATCATAAATTGACTAAAGAAAGCAATGCTAAAAAATATAATCAAAATGATAATTAGTTTTTTTGAAACGAAAAATTGCATCAAAATAATTAAATAAAAAGTCATCGTCAACAGGGTGACAAAAATTTAAGGGTTGTCATGGGGGTCCTGTACTAAAACTGTACTGCCTGAGGTAGTATAAAAATTGGGTCGTCAACCAAGAATTTTATTTTGAAAACTTTCTTTGAATGATTTTAGTTTCACTATTGCACAATATTAATTTGATTCTAATAATAATTTGGCTTCTAATAAATTAAATTTTAATTAGGGGGTGAAATTGGTATAATATTTATCAGTTTCAAGTTTTAAAGGTAACTAACAATAAATAAAGTGTGAAAATTTCGTACGGGCGTGCTACTAATAAATAAATAAATAAAGACGGAGGAAGGAGCGAGTATTTTTTACTGGCTACCAAAATTTTTTCCTGGGGGACCAATTTTCTTCAAATTCCTTAAACCCTGTCCATGCGTATACGCCAAATAAGTTTAATTGCAGTATTATAAATGTGAAAAACTAAAGTGTAATAGATAAAAGATAAAGGTAATATGTAATATGTAAAAGGTATACGGTCATAAATCACGCTGAAATACTAAATTCTGGATTAAAATCTTGTACGTTTTTGGAGTTTTAAGAACAGTACATAGGTCCCTATTTATTTTGTGGGAATGCGGTGTGTAAGTTTAATGCCAAATCCTTACGGTAGAGACCTAGCCTGGAAAATGGACCTTATTCACGTTAACACGAATTTTATAGAAAATCAATCGCACCCCAACAAGAAAAGTGACACAACTCGAAAATTCAATATTTCATAGAAACCAACGTAAAGATATCGACAATTCATTACTAACCTACAATAAAACTGACACAATTGCCCTTTAGGTGGGTAAGTTACGAGCTAGAGATGTGATGTTTTCAGTGGACATTTGGACATTTCATACACATTTTTAAATTACATAAGCTCAAAATTTATATTTTTTGGCCTGTATAAATTTTCTGGGCGGGTTGCGATATGTAAAATATCATGATAGTCGCGTATCATGTTCACAATGATTTCCCATATTTCATTTGCAAAATTGAGGTAACTGATGTGGTTAACAATATATTTTTTACTTTCTTCTATATGTAATATAGAAAAAGTATTGGATTCGTCAAAATTTTCGACCTCCGTTTTTTGATGGATTTACACGCTTTGGGATGTCCTGAAAACGAATTGATAGTTTTTAGAAAATGTCTGTCTATGTGTCTGTCTGTCTGTGTATATCACGTTTATTGTGGACGCTGTATCTCACGAACCAATGAATGAAATAATTTAACCAAACTTGTTATTTAGTTGCATCCTGACAAAAACTGGTGCTGATTGCATTTGGGGATCAATCGCTCAACAGGTAGCGCTGTTATCGAATTTTTTCTAAATGTTTAACATGGCAGTATAGGACAAAATTTCGTATAAATGTACATAATGAGAGTTATCTTTAACCTGTGATTGTAAAATTAATATGAATTATTGATAATAGTAGTAGTTAACTAGGAAAAAAATTCTGTGCATGTGGGGGCATCGCTTCCTCCTTACGGGGTAAATTTTCAAGATGGGTATCTTTCAAAAGAGCTCGTCAATACCTTTAAAATGGATGGTTGAACTATAAATGTGTGATAATTTAAAACAAAGTTATCGATTTTTTTACTTTTAACAAAAAAAAAAAAAAAAAAAAAAAAAAAAAACCTTTGATTTTTTTTTTTTTTTTAATATTGTTTTTGAGTGAATTTGCATAGGAAAATATAGAAGAAAGTCTTGTGGTAGCCACAACATACTAGTTTTTTTTTTTTTTTTTCGAAAATTAACTGATTTTTATTTTATTACTTAGGTTGATTTTTTTTTAGATGGATTCGATATATTGGATAGATAACGGCAATTTCTTATTTTAAATATCGTTGTTTCAAAATAAGGCATTTACTTCAAGCAAATATTTATTCTGGTACAGTAAATGAGAAGAGAAAAAGCTTGATTTTGTTGATGCATTTACAATTTTGTTTCTGATACCTTTGCATTTAAAAACATATAAAGAAAGTATAAATGAACTAATAAATACATGTGTACACATATATAAATTACTTTTCTGTTTCAGGAACTCATCACTATTTGGAGCATTTTTGCGATTCATATACATACACCACTTCACCCAACGATAGTTTTACATAAAGATTAAACAGTTCAAATTTTATTCTCAATTCATAAATTAAAGTTCGGTAATACACTTACTTCAGTTTTAGACGACAGGGCATTTTTACTTTCAAACTGTTTGTTGCTGGACATATCACTTTATTCAAGGTGGGTTCACCATAAAATGAAGACGAAGTTTTATGTTATTATTATCCTATTTTAGAATTATTTTATTTCTGTTTCTGATCACAATTTAAAATGCATTGCGAGAAAAATTATATTAAAATTCAAATTAAACTCGCAAGCCATTTTTTTTTTTTTTTTTTTTTTTTTTTTGTCGAAATGAAGAAACAATAAAACAGTTTAAGTTTTAAACTCCGATAATAGTTGTTACACAACATTATTTACTATATATATTTAAATTTCTGTCAATTGGTTGATGAATACAACGCTTTTTGGGCTAAATACAATTTTATTTTTCTGCTTACTGAACTATCAATACCTGCATTTGATGGCACAACTAGAAACAACATTGCTGAATCTTTATTTTTTCTTTTAGCGCGGTAAACTCTCTAATCAATTCATTTTATTCACAATTTTACCTTTTCATAAATTAGCTTCAATGATTAACTTTTTAAAAATTTTATCTTGTTTCTTCATCCAACATTTTTCAAAAACTTTTCTGCTTCAACTTCTTACTTATTGGACCCTTGGTGACACACTTTTTTTATACTTTCTCTTACCCATAAGGTAGAGAAAGTATTGTTTTAGGGTCAAATTTTCGAACATGAGTTTTTGTTATATGTACAAGTTCTGAGGTCCCATGAATACGAAAACCACGTTTTTAGCGAATGGGCTTTGTGTGTGTCTGTGTGTCTGTTATCAGCATATCTCAAGAACAAATAGTAGCGGAAATTCGACACTCGGTATTCTAAATGTGTATTATATAGGGATGCTACAGTAATCTTTTTGTTGATATGAAACAAATGGTTCGTATACAGGGAGACTCAAAAGTATTCAAATACATTACGTCTATGGGGAAAATTTCAGGTAAGTAGAGTTTAACATCTATAGACAGCACTAAACCAAATGAAACGAATATATATATTTTGTAATAGAGAGAGTCGACTGAGAAAAAATTTTTGTGTATGTAGGAGCCTTGCTTCCTCCAAAGTGGGGGGGGGGGGGGAGGAAGATTCCCCCTCGATGGGAGTAAATTTTCATGATGGGTTTCTTTCAAAAGAGCTCGCCAATACCTTTAAAACGAATGTTAAACCATCCATCTGCGAGAATTTAAAATAAAGTTATCGATTTTTTACATTTTTAACAAAAAAAAAAAAAAAAAAAAAAAAATTAAATATAATATTGAGAATAAATTCAGCTTTTTTTTTTTTTTTTGGATATTTAGTGTTATACTACTTCTCTAATATGGAAATCATCTGCATTATCATAAAAGATAATTTGCTTAACAAATAATTTTTATAAATTAATTTTTAAAAACAGAATTATTTTTTAATAACCGAATTAAATTCTGTATAAATGTAGGTGCATTAATGAAACGGGAGGTTGAGGGGGAAAGTAGCCCCCCCTCACACAGAACTAATTATCATATAAGACACTTCTGAAGCCTAATTTGAATTGTTTAATATAGGTTTACATAACACTACTTGTTATCTTACCTCTTAATCTCCAACTTGTATTTATAGTATTAAATTTCAGGGTAAGAGAAAGTCGTGTGAGTGATATACCAGATTATTAAATTTATTTTTCTTTTATTGCACTAGGTACACACCCTTGTTGTAACTGTAATGCCATGTATCATTTCACTTTTTTTTTTCTTTCTAGAGTTTCTATAATCCTAATATACAGGCAGGCGCATGAGCCACCAGCTTTTTTGCTTGGCGCATTTATTGCAGCTATGCTCTCCTTCGAATGCGATGTAAGGGAAATATAAACATTTAATGTCTTATTCTGGAACGATTCGAGCAAATTATAGCTGAACAATCTCTTATATCAGATTTTGTTAAGCTGAAATTGCAAAACAACAATAAAAAATTAACCCGAAAGTAATACATTATCATAGAAAGAGTGGCTACAGCTTGATAATCTAAGAACTCGCTGGGTAGATGTGACAGCCCTAAGGGGGCAATCATTTTAGCATTAACCCGGGAGCAGGCGCGCTGGGTCTTACAGGCTCGTTCGTTCTAAAAACCACTCGTAGAAACACCCCTTTTTCTCGAAACTGGTCCAGATCCCCGCTATCTCTATTTAAGGTCAGCCACTTTCTGAGGGTTTTAATTTCCACATTCCTGAATTTCCATTTTGTAGATATATTGGATTTGCGGGTCTTCCAGGCCCGACGCGCGTGTTCGTTTTTTCCGATCTCAGCCCAATTTTTTTTAGTGAGGTGGCGATATTTTTAGAGTAAAATAAAGCGATATAGGACATGTGACTAGAAATGTGGCCAGAGGAAATGGTGCCATATTTGTCTGAGTAAAAAAGACAGAAAATCTGCAATTTGTTGTGCTAAGTGTGATAAAAATATCCGTAGTGATCACACTACTTACATATGTAAAGTATGTGAATAAATTGTAAGTATATTTTTAATTATTCATTTTTTCTGTATGCTTAGAGTGTGTTCTTTCTTAGAAAATGCATTTGATGAGATAAAAGCCATTCTCAATAGTATTATTTAACGGAAAAAGCTAGCCGGATCTGAGAGACCCACCGCGCGTCCCCGCGTAAGAAAATATGCGCGCGTTTCCCCGGGTTAAAAGATAACTTTTGTAATTGAAATAGAAATAGAATGAAATAACTTTTAAATTACTGCTTTTTTCCCCCTGCAAAATTTTGAATTTCAGTAAATGGACTAAAAAACGCCAAACGTATTAAATAAGATTAAATATATATATATATATTTAAGTTTTGAATTTTCAAACATTAATCTTATTTTACATGTAGGCATATTACATAATATTTATGTATATCATCATAATGAAGAAAAACACCGGGAAGGAAAACTTGAATTAATATGTACAGTAACTACTAAAAATATATTTTAAGCTCCAGAGAGTGAAAATATAATATAATTAAACAAAATTATCTAATAGATACAACAACAAGCTGTCTTTATTACACACATACAGCCAGAAAATAAAGAAAAGGGTGTTATTGCTTCACAATTTGCCAATTTTCTTATATAATGACTGGTTTTTTATTAAAGATCTTCTATGCTATATATATATATATTTAGTTTATTTGTATTTTATACAGAGTGTAAGTAATTACAGTTTTATATGCTGTCACAATTTCTCATCATTAAACTACAATAAGTGATAATTTTGAAATATATTATATTTTTTTACGGACTATTTTAATTTAGGTTAGGAATTAAGATAGAAATTTTATTAGACTACGATAAAAACTTTATTAGACTGCTATTCTTTTACTTATTTAATATTCTTTGACATTGATGAATTGAAAAAAAATAATCTGGTGTGTCACTCACTCGACTTTCTCTTACCTTGAAATTTAATACTATAAATACAGGTTGGAGATTAAGAGGTAAGATAACGAGTACTGTTATGTAAACCTGTGTTAAACAATTCAAATTAGGCTTCGAAAGAGTTTTATATGATAATTAGTTCTGTGTGAGGGGGGCTACCCCCTGTTTCATTAATGCACTTACATTTATATAGAATTTAATTCGGTTATTAAAAATTAATTATAGTTTAAAAAATAATTTATTAAAATTATTATTTAAAAAAATTATCTTTTATGATAATACAGACGATTTTCATATTAGAAAAGTAGTATAACACTAAATATTAACAAAAAAAAAAAAAAAGTTTAATTTATTCTCAATATTACATAAAAAAAAAAAAAAAAGATATATATATATATTGTTAAAAAAAAAAAAAAAAAAAAAAAAAAATGATAACTTTATTTTAAATTACCGCATATCGATGGTTCAACCATTCGTTTTAAAGGTATTGGCGAGCTCTTTTAAAAGATACCCAGCATGAAAATTTACTACATACACAAAATAAATTTTCCCAGCTGACTATCTCTATTAAAAAAAATAAATATTCGTTTCATTTGGTTTAGTTCAGTCTATAGATGTTCAACTCTACTTACCTGCAATTTCCCCCATAGACGTAATGTATTTGAATACTTTTGAGTGTCCCTGTACACGAACCATTTGCTTCATCTCAACTTAAAGCATCCCTATATGATACACATTTAGAATACTGAGTTTGGAATTTCTACTATTCTTTGTTCTTGAGTTATGCTGATAACAGACACAGACATCCACACAGACAGACACATAGACAGACCTCCACACAGACCATTCGCTAAAAACATGATTTTCGTATTCAGGGTACCTCAGGACATGTAAATATAAAAAAACTCACGTTCGAAAATTTGACCGTAAAACAATACTTTCTCTACACTATGGGTAAGAGAAAGTAAAAATAAATAAATAAAAGTAAGTGTATATTAATTTAATTTTATATGATAAAAATATTTTTAGCAATTTCAATATTTTAAATTAATTTTAAATTTAATTGCACTATTCGGTTGCCGATTATCAAGATATTCAGCTGAAATGAATATTCGGTGTCATCTGCCAAATAGGTGGAATACTCAATAGAAACCGAACATTTGGTGCAACTCTAATATATACAGATTTAATGCAAAGTAATTTTTCTCAAGAGGGCGATTTTTTTTTATGTGCTTTTAAATATCTGAATTAAATCTACCAATTACATGAATTATTCGATTAAACATGCGACTGTATATTTTCATTTGATAGGAACCATTATTATATTGATTTCATTATAGTGCAGACAGACTTTTTTAACTAATTCAAACTACAGCAACTTCATTATGGTACGACAGTAAAGAGCTGGATAAATTATCACATATTGCGGGGCAATTGCCAAATGGCGATCATGACAGTTTTTTATTTACTTATTTTCTTTGCACCAGCAGTCGCCACATCAATTAAACGTAACAATTCGTTGAATAATGTAATTTTAATTGCGTTCATACAAGTTTCATCAAAGAATACTTATTTGGTATATACTTAGCACCAACTAAGTCCATTCTTTGGCTTTAAAACGCAAAAAAGTATGCAGCAAAATTCAAACTATTTAGCACAACTCTTAGAATAAAGCAAATTAATACATATGCAACATCATGAAGAAAAAAAAAAGTTTTAAATTTTCTACCTTTTTTCTTCTAAGAAAAACCCTGAAATTCTACCTCCTGTACGCCAATACTTTTTTTATGAATTTAAACTGCGATAGCGTCTAAAAGCTTCATCCGATTGAGCTGAAAATTTATACATAGGTTATAGGTCACCGTAGCACGAATTGTATCGATTTTGGTGAGTCTACGACTTACAGGTTTTTACAGGGACAGAACGAATTTTTTTTTTTTTTTTTTTTTTTTTTTTTATCATTGTGATCTACGCGCTTAAATTATTTGAAGGGCAATATCGTTAAACGAAACATCATACCATACAGAGAAAAATACTCAAACACTCTGTTATGATTTCGCTTTTATTTATTTAATGACTTCTTTTACATTAATTTATTCCTACAACCTTTAATTACTTATTTTTCAAAAAATCGCATAGAGTCAAACTAGATTTTTTTAAACTTGTGATAGTACCTACTAGAGATGAGACGGGCTCAAATCTTACGCAAGTCTTCGGGCTCCGGGTGGGCTCGAATTCGAGCTAAAAGTTCCGTTTCTTTTATTCTTAAGTAACTGGAAAATGTAAAAAAAAAAAAAATCAGTTTGAGAGCACCTTTAGTAATGCCATAATAGTCATGATAGGTTATAAATCACAAAATAATATTGCAAACCTTAGTAGCTTTGACTTTCCTTTTTCTAAATAGAACAGGGTTCTTGCCAGTGTTATAAATAATATTTGAAAACTGGTCTGACCTCTCTGCGATTGCGATCATTTGTTCGTGAGATATCGTGTAAACAGACTAACAAACTTACGGACTAACACACTAACGGACTAACACACTAACAGACACCCTACAGATGGACACCCCATACCTATAGTATGCTGGCGAACTAATTTCACGATTACCTAAGTTCCCCATACCTATAGTATGATGGGAAACCAAAAAGAGAGAGAGAGAGAGAGATTTCTCGGATAGAAATGAGTTTCATTAACGCGTTGTTCTTAATAAAATCCATTAAAATTCCTTAATGATATTATCCTGTAATAAATAAAAATTTAGTAACTTTTAAATAAACTTTCAATAATTACTTAAAACAATGTAATATTTTTAGTTTTATATCATACTTTACACTGCCAATCACCGATAGTTGACGCGGCTTGATATCTTATTTAACAATGTCAGCCACCGATTGTTGACATGGCGCTCAACGTGGGATGGTCTTCCCTGAGTGAAAGCAATGTCACTCACTTACGAGGCATGGAATCAGTGAAGTTATTAATGAAGGACCACGATATTCTCTCTCAATCCTGTGGAGACAGCCTTCAGACAAGCTGAATTGTTTCGGAGGGGAGGGGGGGGGGATGAGCGTTTATATAGCAAACCTTCTTCCCATGATGTCTCAAACATGTTCTATTGGTTTCATATCTAGGGAACATGCTGGCAGGCCGTAGGAACATATTTTGGGGCTCCCCCCGAAAAAAATTTTTGGGGTTCCCTTCTGTAACTTTAAATTAATAATTGTATAGCAATTTCCATACTAGTTTTCTCTTTTATAATAATACAGTTACCATGATAATTATGTACTGGCAGGTTTGCCTGCTTCGCTGGTCACTGTAGTTAAATGATTTCATTTTAATTGAATAATTGAAACGTTTAAATAAATATATTTCGATTGGCGATTATTTTCGACACGGCTTTAGTAGGGGACCTATTTGCAATATTTTTTTTTTTTTAACTTCTCGAATCTGTACAACAAAACTATTATTAAAACAAATATTCTCAAAAACAGTCCAATAATAGTGTTAATTCTTCGAATATTCTAGAAACAGTTAAACTGTTACTCGTACAGCAAAAGTCACTATTCGATGAATAATCTGAAACAGTCCAAAAAACAGTCACTTGTTCCACAGGAGTAAAACAAATAACATCAAATACTCCAGAGCAGAAATCTTTTCTAGCTCATGAAAAATTTTCATTCGCTTAGAGGTCATTATCTAAAATACAATCACTCAGAATAGATCTGTGAATAACTCTGAATCGCTAGCAGAAATCAACTTACTCCTATTTATAACTTTTAGTGAGGGGAGGGGGATTGGCGATGACTTCATCGAGAATCCCATGGGAAGCTTGAGATCTTTGGTCACCCACTCGCCAAGGCTGACCCCACTGAAAGTGAATGAACTGCCGTTTTATTCTCACTTTGCCTGTAAAACTACTTTCCTTGCAACAGTACTACTCATGCAGGGAAAATACTTAATTCTTTTTAACAATATGCTATGAGCACTGATTCTCCTGTATTTTAGACAACTAACGTTTATATGGTTTTATATATTTCCTATTAAACATATTTTTATTATTATTTATTTATTTAAATATTAATTTAATTAATCAAATATTTCTGCCCGACAGCGTGCAAGTGCAGTTACACGCAGCAGCTCATTTATTTGTACGTTGAATTAGCATAATGATTGGCACATAAAAAAATAAATAAGTAAATTTTATTATATCTCTCCCTTAAAGGCTTTTGATTTTTTTTTGTCGCCATATTAGCGATAGATTTTTTCTTTTCTTTTTTTTTTTTTTTTCCTGTATAATTTCTTGTATAAAAATAGAAAACCTATTTTGCTAATACTTTTATCAGACAAAACTGCATTTTTTTTTTTTTTTCTGTAAAATTATCTACTCAGATAAAAATAGATCATTTATATGACTAAAAAAAATTGCCATTGATAAATGGCTATTGATCAATTAAACTTCTTGACGAAAAATGTTCGGTGTACTTCAACGCTAATGTTTAAAAAATTGCCCAGGAAGATCTATAAATAAAACTGATAGAATAAATTTGTGGTTCATAGAGAAAGTAGTAAGGAAGCTCTAGGCAGTCGAATGTGACGTCATGTGCAGTTTTTCTTTAAATAACAACTTGACAGTAAAAATACAAAATATAGTTGTAAAAAAAAAAAAAAAAAAAAAAAAAATAGAACAACATATATTATAATCACAAACTGTATTAGCACATTATCAATGTGTATAAAATTTTTAAAGTGATAATGAGGTCAATTTTTGTGAGAAGTATTAATTTAACTTTTCATAATCTTATAAATAAATCAAAGAGTTTGTTTGGAACACATCCGGGTGGACCACTCCTCTTTTTGATTGGTCTAGATTTAACTACTTTGGTGGTGAAAGTTGGCCTTTTTTTTTTTTTTTTTTTTTTTTTTGTAAAAACTAATGAATTTTTTTATTTTTTTAAAAGGTACTGCATAAATGTTAAACTTTTTAAAAAGAGCTCTGAAAACTTTTAATAAAGAAGCACCACAAAACTGGCGTTGTAAAAATTATTACTTACAAACTTTGAATAAACACCATAAAATGCAATAAACTCACAACAATTATTTCGGGTCGAAAAAACACACGACCCTTGCGAGTTTATTGCATTTTATGATGTTTATTCAAAGTTTGTAAGTAACAAGCTCTAAAAACTGTTCGTTTTTTGTTTGGACACTATACACATCAAGTTATAAAGATATTACGTTGCAAAGTTTTCTTTTAATTAATTAAAATATGAAAATAAATATTAGTTATAATTTAATAGTCCCCCCCCAAAAAAAAATAAATAAAATAAATAAATAAATAAATAAATAAAATAAAAATACGAATTCATTTTCTTTCGACATAAAAATAAATACATTTAATTAAACGTGAACATTAAAAAATTGTAAAAAGTTAAATTATATATCTCACAAAAATTGGCGTCATTATCTTATCACTTTAAAATTTTCTACACATTGATAAAGTGCTAATGTTTTATAGCTATAAGGTTCAACAGAAAATTTAAAAACATGGTATATATAAAGTATTTTTTATCTTAATAATTATTTATAATTTTGTTGCCATTTCGGCGACGAGTTGATATGGGTATTGCAAATGCATAAGTAAACATTTTGGCGAGAAGGGTCCGAGCTACTTCAGTGCCAAATTTCAAATTCCGCCAAGAGGTAGTTTTTGCACAATTTTTCTTAATTCTATTTTAAATGCAAGTGGGGAAAAAAAGAAAAGCATTTTTTTTTTTTTTTTTTTTTTTTTTAATTGGTCTAATTATACAAAATATCTCAATATAAAATATTATGCGTTTTCCGTTCTGTTTATTATCAAAAAGAAAATTATTATACTAATGCGGTTTTTCGTGTATTATTGACATTTCTATAAATTAAATTATCCAGTATCAGGTCGTTGCAGTGAAGAAGTCTCTGCCTAAGGCAGTGAGAGCACGAAGAGTAGTTTTTAAGCATTTTCAATGTATTTTCTTTTAGTTTTAATTAGTCGAAAGGTATAAAAAATATTAATTATTTTTTTAATTCATTTAAATACAGTGACCAGCGAAGCGGGCAAAACCTGCTAATATATATATATATGTATATATATATATAGAAATACAATAATATCAGTACAATTTTTTTTTTTTAATTTAAAGATGATTTAACTTCAATATTAAAACAATTCCTCGAGATCATAAGCGAAGACTACCCATATCAAATCAAAAAAGAATTAAAGAAAAATCGAAATGAATATTGGAAATATATATATATATATATATATATATGTATACAAACAAATCTTGCTTGCTTAATAGTATAAAATATAATCATCTTCAATCTATTTATCATCTGATACAGAAATATCTTAGCAATTACATATAGTAATATAAATAATATTATAGTTATGAAAGAGGATATAGAGGAAATATGCATTGTCTAAACAATCAGATATTATTAAAAAAAATATGAGTCTTCAACAATTTTGGAAATATCAGTATAAATTGTAGGCTTTATTCTACCGGATTACTTGAGAATCACACATTACATATGGAATCTAAATAGTTACTCAAACCCAATTGATTACAAAAATTCGTCGCTAAGTAAAAACATATTACGTTATGCGTTGATTTACAATATCTCAAAAAAGCGGCAGTAATTTAGACACGCATAGTAAAATTGAATATCTTCAAGAATATATGTGTTAAATGTTAGAATATTATATTATTCCTTTTAAAGACTTTTATAGATAATGTGGATATATAAAAATTACATTATAAACGTATATGTATTCTTTACTATACATTAATTATAATAAATACCTTTTTTCCAATGCATAAATATCCCTATATCAATTATATTGACTTTTTTTAAATATTATAATAAATTTTAAAATCCCATACTCTCTATCCTTTTATTTATCACAATATGTTCATGTTTGTCTCAGTGTTTTTAGGTACTAATTGCACTACCTCAGTTTATTATTCATTCAGTTCATGTTCTAATTTCTTGTGAAATGTTGTGTAATTAATAGCAATATTTCGGATATTTATCTTTCACTACTTCAGAAATACTTTACACAGTTTTTTATCCCTACAACGATATTGCTTATTTTGGGGGAGTTTCTTAGTTGTTTTTCTTAATTTATTATTTTCTTCTATTATTTTTTATATTTTCTTTCTTTATAAATATAAAAGTCTTAGAAGAGTTTCTTTATAGCTTTATTTCTATAAAGAAAGCATGAAAAAGTTTGCTTTTATGTAGGCCTCCATATCGTCTTTAAACATTACATATGCTCTATATGATGCACTAAAATTATCCCCATAGCACTGAAAATTTACATTGGACAATTTCGTCTTATAATACATTCTTATTTCATAAGAATTATGAAAATTTGTTCAAAGTTTGTTCCTACAAATTTGTTCTATTTCATAAGAATCTGAACAAATTTGTAAGGCTTTGTAAACCAATGTAATAACGGTAATCATTCCTTATTTTACAAGAAAACGTATTTTGTAAATCTTAAAAATTACATATTATTAAGAATTTGGTAATAATAATAATTATTTATATGTAAATCCATTCAAAGATGCTTAGTCAGGTTGTAAAATGTTAATTTTCTGCATTTCCAGCTTGTTTTTGTGTTAAAATAGCTTATGTCCCTTTAAAATTCCGTTAAAAAGCTTTACCAAAGCAGGGAATGGCCTTGGGGCGAAATTTGGTGACTTTTTCGACGACCTTCGAGAGAAAATCCTTATTGTCAATATCTCAAATATCTAAGCTTTAACTTGATTAGTTTAGAAGTTACCAGAAAATTCTAGGTTTATATTTTGCTATAAAAAGAAACAAACCCATTCCGGCCAAGTCAGCCAGTTTCTCGCCTACCGGCTTACTGTAAAGAATTCTGCTTGGCTAAGTATCTCCTACTGATCGCAACCTATTGTTGTGTATTAATGCTATGGTGTTGTTTATGCTGTGCTTTTAATGTTGTCAGCTGTTATTTAAGTTGATATATGGTTTACAGACCTGTAATCTTTGGAAATTTCCGTAAATAAACTTTTAAGCCTCTGCAAGTTTCGTCTTTCATTCGGAGACAGTTTACGAATGCTCGCGTACGCAGCAATATTAATTTCACATGTTAAGATATGGGACATATGAGTGACGAATTTGGATACAATGCACTGGCATTCTTTTAGGTGCCCCTGTATACAAACTATTCGTGCTATTTACAGCAATTTTCAGTAGGGAACAAGTCAAAATGAGCTTGAATAACGTATATCAGCTTGAATAAATTCTGAAAATATTTATGGGGATTAGAATGTGGTCACAAAGCCAAACCGAAGTCATGAACGCATTTCAACTTTGTTGAAAAGTATTAAAAAGGTTCATTGCTCTTTTAAAACGGATGAAAAAATTTAAAATAAATTTAAATAAGCATATAATCAAGCTTCCCCCCCCCCCCCAAATATATAATAAATATTAGAAATTGCCTCAACAATTGATAATAACAAAATTCTGAGGCCCTCTATTCTCGTTGGGCTCCCCCCAAGCGGGGGGTACAGGATGCAATCGCTACGGCCCTGCATGCGGTACACTTTCTTTTTAAAATTTCTCCTTTGGTTATACCTTCTATTGCCTCAAAATTTATCATTCTGTAATAACATCATTAGTTTCATGCTCAAGATAAGAGAAAAATCAAATCATTGATCAATACAATCAATATGCTGACATTTACACTGATCAGCCAATATAATTGTTAGATTAGTTTCGGAAAGTAGTGACAAAACATTTGATAGTGAGGCCCTGGATTTGGAGGCCCTAGGACAGCGCCCCGTATTCCCATGCTATAACCTGGGCCCTGAGCACGGCCGCATTTGCATGTACTTTATTTTACCCAATTTCATCAAGTGAAATATAATAAACACAAATGCGTCGTAAAAACAAGAATGTTATTGTTTGCATTTAGTAACATTAGCATGATAAATCGATGCTGCAACGTTACGGCTTTTCTGCTGCGCTCGTACTTACTTTATTTTGTTGTGCTTATTATTTCACTCCGCAGAAGTTTTTTCACACTTTCGCAATTTAAGTTGTTTGCTTATAAAGTTTTCATATATCATCATTCAACACGTGTATTATGAAAATTTTGTACTAGAATATCACCATGTTAATATAGGTATGAGATGAGGAAAAAGACCAGAAAATCTACAAAAGAAATAAAAAAATATTTTATGGAAAAAAAAAATTAATATCATTAAAAAAATAATTAATTAATTAAAATAAATTAAATTAATTTTTATTGGTGGTTGTTATAAATTTATGAAATCGATGAAATGTCACATTCGTCACAAAATTTTAAAGATTAATTTTAGAAAATTATATGGTAGAATTGCTTTGCTTTAGCCTATTATTTTAGCTTTTTACATAATATTGCAAAAGAAATCATATCTAATTTTTAACTTTTCCAGTGAAATTAGACTTTTGATTTCCATTATTAGAAAAAAAAAAAAAAAAAAAAAAAAAAAAGTTCATCTTACTTTGAGCTTTCTAAATAATAGTAATATGAGTTTACGGCGGTTTCTGAGGTGAGCTATACTATTGGAAAACAAAAAATTATAAAATTTAGGCCATTTTTCAGTGTTTACTTTATAATAACTAAAGGGTGTACATAACACGCTACATGTACCTAAATGAAAGAGCATTAAATTCTGCGTCATAGAATCTCCTTAAATATTAAATTTGGTTTAAGGATTTTGTCTCATTCTGTAGTCAAACATAAGTAAATATTTCCGTTTTGGTTGAAGACTGCGTTATGCTCAATTCCAAACTACTGTGACCCGAAAACAGATATTCTAAATGAAAAAGGTATTTAGGATGCAAAAGATATCATTTTGGAGACATCGAAAAAGGTTTAATTGTATACACTTTTTCACAGTAACTTCGTGGAGAAATGCATAATTGAACGCGTGAATTCAACTCATTCAAACTAAAAGTCATTATATTTTTTAACCACGTTTCTTGAGACCATGGATTCCTCTGCGCAACTGCTAATTCAACGAGTAACAAGTGCCGACTCAAGGAGTACGCATAGATACGCACAAAAACCTAAAAATAGTGGAAGTGCGCATTTTCTGCAAATCGCCTGGGAAATGGAATTGCTATATAATTTAATAGTCAAATTTGATTTTCTACAGTTTATATTAGAGGGGTGAGGTGGTTTGGGTTCACTGAACTTGTTTCAGTGGTTTGGTCAGAGTCAGCAATTACAGATGTGCAAATTTTTCTGTTTCGGCTGAAAAGTGTGTTAGCCCTTTCCGACTCACGCCGTACGATCGTGCGGGTTAGCCATCCACGACATCCACTTACATTTTTGCATCTGGAACAGTCGTATGTAATAAAATCAGGAAGAGAATGATCGAGTTAATTAGCAGAAAGTGTAAAGTACAATTTTCAATCAACAAATGTCGGTTAAAGTCCATATTTTTCTTTCAGTTTGCAAAAACAGAAGAATGTAATGTTTTAAGATAAAAATGTTTCTGATCGGAAAGGGTTAGGTTTCTCAAAAACGGCTATTCAAATGAAAAATGTAAGAACCTTCTGTATCTCTATCTACTCACTTAACATTGATGAGTGCCTAATTATATTAAAAAGTTTAAGTTTAAATGGTTATGAAAAGGCTTTCTTTTCATATATTGGTTGTAAAATCAATAGTATTAAAAGTTTCAGATACAAGAAATCCACATCACCAAAAATGCTTCATAAGTAGCAAAAGTTGCTTAAAATTGATACTTTATACAGACAGGTACTTTAAGGAAAAATGAATTTGGCAAATTCAATGTAAAAATAATGTATTATTTCTTATTAACATTTTAGCCGCTTGACAGAAATACTCATCTTGTCCTCCAGTTTTGCCTTAAGATAGATTTAGTAATAGTCGACTTCTAGGCACACTTCTTTATTTTGTGAAACTGCTCACAGCAGTACAATATAATCCTCGAAAAAACATTTATGCAAGTGTGATCTTCCTAGTTCGTCACATATGCAGATACATTACTTTCCGGCTTTCCTCACAGACTACTTAGACAGATAGGATATACTTCCTTAAGCTCAAGGGCAACTAAAATGAGACTACAGAGACTTTACAGACAATGACTATTTTATATATTATATTTATGCTCTGGTTTCAGTTCAGCAATCGAGCTAATGACTATTTTATCAAGCTTTCCGGATTTCACAGTTGATCGCCTTGATTTTATTGCATCTATAGTGTAATCACGTTTCCTACGCGTAGCAGTGAGAACGAGTCGAAAATCTTGGAGAGTTTCCAAGTTGACCAACAGGTTTGAATTTAGTAAACATCCAGTCATTCGGTATTCCCTTATCGCTTATTTTCTCTCAACGAAAAGCCTATTTTACTAGTGGACTCGTTAAATTCGCACTTGCGCAGAGGCTTCCATGGTCGCAAGAAATGCAGTTAAAGAGAATCTTTTCTTTTATCATCACTTGAGATTTGTTATTGTTTACAAATTTGAACATACAAAGATATTTATTAAAAAAAAAAGTACTCATTATTAAACGTGTACGTTTTTTAAATATTAGAATTTGAATATAGAGACTTTGAAAGTAAATTTTATTTTTGAAGAAAATATAGCTCTGAGTAGTTTAAATATGTTCTTATCAAAACAATAAATTTTAAAAACTTCAATAAATTTACTGAAACATAATGAATTGTGAAGAATTACTTTGTTTGCTAATCTATTCCATTCGCAAAATTACAAAATGTCAGTTTCGATCAAAGATGCTATTTATATAAACTATACATACAAACACAACTGATTGAAATTCTTCTTTTGTTAACCCTATTAGTGCTACTTATTACCTCTTCGGTTCGCTTTTTAGCTTCAGTTTCCTATTTGTGTTGTCTAATCTGTGGCTTTTCTGTAGAAGGAAGCTGTTTGGTATCACCCCCCCCCCTGTTTTTTTTTGTCCCAAGAATACGAAATCTTTTTCAGTGATTCGGGGGTCGCTGGGGATAGCCCTGTGGCAATGTGGTACACGTTTTCGGTGGTTTTCTAGGTCCACTACTGCGGAGCAAGGAAGTTGCTCCTCCACATTTACATTTAAAGGTATACACACTCAACGAGTGGTGTCGAGCAGCTGCCTCAGTTAGAGGCAAAGTAGCCAATTTTAAATTATTCTTCGAGAGTGCCTTCTGGAAGATATATAAACGAATTTAGTTCACAGACGCTTTGCTGTCACTCGTATATACATGGACTCTAAATTTATCTCCTACCTCAGGAACCTGATCAGGTGTGGTATTAGGATTATGGAAAACCGATTGAAGGATGATGTTCTTCTAGAAAATGTTGACAAATTTTGTTTTCACCTCTCTTAAAAATAAGAATGTACTGTTGCAGCCACATTTTTTATTCAGTTTGTTTGGTAGAAAACTTGCTTTCGCTATCCTGACTGTAAATGTGTCAACAAACAAAACTGACACTGATGTCATACTAAGTGCTATTCGGATGCGTTCAGCTGATTTGATGCTTTTTTCTGCTGCATCCTTTAGATAACCATCAAATACGATGGTACACTTGGAACCGTGATGATTATTTATGTACTGTACACACCTGTCGAGAATAGACAAAAATTGCTCGTTTGTATGCCACAAAAGTCTGTAAGATGAAATTTCCTTTCATGAAGTCTGCATTCATTAGTTTCACAGAATTGACTGGAGTGAACAGGATATATAAAGCTGATTCCGTGTTTTGTGTCATCAAATAACTATAGTAATATATGTGGAGCTGATTTATTATATAAAATATGACTCGAACTGTTCATGTGATTTAATTTGGAAAGGAATCCATCGAAAAATAACATCAGGATTGTTGAGCAGAAAACAGATAAAAATCTTAACCCTTTAATCTCCGGCTGTCGCACAAGACCCAGAAAATTATGACTGGTTTGACTGATTTGGGTACAATTTCGAGTCAATATGCAAAAAGAGAAGACACTGTAAAACTTCCGAAAAATATTTTAGCATGCAAATAATAATAAATTATGCAAATGATAATGAAATTAATTGTGAATGTAATTTGTAAATTTAATGAAATTAATTGTGCAAATGATAAGATGCTAAAAATAATTGATGAAGTAAGTGTTAAACGGAAATTAGGATTAAATTAGAATTAGTGACTCTACATACAACACAAAGAAATTAAATTGAAATTACCAGTTAATTGATAAATATTTATTTATAAACAATATATATATATATATATATATAATAGGAAGATGAAATTTTTTTTTTTTTTATGGCATTTTTAAGAACGCATCTAGAATTTTTTGTAAGAACTGAATTAGAGGAGCATTTTGTAAGAACTGAACTTTTTGTTCTATGCGAAAGAATGAGCAAAATTTTAAAATTAGATCTCTTGGAACGAAATGATGCTCTAGATCTTTCGTATCTTTTATTATTTATTGGAAAAGCCGTTTTCGGGTTACAGGAATTTGACAGTGAGCATAAAGCACTTTTCAGTGAAAATGGAAAAATTTGCTCATGTTTGACTACTGATTCTGACCAAACCGTTAAACCAAATTTATTATTTAAGCAATTCATTTAGACGCAGAATTTGATACTCTTTCATTTTGGCATATAGAAAATTTTATGTACGATACTCCCTTTAGACGTTATAAAGAAAAAACTGAAAAAGGTGCCGATATTTTGACTCCCAAAAGTTTAGTTGTCGTAAACTCATGTTACACTTATTTAGGATGCTCAACGTGAAATAAAATAATTTTCAGATTTTTATGAATTAATGGAAGATACGGCCAATTTTTGGTCTAATTTGACTGGGTTAATTCTAATTACGCAAATGTTTTAATATATATACACCGTGTGCGCATAAAATGACTTGAGGGGTTTTGGGTTTGGTAACTTTCACTGTAGTGCGCCAAATGAAATGAAAATATGTGTACATACACAATACAATGTGCAATTTCAATTTCATAAGAAAAAAATATTTAGTACCAAGTGTCGCCGCTTGGGAAATGTCTAAAGCTGCAATCAGGCAAGTAATTTGAATAAATGCATTCCATGTTGAGCGATTCTGAAGATAAAAGTAAAGGTTAGAGAATCCTCATCGATAAATTGTCTTTCGATTGTACTGACTCTATGCGATCACGCTTTATTAGCTAAGATATTTTATCAGAAAGGAAAAAATGTATGTGCTGCCCTTCGTGAATTTCGGCGATTAAAAAATTTACGTGAAGAGCCAATTTTTTTATCGGAAAATAATTAAGTTATAAAATTAGAGGAACACTAAGAGTGTAGCTTTGCAAATCAGATAAATAAGTATCGATATGCTGCGATTGTAGTCGTTGGAAATCGTCGTTGAAGTGCCGTCGATATGCTGTGAGTGCCGTCGTGTATCCCTTGCAATTAATGGAACAACAGAATTAGGATCATATTGAACTACATTTGAAAGCAACAAGGAACATTGTTTATTTCTTATATACAAACTGTTATTTACTGATTTAATTGACAGTTATGTATTCATTTATTATACATTTTGCGCTTAGAGTGCCAAAGTTTTCCTAGTGGTGACTTTTGGTACTAACTTGGTACAATTGCTTCCCCATCAAAAACTAGTATGTTGTGGCCACCACAAGACTTTCTTCTATATTTTCCTATACAAATTCACGCAGTAGCAATATTAAAAAAAAAATCGATAACTTTGTTTTAAATTACCACATATTTATAGTTCAACCATTCGTTTTAAAGGTATTGACGAGACCTTTCGAAAGATACCGATCTTGAAAATTTACACCCCCCATTGGGAGGGGGGTACTTCCCCCTAGGGGGGGAAGCGATGCCCCAAATTTTTTTCCTAATTAACTACTACTATTATCAATAATTCATATTAATTTCACAATCACAGGTTAAGAATAACTCTCATTATGTACATTTATACGAATTTTTTTCCTATACTGCCATATTAAAAATTTAGAAAAAATACGATCACAGCGCCACCTGTTGAACGATTGATCCCCAAATCTAATCAGCCACAGTTTATGTCAGGGGCCAACTAAATACCAAGTCTGGTTAAATTTCGTTAAAGAAAAAAAAAAAAAAGATTTTTTTTGTTTTTTTTTTCGTTAAAAGTAAAAAAAATCGATAACTTTGTTTTAAATTATCACAGATTTATGGTTCAACCATTCGTTTTAAAGGTATTGACGAGACCTTTCGAAAGATACCCATCTTGAAAATTTACTCCCCTCGAGGGGGGACTTCCCCCCCAGGGGGTGTGGCGAGGCTCCTACGCATACAAAATTTTTTTCCCAGTTGACTATCTCTATTATAAATAATTCCTGTAAATTTCATAATGATTACTAAAAAATAATTCTCTTTATGCACATTTATACAAAATTTTGTCCTATATCACCATGTTAAAAATTTAGAAAAAGCGGGATGGCAACGCAACCTGTAAGACAATTTTTACCAAAAGTTGATAGGCACTAATTTATGTCAAGGTGAAACTACATACCAATTTGTATGAAATTCTGTGCAGTAGTTCTTGAGATACAGTTGCCACAAAATTTTGTCACACACACACACACACACACACAGACAGACAGACAGACAGACATTTTCTAAAAATGGTCAAATCGTGTTCTACAGCTCTCAAAACGTGTAAATCCATCAAAAACCCGAGGTCGAAAATTTTTACGAATCCAATACTTTCTCTATATTACATATAGAAGAAAGTAATAAAAGTCGTACATTTTACTACATATACTTGCTAATTTTAATTACAATGGATCCAAAACTGTATAAGAGCTCTAAGTCTCTGAATAACTCAGACGGTACATAAGATTCACTAACACTTAATTTACAACGTCTGTACGTCTATAAAGGAAAACTTATAATATGTAATACATAAGCAAAATAAAATACATGCATCATACATACGCTAATCAATACAAAAAAATATATATTTTTTAAATTATATTTATTGAAGTAAATATAGTAACATACAATATTTCTTTTACAAGATAACAACCGATGTGTACGAAACAACATCATTGTTTTGCATTTTCACCTGAATTTATAAATGTAGAGCTAAGAAGATCCTTTTGAAGAAAATCACGTAAAAGAAAAAAATTATGCTTGCTAGTACGCAACATCTTAAAAGATACGTCAAAAAATATCGTCTGAAAAAGAAAGAAAAGTCAGATTATTAGATTTTACAAAATACTATATAAATTTTTTTAAATAAAATATTAAATAAAAACTTGCAAATAACTACATGGCGTAATTTTTTGAGGAATAAATATTTACACACAGGTCATTTTCGAATAATAAATTTATAAATACCGGGTGTCCAATAACTCTGCGGGCATTTTAAAAATTCATAAAAACTGGAGGAATTGGTAGAACTGAACGCAGATTGCGAAAAAGTTTTTTTCATGAAGGGGGATTTTTTTGGTTAAGAAAAAAAATAGTTAAAATTTTTGTCGATAGAGGGTGCTGCACGGATGCGTAACGAGAAATATGCAAATAAGAGTTCTATAAATTGCACGCTTTTAGAATTAATAAAGCTTATTTCTTATTTTGCTACCTACTTGCGCATACATGAAGCTTTAAGTACGATGCTGATTTGGTGGATAAAGTGTCATTTGTGAAGATGTTTCTCCTTAGGTAAGATTCGCCGACAGTGTTGTAACTCGCTTGTAAATTGCGATTTGTAGTGATGGCGGACACACAGAATAGGATTTATATGCCTGTTTGAATGCAAATAAATACAATTTTTCACGGAAATCTGCGAATTTTTCCCGTACAGCGCTCTCTATCGATGAAAATTTTAATCTGTATATTAATTTGAAACATGTTTTTGTCTGTCACCACTATAGTGAGAGAACTACTTGGTGTAAAAATTTGGTTGAGGTATCTGATAAAAGGTCTTGGTCTGTAGATGTGCTATGAAAAGAGAAAAATAAAAAAAAAAGTCGAAAGGTTTTCCCCCACCACGGGTTAAAAACACGTTTACGAGCTTAAATAAGCTCCAAATTACTTCACGGTGAAGAAATTGTACATATGGGGACTAGAGTCGAATACTGGAAAATCAATATCTGCGAATTTGGAATTTTAGATTTTAAAGGGGGGGAAAGGGAGAAAGTAGATTTGGAGGGGGGGGGGGGAAGGGGGGGAAATTAGTTTGAGAAGGAAATCCGTTCTAGACCCACACATGTAGCACCTCATTTTAAAGGTCTTGAAAATTCATGTTGATTGGAGATGTTTGTATACAATATAGGGCGCCCCCTGGTGGTGAAAAATGAAACTAGGTGATTTTGCAGTAGGCCCTATCATGTTACACCTTATTTTAAAGGTCTTGATATTTCCTGACCGTTGGTGATGTTCGTACAGAACACACTGTCTCCCCTGGTGGTGGAAAGTGCAACTAAAGGATTTTGCAGTTGACACTATCATGTGACACCTTATTTGAAAGGTCTTGGAACGTATAATAATGATAATAAACATACCTTTACATACCATTATTACCCAGGTTACGTGGGCAATGACCCTATCATGTTGCACCTTTTTTTAAAGGTCTTTGTATTTCCTGACCGTTGGTGATGTTCGTACAGAACACACTGTGTCCCCTGGTGGTGGAAAGTGCAACTAAAGGATTTTGCAGTTGACACCACCATGTGATACCTTATTTGAAAGGTCTTGGAAATTCAAGACGATTGGTGATAAAGGTCTTAAAATTTCATGTTGATTGGGAATGTTTGTATGCAATATAGTGCGCCCCCTGGTGGTTAAAAATGGAACTAGGTGATTTTACAGTAGACCCTATCATGTTACACCTTATTTTAAAGGTCTTGGTATTTCCAGACCGTTGGTGTTGTTCGTATAGAACACGCTGTGACCCCTGGTGGTGGAAAGTGCAACTAAAGGATTTTGCAGTTGACACCACCATGTGACACCTTATATGAAAGGTCTTGGAAATTCAAGGCAATTGGTGATGTTTGATGTTCGTATACAACATACTGCGCCCCTGATGGAAGAAAGTGGATTTTGCAGCGCGTGCGTAGCATGCCTGCTATACGGTGCCGAAGCCACAGGCAGCGGTAACACGAGTCAGAGGTTCGTTCGGTTCAAGATTAATTTTTGAGAATTTTTTCATGTTATTAGCGGGCTGCATGTACGCTGCCGCAGGCACCGGGTCACGAGCCCGAGTTCCGTTCTGTTTGAGGTAATTTTTTTTGTTACAGATTATTATTATTATTATTATTATTATTATTTTTATGCTTTCATTTAAAAATAGAAATTCAAACAAAATCGAGTTAAAGATATAAAACCATACACATTTAAGATTCATTTAAGGTTATTATCATGGGCTCGGGCATTGCCGGGCGAGTTCGTTCGGTTCCAGGTTAATTTTTTGGAATTTTTTTATGTTATTAGCGGCCCGCGTATGCGCTGCCGCAGGCACCGGGGTCACAAGGCAGAGTTTCGGTCGGTTCGATGTAATTTATTTATTTATTTTTTATTTATTTATTTATTTATTTATTTTTGTTACAGCTAATCATTTTTTTCGTGATGGTATTATTTAAAAACAGAAATTCAAACAAAATCAAGTTAAAGGTATAAAATCATACAAATTTAAGGTTCATTTAAGGTATCATGGGCCCGGGCAACAGCGAGTGTGTTCGTTTGGTTCCAGATTAATTTTGGGAATATTTTTATGTTATTAGCGACCTGCGTATGCGCTGCCGAATGCACCGGGGTCACAAGGCAGAGTTTCGTTCGGTTCGAGGTAATTTTTTTGTTACAGCTGATTATTTTTTTGCGATGCTTTTATTTAAAAATAGAAATTCAAACAAAATCAAGTTAAAGATATAAAATCATACAAATTTAAAGTAAATTTAAGGTTATTACCATAGGCCCGAACAACGTCGGTCGGGTCAGCTAACATGTAGTAATTAACGGAATAGAAAATAAAAAAAAAAACAACTGTTTATTTGGAGTCAGTTTGACGTCACATTGACAGTACTTTGTAGAAAGTGATGTCATATATAGTATTTCTATTTATAAGTATTTTTCCGAATTTCTTTTTTTTAAGTGAAATGTCGTAAATTATATTACATATTTTAACTTGAAATACATTTATAATGATGCGATGATTTTTGAAACATTACAGTCAATAAAGTGATTGTCGATATCGACGAGTTTCAGCTAAATATTTTTTTATTTACAAAAAGAAAAAAAAAAAAAAAAAAACTCTTCATGAGAATAATTTTTCAGCAAACCACGTTCAATTCTACCAGTTCCTTCATTTTTTATGAATTTTTAAAATGTCTACAGACTTATGGAACACCCGGGATCTTTATAAGAAGTGATAAATAAAATTTATATCTGTCTAGTTAAATTAAACCTTTTCTCTGACTCTCATAAATTTTAATTTTTAAAATAAAATTAAAAAATCGTTTATATTAATAATAATAATAATTTATCTTGATTTCTATGCTGTGTTAGAATAAAACAAATTAAATAAAAATTAATCTTTGTCATTTACCAGGTGATCGTAATTAAATTTAGCCTATTCAAAGCACGATGTAACTGTGCGGATTGATTCAAAAATTCGTATAGAGACAATTGAAGAATGCGGTGAAGGATTTCACTCACACGACACGCACACACAAACCTACAGGAGTATACTCACTATAATGATTAAAAAGATACGCAATAAACAACTGTGTGCAATTTTAACATTTTCAAACATTGCGGCATTTAACATTGTTATCTTTATTTATGATGTATTATTACAATACAAGAATGGTAATTTTGGCACTGCAAGTGGAAAAAAAAAAAAAAAGAAAACGTTAGTTTGCATAAGCACATGGGTTGAGAGTGATTCTGGGTATAAAATGTAGGCAATTGAGTGGGTGGCATTCTTTCAATTACAATAGCTAAGAGCTTTACCAACAAGCGCATGGCACCATTTTACGAAAATCAGTTAAGTATTGTTGTAGCTCTTTGTGGATTTCGATGTCAAGAAAAGTTGCGTCAAGGACCAAAGTATCCACAAAAATGTGAGAAATATAACTCAATTTAAAAGAAAAAAAAAAAAACTGGGATAATATTCGTTGAAAGTACAAAGGGCGAAAGCCTATCAGCGTAGAAGTGGTTTCAAAGATATCAATGGCCGTTGTCAAGCAGTTTTTTAAGAATGGTTATGTAGTGTCAGTATTACACGTCCAGTGTCACGACAGTTAGACATACCATATTGGAAAGTGTGGAAGATACCGAGTATGCACTTTTTTCCGTTTAGGATCATCCACAACCAGCAACTGCTTGTTTCGAAACTGAACTTCGCTTATTTATCTTTTACTTATTCTAAATTAAAATCGATGACTCACGTGGTACATCCTTTGGGGTGACGAGAAACATTTTTATTTAGAATAAATAATGAATACCTAGAATTATCGAGTTTGGGACATGGAAAATCCACTTGACTTCTATACACTAGTGAGGGTTCAATCATAACCTGCGAAAGACATCGAATATCACGGTTCACTTTTCAATTTATCCTTGAGCTATTCATCTTGTCGAGAGCGGCACTATAATATCGGTTTATAATTGGTCTGTAATGGTCCTCGGATATCGTGATGTGCTCAATTATTGTTTTTCAACTGTTTCAATTATTTTGTTTCAATTCGTTGCTTTTACCCTTTTTTATGTAGGATGGTGTTTTTCCCTATAATGGACTGTATGTGTAGAAGATTTTTCGTCAATTTTTTACCGATGACAGGATGAAATATTGAAACGAAATTAGCTGCTCATTTCCTACTTTTTTGGCCGATTTGTTCACCCGATCTTACCCCATGTGATTTTTGATTATGGGGCTAATTAACACGTTGAATGCCATGTCATTCATCGGTGGCTTACACTGAGTTTTCCGTTTAGGCCGCGTCATCCCCCTGTGGCTGACAGTGTAAAATATGTAAGAAATAAAGCCGCGTCAACCACTGGTGGCTGACCGTGGTTGACAGTGTAAAATATGTAAGAAATAAAGCCGCGTCAACCACTGGTGGCTGACCGTGTAAAATATGATATAAAACTAAACAATTTACATAGTTCTAAGTAATTACTGAAAATTCATTTCAAATTTACTTAATTTTTATTTATTACAGGATATCATTAAGGTATTTCAATGGATTTTATTGAAACACAGTGAACATAAACGCACTTCTAAGTAGCGAGCGTGGCCTGACTGGGATTTCCTTAAGAATTCGCGTGGCACTCAACGTGTTAAACAGCATAGTTTATCAGAGGAACAATGCAACATTAGCTGATCTGAAAGACAGTATAGCGCTGTTTGGGTGAAAGATTGCTGGCACTTAGCTGTTAAAGATTACGTTCAACAATCTAAACTGAGCAATATACTCGTACTTTCGCTTTCTGGAATTGCATCATATTGCGATACACTGTTATAAATTTCAGTTCAAGGTTGAACCAAACGTTGGAACTACAGTAGCTTCAATTTGCTATGTTGAACCAAAACTTGGTACAACTGTAGCTGCAACCATGCGATAGTGAAACCTTCTACTATGATTTGGTGCTTCTTGTTGAAAAAAAGCACCAAATTATGGTAAAAAATTTCTCCATCTTATGGATGTAAATATTGCTGTACCAAGCCGTGGTTTAATGAAGCACCAAATAATGGTAAAAGATTTTACCATCGCATGGTTGCAGCAAAAATATACCACGTTTTGGACAAAATTTTTAACAGTGTACTGCGAATACTATGATTAATTTGACTTTGGAGTTTTGCATATGATTTCAGCCGTTGGCGAATATTTAAATTAAATATTTATTGTTTATTACTGCTGTTAATCGTTCTAAAAAGAAAATCATGATATTGTTAAAAGAAAAAAGCATTGACTGTTAAGCTTTATTATGAGAATTCCCAGCATCAACGTCTGACGGCCATTCTCATGAATGAAAGTCCACACATTGAACATTGAATACTGTCTTAGATGAATTGTTGAATGTACTACGTCACTGTAAAACACTAAGAAAAATTTTTGTAACTGATATCTAGAATTTAGATTATGGCTCTTGTAAAAATAATTCCATGTCATCCTTATAAATTCCAGTCCCCTTTGAAAGCGAGCTCTAGAAACCTCTATTAGAATTCTAGAGCGATTGCCTATATTATCGAGGTCAAACCTATTTAAAAATCTCTGCTAATAAATGTGAATACAAGAGACGAGTTTTAGAAACTATAATTTTGGTTTATGACCTAATTCTAGAAAAATCAAACGAGAATTTCTCGCAATAAAAAGGATTCAGAATATTCAGAAAATTGTTTCCCCATCTAGAAATGGTATAGACTAGAAATTCTCGATCATTTCGTCTATTCAGCTTATAGGCATGCCTTATACGCATAGCTAGGAAATTTATATTTCTAGTTTAGGGATTTAGGAGCTGACCACTTATTTGTTCTAGATGAAAGCGGTATATACTTTTTCTCAGTGAATGGAATTTTATAATTAAAGTGCCACCTGATCAGAGCCTGATTAAGGGGGAAGCACACATTATTTATACTTACACCGTTATTTTTTAACAAATACTTTCCTCGTATAATAAACAGAAAATTCTCATTAAAAATTATTTTAAAAGAATTCTGGTGTCTAATAACGGTGAGTAAATTGGATTGCTTTACACCGTTCATTTTTTATAAAAAATATTTCTTCGTCAAAGCGTGGAATTTCTATGACATGAAGTAAAAAATATTTGTAAAAATACTCCGGTGAGAGCGGAGATAATGTGTGCTTCCCCCTTAATCAGGCTCTGCACCTGATGAAGTAAAGTTAAACTGGTGTGGCGATAAACATTTTGTTATTTAAAAAAAATCCCATGTCTTCCTGTGTAAAAAAAGCATAGTACTACGGTCAATACGTTTGAATAATATAATTTTTCTTTTTTAAGTGATTTTTGGATCACCAGGTATATTCTTACGCTATTGGTATATAGTATACATACATAAGCGGTAAGTCAATGATATTTAATAGCATTGATATTAATATATTACAATATTTATACATGTGATATTAATAAATATTTATAAAATGTTGATTGAAATGTGTGATTTATTGTTTAAATTGAAATTAAATTTACATTAAATTTATGCTACGTAGACAAGTATTATTATTCTGTTTAATGTTTAAAATTTACAAATATGTTTCCAATACTTAACTGCAGTATTGGCACTAAACGAATGACAAATTCCTTTTTATTTTTATTCGTTTAATGAAGCATTATGTTTAATTATTTTTACGCGAAACAATTGTTAGGTCGTTTTGCAATTAACGTGTATTTCCTTCATCATTTAATTTCAGTTCGGTATGTTTTACTGTAGTTCCACGAAAACAGTTTTTGAAGATTTTTCTACATAAAATTTCTGTTATTAAACACTATGAAATAACTATTAAAAGCATTAAACGTGATTTGGAAAGCTTTTGTTATGCTGTTAGAAATCACAATATTATTTTGAAATACAAAGTTTTCACGCAACACTATTACTTACAGTAAAATGTTTTGGAAACTTGCTTCATAAGGCTTGTTATCAACGCGGTAAAACGGGCATCCGAAACGCAGACATTCACTGAATTTTTCAATACTGAAATCTTTCATATCCACACAAAATATCTAAAATGAAAAAAGAAGCTTTAGAATTAAATGTACACATAATCAAATAGCTTACACATAGTCAAAATATTTTTAATTGAACTGTAAATGCAGTTTCTGTAGAAATAATGTAAAATTTCGGGAAAAAGACTTTTAAATTTGAAATAGATAAATAGGTATGACATATTGTCATCTTCAGGGAAAATAAGTTTACTGTAATTCGTTCTTGGCACATGGCTCACCAGCGGCCGAGCGGTTCTGCGCTCAAAGCTGGTAGACGTGAGATGCTGGGTTTGATGATCCCAGGTCGCGATCATCGGCCGAGCCGTTCGGAGTTTTCCGTGGTTTTCTCCGAAACTTGTGTAAATACGGGCTAGGACCCCTTGGAAAAAAAAGAAAAAGAAGGCAAACAGCTTTGACCAGTTCGATAAAAAAATCATTAGACTTTTTTTTTTTTTTTTTAAAGTTAGAAAATAATCTAGCAAGTTGTCACCCAATAGTTTTAAATAGCTCAAATTTACTTAATCTGATAAATAATTTACTTAATTTTAATCAATTGCAGATTGAGGTTGAGCTACGCAACGGACGTTTAACTGGAGATGGTCTGGGATTCCTCCGTAGAGGTGTTCCGGTGAAATCACAGTTTTGCTCTTCCGTGGAGGGGATGGCTCCCTCGCTTCGGTACGCCCCATAGTTATTATTGGACCATTTGCCGAAATGTGAATTATATTAAACATTCTTCCTTATCCCTTACAGTTTTGTAATTTTTAAAACAAATTTTCCTTTTTAATCATTTATTTGCGGAAAAAAAAAATATATATGAAAGGATAAAATAAGCAAGATTCTAAATTAATATTTAAATTAATATTAAATGATATCTTAATAGTATTAGCTCAGAATAAATCTTAATTTTAAGAACAACTTTGTGAGAGTTCTATTTTAGCGCCCCTGTAAAGTTAGTTTTTCAGCAAAGCACGTCGTAGCGCGGGAATCGCGATTAGAAGAAGTTTCATAATCAAAATTATGCAATAGTTGAAATTAGCGGCAATGCATTGCGAAATACGAAATCCTGGATATCCGGGTCAGCCAATGAAAGAATGTGGGCTGGATTTTAGCTGACCTAATTATCCAATAAGCATTCATAAAAATAGTTTGGGTTCCCGCCGAAATATCCATATAAAAACGGGAGCATCCGAAAATCGGGGTCTTTTTCCATGGAATCTTTTGATTAAATAGTCCACGTCAATAACAAGTTTAGTTTAACGGTCCCAGGAGGGGATTGATTAGCGGTTCCGCCGTTAATGGAACGATCTCGGCTACGGATCTGTACAGCGTGCTCAAAATGATGTGACTGTTAATAAAGTGTAATATGACTGTCTTCAAATAAACGACTGCATCATCAATTGTGGAGTATTTCTTTGAGTGAACCTCTCTTAATATGGAGTGACTGGAATTCATCATCATACAAAAAAGAAAATATATTACAAGGAGCCGGTCAGGATAGTCTACCTGTAAAGGAAAGCCAACAAGTCAGCATGAAATAAGTTGTGGTCAGCACCTTATATTAGTTTTAATTATTTGAATGGAACTGCAATATTTTGCAATAATGTCCTCCTGGGACCGGAATTTTTTCCAAACCAACCGGGAAGTTTTTTCCAAAACCAGCCGGAAAGTTGCAAAAACAGACCGGACTTTTCTAAATCAAGCTTTACGATGTCAGAAAGAAATAGTGCCCTTAAAAAGCAAGCAACATTACTAACATCATCTGTACTGAAATGCTATTAGAAAGAAAAAATACTGACTTACACCAGTTTTGTGTGAAAGATGCCAGACAGTGCCTTTAGGAAAAAGAAGGAAACACTTAACTTACATCACTTTGCTTCAAATGTTTCCGATTTCGTTCTGAAATGCGTGTGACTTATGCCAGTTTTGATCCAAGCTGTTTCGATCTTAACTTACATCACTTTGCTTCAAATGTTTTCCGATTACGTTTTGAAATGCCGGTAAAAGATAAACAAGACGTGTGACTTACGCCAGTTTTGATCCAAGCTGTTTCGATTGCTCTCTTAAGTGCCGTGTTTCAAGTGCTGGATGTAACAAACAGATGGCCTTATGGGTTAGCACCGATGTTTAGAATAAAATTCTCTTGCTCCACAGGAAATAAAAATAGGTTTTTTTTTTTTTTTTTTTTTTTTAATAATTTATTATTGTGTTTTCATCTCAGTATAAATCAACAAAAGGGGTGAGTGATTTCATTTCATTTATATTTAGGAAGGATGATTTTTATTTACTTTATATTTATCTTAATTTGTTAATAAAAATGAATTGTGATAATGTTTGACATCGTATATTTTCGCGATATATTTTATGATTTGAATTGAAAATGTTTTAAGCTTAATAATAGATTTAAAATAATAATAATATACCAGATTTTTATTAAGTTTGCAAAAGTATTATATTTCATATGTTAAATTTAGAGATTTTCATAAATACTTATATAGAAAACTAAAATTTTTGAAATTTGATTAAAAAAAAAAATAATAATTAATTAATTAATAATAATAATAAAATAAAAGAAGATAAAGAAATAAGATAAATTCTTAATTGGTTATTATATTTTATGTTAAGAGATTTAAAAATAAAATTTTCATAAATATTTATATAAAAAATTAAATTTTTTTTTGTTGAAAAATTTGATTCATTGTTTTCAGAAATAAGAATTTTGTTGTGTGCTATGTATTACTATAGACAAAGAGTAGCCAGAAGTATTTATGTTGAACGTCAATAAATTTGATTTATTTATTTGTTATATGTTGTTTATATTTATTTATTAGTAGGATTTATTAGATGAATTTAGACAAAGCACTTTCAGAAATATTTATTTTGAACGTCAATAAATTTGATTTATTTGTTTATTTTATGTTTATTTATTATTTGGATTTATTTAGGTGATATAATAACTGTGATAAAAAAAAAAAAAAAAAAAAAAAAAAAAATAGACTATTTATATTGATTGTGATATTTAATTTATTGAATACTTTGGTAAAGCTGTGATAATTAATAAATACCGAACTTGATTAGCAAAATTAAATAAATTACCTGTTTCAAAAAAAAAAAAAAAAAATCTCAAAAATTTTGAATTGTGAATAAAGTTAAATATGTCCGAAAGTGACACCTCAACATGTTTATTGACACCCTCTAAGGGTACAGAGGAAAATTTACTTGTGGATACCAATTTAGAAAATAACCTACTTAATGTGAGTAAACTGCCCTCCCCAAACACACTAGTAAAGGCAATGAGTAGTGCCAATGATGTAAAGAAATCTTTAAATATAAATAAATCTCCCACTGTAAGAGAGGACGATGTCCTCATTGCTTTTTGCCCTGAAAACGGCATGATGTGGACGTCCTGGCTAATGTATTTTCAAGCCTGGTGCGAGGAGAATGGAAAAGATGAGGTTTGGCGAGTCCGTAATATACAAAGATTTTTGAAGGGTAAAGCTCTCACAGTGTATATAAACAACAGTTTAAACATGCTTCATTGGGAGGAATTGGTTGAAATTTTTACAGAGGAATTCACGACACCAGGTGAAACATCTTTAACAGATTTCTCGAGCATTTGCTTTAAGGCAGGTGAAAATGTCATGGAGTATTATCAGAAAAAACTCCAAGTAGGGCGAGCACTAGGCTTAGAGCCCAAGTTTCTCATGGAAGGATTAACAGACGGATTGCCACTGACTTTAAGACAACTTGTTGTGGCTAATGCGCCAAAAACATTAAACGAATGGAGGGATCTTGTCCACAAATTAAATAAACTGCAGATATCTGAAAAATCTGCTGATCCCCTTCCAAACAAGTTGCCAGGTCAATTTCAAAGGTTCACCTATCCACAAGACAGGGAAAATAGAAACCCAGTTCAATATGCTCCCCGACCACAACCCTGGAGTTACCGGTTTCCTCATGTGCAGAGACCACATATGGGATACCCTAATCAAAACAGACCAAATTTCACAAACAATACTCGAACCAATCTAAGAGGGCCTAGACCCCATTTTTCAAACCCAAATGCACACATTCACTTTCAAGGCACTTTGCCTCCTCTCCCATGTAAACATTGTTCAAAACGCAACATTCCTAATGCTTTTCATTGGCATAGTGAATGCCCTTTCAAACGAGAAAATCCAACTCATGTCACAGAAGAGTCAACAGTGGTAGATAATACAACAGAAGGAACAAATAACACCTATTGACAGTTTGCCGCGACCGGTCGCATTATATACAAGGATATCCAAAGAAAAAACAAGCAAACTAATCAAGGTGTTAAACATCCAGAATCGTACTCTGCCATTCCTTTAATCTTCGATACGGGCAGCAGCTTAAGCATTATTCCTCAACATTTTGTCCATAAATTTAAACTTCAAACAAAAAAGGTCTCACCATTACACGTCATTCAAACACAGGGGATGTTGACAATTCGAGAAAAATGTTACTTTAAATTACAAATTGGTAATATTACAAAAAATATAGAAATGTTTATATTAGATAATAACTTACCTTATGCTCTCCTTAGCTTATCACATTGTTGTCTGTTTCAATTGACTATTGATTGTGCTAAAAAGCTGGTAAAACAAAATAATACCATTCTTCCATTGTTAAAAAATATATCTAAATGTACACAAACTTTACATATAACTTCTGAAAGTGAAAATACCAATAGTCAAAAGAAAAAATTTAATATTCCAACAAACAATAGAGTACGGGAGTTCAAGTACACTCAAGCCACTGAGAACCACATAAATCCTCAGTCTGCTAGAAAAGGAAAACTTCCTACTTTATTATCAAAATATGTCCAAATTTTTGCAAAATCTAAATATGATGTTGGAAGAATTCATATGGAACCACAAAGGATTCGTTTAACTTCAGATTTACCTATTTCTCTCAGAGCATATAGAACTTCCCCTAAGGAAGAAGAAGAAATTAAAACCCAAGTTCAAAATTTATTACAGGCCGGTATTATAAAAGAAAGTTGTTCGCCTTATTCCGCACCTGTAACTTTGGTGTATAAACGGGAAGAAGGCAAAAAGACGCGATTATGTATTGACTTCCGTAAACTCAATTCGATCACTAAAACAGATGCTGAACCACTTCCCAGAATAGATACTTTGTTAGATAAACTAGCCAAAACAAAAATTTTTTCCACTCTTGACTTGGCAAGTGGATATTGGCACATTCCTATCCACCCAAAAGATACTGAAAAATTGGCTTTTGCTACAACTTTCGGATTATATGAGTGGAAATACCTTCCCTTTGGGCTTAAAAATGCCCCTGCTATCTTCAATCGAACCATTAGAAGGATTCTAAATAAATACAAAATAGACTTTGCCTGTAATTATTTTGATGATATAATTGTATTTTCACAGTCAGAAGATGAACACTTCCAACACCTACAACAACTTTTTGATATATGTGTTAAAGAAAACTTAAAATTAAAACTATCAAAATGCAATTTTGCCAAAACAACAATTAACTTTTTAGGATACGAAATAACTAATGGCCTAATTACCCCTGATAATCCAAACATTGAAGTAATAAAAAATTTGAAACCACCAAAAAATGTCAAGGAATTGCAGAGAGTTTTGGGATCAGTTAACGTTTATGCTAGATTTATTCCAAAATATGCCGAAACAAGAGCTCCTTTAAATAATTTATTAAAGAAAAATGTCCCCTATGTTTGGGACCAGAAATGTGAAAAATCCTTCCAAAAATTAAAAAATGCTCTTATAAGTAAACCTATTTTAAGACTTTATGATCCCAGAACTCCCTGTCAGTTATTTGTTGTCGCCTCGAGTCATGGTGTGGGATGTGTTGTTAAACAGGCAGATGTGAATGGTACTTTACACCCAGTGGCATATCGTTCAAGAAATTTACGAGATTATGAAAAAAATTATGCAATTACGGAATTAGAATGTTTAGCAATTATTGATGCCTTAGATACCTTTTATCATTATTTACACGGTCAAAAGTTTGTCATACATACGGATCATGCGTCTCTCACTTGGTTAAAAAATGTTAAAAATTTAAGAGGAAGATTATTCCGCTGGTCCCTTAAACTTAGTATGTTTGACTATGAAATTAAATATAAAAAAGGATCAACAAATATTGAAGCTGATATGCTATCTAGATTGCCTGTTTTGGAAAATGTGTCACACCATGTACACCTCCTAGATTTAAATGAAATTAAAGAAAACCAGAAAAAAGAAAACATAGGTATTAACATTAAGAAAATTCTTGAAATTGAAGATGTAATTGTCATTAAAAAGAAAGGTTTGTATAAGATAATAGTCCCGATGTCATTAAGATTACGCCTCCTACAGAAAACCCACACTCAATTTGGACACCCAGGAATTTATAAAATGATAAATTTAATTACACCACAGTATTATTGGCCTAATATTAATAAAGATATTGAAAATTTTGTAAAACATTGTCATACCTGTCAAATAAATAAAAAATGTAGACAAAAACGGTTTGGTTCATTACAGGAAGTACCGCCAACAGATAAACCTTTTGAATGTTTGTCTTTGGACACTGTTGGGTGGTTTAACTACTATAATTCTACAAAAAAATATTTGCATTTGGTCGTGGACCATGCAACCCGTTATGTGTGGGGATTTCCATCAAAAAGCGTTACCACTGAAACTTATACAAACTTTTTAAAACAACTTTTTCAAATTCAAGTACCTAAAAAATTGTTAACAGATAGGAATGCAGCATTCACGGCATCCCGTTTCAAAAAATTCCTTCGAAATTATGATACAAAACATTTGTTAACAAGTAGCCATCATCCCGAATGCAACGGGAAAGTCGAGCGCCTCAATCAGACTATTGTTACGCGTCTAAAATGTAAGGTTAACTCTTCTTCAAATAAAATTCCCTGGACTAAATTAATTGATGAAGTTTTAAATCAATATAACTTAACACCTCACTCTGTAACTCAATTCCCACCTAGTTATTTATTATTAGGAGAATTACCATATGAACCATTATTAGTAAACAATAGTTACTATCCTTCAGTTGATGAAGCTAGAAAAATAGCAAAAGAAAAAACAATACAATATCATAAAAAAAACAAAATCCGATTTGATGCTCGATTTCTCCCTGTTAAATTTAAAGTTGGTGATGAAATTATTTATGAAGAATTCCAATACTCCAACACACGTAAGTTAAGTCCACCTTATTCAGGCCCTTATACAATCTTAAAACAAATATCTGAAGTTAATTTTGAAATAGACAAACCCAGTCCCCATTTTAAAAGAAAGTCAGAAATTGTTCATTCATCTAAGTTAAGATACTATAATAACCCACAAAAATTCAAATTAAGTCATGAATACTTTTAGTTAGGGATCAACTCCATGCCCCAAGTATTTTTTTTTTATTTATTTATCATTCTCGTGATCTTCTGATCTTCACCACTATAAAGTGATCAGAGAGTGCGGGAAAAATGATTTGTTTTTGCCCTCTGTAAAAATTCACCAATTACCACCTTTATCCCAACTCACCTTTTTGGAAAGACTTGACTTCTCACAAGTTCAGGGGTCAAGTTACCCACAAAAACAATTTTTTTTTTTTGGCTTGCCAATGGCTGACCAAGCTCTATGTTGGTGCCAATGTGGTATTTTAAAGCAATTAATTACTAAATAAAGTGATTAAGTTGGTTTTATGTAAATAGTTTGTAAAAAGAAAAGACCTAGTAGTACTGGTATTCTTAATATTAGTAGTATTATTATTAGAGTGTATTAAACACTATTGTATTTATTAAATAGTTTTATGTGTCTGTTAAATGTTATATTTATGAAAAAATTATTGGTGTTAGTATGTAAATAAAATTTCTAGAAATTGTTAAAAATGTACTATGATATAATTGTTTTTCATATACTTTATGTTTGATTAAAATATCTTTGCATTATTAAAAAGATACACAAAGAAAAACACAGATTTTGTGAAAAGAAAAGTTTGTTTACAAGTTACAAAACATTTTTTACGATGTACTGTTAAAATTACAGTGTTATAATTATTGTTATATATTCTATATGGACTCAATAACCAAGATCAGACTTTTTAAAACAATTATCTATTGTCAACGATCAACGTTATTATTCAAGACATTTAAAAACTTTATTGGCCAAAAGGAACTTTACATTTTAAAGACTTTCCTCAACAAACTAGTTTGTACATAAGAAAGATATCTTGTCAAAAATGTTATGCCGGTAAACATGTTATATTATAATTTTTTTTTTTCATACAGTATGTCATACGTTTTCATATATTATATTAAACTTTTCTTATGTTTGTAAACAAGTGCTGTAAATACCATTATATGTATCAGGCGAGCACGTTGACCAGTCCAACATACAAGTAAATAATTTAAAAAAGAAAAATTAAATTTTTTATAAATAAAGGGAAAGGCCATAACTCCTACTTAAAAATGATTCCATAACAAAATATTTCAGACGAAATTTTCTAAAAAATAAAATTTTCCATTTTTAAAATAAAATTTTCCATTTTAAATAAATTTTTCAAAAACTTAAGTTTTATAATTTGTCAAATTTTCCATTTTAAATTTAACTTTCTCCTGGAGTATCTTCTACTTCTGAGGGACTTCCCACATACTTGCAGGCAAGTATGGGGGAGCGTCGGCTTGGAGGGGGGGGGGATATGAAAGGATAAAATAAGCAAGATTCTAAATTAATATTTAAATTAATATTAAATGATATCTTAATAGTATTAGCTCAGAATAAATCTTAATTTTAAGAACAACTTTGTGAGAGTTCTATTTTAGCGCCCCTGTAAAGTTAGTTTTTCAGCAAAGCACGTCGTAGCGCGGGAATCGCGATTAGAAGAAGTTTCATAATCAAAATTATGCAATAGTTGAAATTAGCGGCAATGCATTGCGAAATACGAAATCCTGGATATCCGGGTCAGCCAATGAAAGAATGTGGGCTGGATTTTAGCTGACCTAATTATCCAATAAGCATTCATAAAAATAGTTTTGGTTCCCGCCGAAATATCCATATAAAAACGGGAGCACCCGAAAATCGGGGTCTTTTTCCATGGAATCTTTTGATTAAATAGTCCACGTCAATAACAAGTTTAGTTTAACGGTCCCAGGAGGGGATTGATTAGCGGTTCCGCCGTTAATGGAACGATCTCGGCTACGGATCTGTACAGCGTGCTCAAAATGATGTGACTGTTAATAAAGTGTAATATGACTGTCTTCAAATAAACGACTGCATCATCAATTGTGGAGTATTTCTTTGAGTGAACCTCTCTTAATATGGAGTGACTGGAATTCATCATCATACAAAAAAGAAAATATATTACATATATATACATATATTTTTAATTACATATTTAAATCCATGCTTTCATTTTATATTTTAATATTCATACCCGTAAGTGCAACTACAAAACATTTTATATGTGGATACCGAAATTCCTCGACTTTCTTTCTAACTTTTTTTTTGTAAATTTTTTTTAACACTATAAATAGCTCAAAGTGTGTAAGACATAAATCAAAATTCTGAACCATTCCAAGTAAAATCCAGGTATTAATGAATTGATTGACAACTAAATCAATTGATATTTTCAGACTTATGAAATCTCTTAAATTTGTCAATAGAAACAGAAATATTTTCAAATCTGTTGGGTTAATTTATTTTTAACTGACTTCAAAAAGGAGGCGGTTCTCAATTCAAACCGTATGTTTTTTTTTTTTTTTTTTTTTTTTTTTGTTAGCTCATCTGATCGAATGCTCAGATTTTGATACTTTTAGTTTTGTTGTAAAGATCTTGGTCTGAAATAGGTCCCATTGTAATATCTTTACGATCAAAAGAAAACACAGGGTGCTCAAACAAGCCAGTCCCGACTCCTTTAACTGCTGAACGGCTGCAGCTATAGTCATAAAAGTGGTATGTAGGTATAGGAAAGTGGTCATGCGCAGGCGATTCAACCACCTATAGCGCCATCTGGTGGAAAATAGCAAAGTTAGCGTTCCTATCTTGAAAACTGTACAAGATTAGGAAAAAAAGTAAATTACAAAGTTACAGGATATCATCGATTTAGTACGAAAAGATAGTTTGTAGACATTAATGCTAAAAATAGAACGATTAAAACGTGCATTTGTTTGTCTGCAATTTTCTATTTTGTGCACACTTCAACGACATTGCATACGTTGTAGCGTATCGTGTGATATTTATGCTATGCAAAATTCAAAGTAGTTATTGTAAGTGGTCACATCGATTAACGTATAGACGTTTTAAACCGACTTCATAAAGGAGGAGGTTCTCAATTGAAACCATGTTTTTTGTTGTTGTAGTTGAGGTTTATCAGCTTATAACTACGTGAGAAATTCTTTAGTTTTAATACTTTTTTTTTTGTCGTAAAGATGTTCACCTTAAATAGGTCTCAGTATAATTTCATTAATATCTAAACAAATTACAGGGTATTCACAAGAGTCCGCCCTCACTCTAACTGACGAACGGCCACATGTACACTCGTAAAAGTAATATGTAAGTATCGTAAAGTGGCCACGCGCTACAAGATGTGACCGATTACAGCGCCACATGTCGGAAGATAGCAGAGTTAGCGTTTCTACCTTGAAAATAGTACAAGGAATGAGAGAAAAGGTAAATTACAAAGTTGTACAGCATCATTGATTTAGTCACGAAAAGACACCTTGTAGACTAAAATGTTAAAAACAGAATGTTTAAATGTGCACATGTTTATTCGCAGTTTTCTACACTGTAAACAAACAAAAATACGTTTACTTCGATGTTGAAACTTCTTTTCGTCAGCTGCAATGCATATTTTGATTTTTGTTTGAACTTTACGCTGCAAACATTCAAACTTAGAGGGTGACACATATTCACTGTAAAGTTCATTACATGCCTAGCCGAATTTTTGGTTAGGAATACAGCGTATCCGTTCTTTACATTTCTAAAGCCTTTTTAATTTAATGTGTGGTCATTCAGTTGATAATGTTTTCGCATATCCGATAAAGGTAATAAAAGTGACACAACTTAAAAATGCAGTATTTAAGAAAATTCAACTTAAAGAAAAGGCATTGACTAGAATAAAACTGACACAACTGTCTCTCGAGTGGATACTTTTTTAGATGGAGATGAAACGTTTTTTGTTCACATTGGAGGCATTTCATATATTTTTCAGTGACATAAACTCGAAATTACCATTTTTTGAGTTGTGTCACTTTTCTTGAGGGTTGTGATTTATGAAATAGCCGTCAAACGTCTTCTGATGTTCTGCTACGTGAATAAATTTTCACTGAAAAAAAATAAAAAATAAAATCTTTTTGCAAAGAAAAATAGAACCGACTCCAAAAATCAACTACTATTCAAATAACTAAAAATAAAAGAAAATTGACAGAAAATGGAACTGTAAATGGCGCCTAAAACAATAAAATAATTTCTTTCGCCAAACAACCTAAAACCATTGTTGCCAGAAGATCGACAGTCAATTTCCCTAATATGTTTTCAAATTTCCCCAAATCAAGGTTTTTTTCCCAAAAAATTCTCCAACTCAATTTATACTAATATTATATTTCTTTTTTTTTCTTTTTTTTTTCAATTTAAAGAATATTTAACAATTTTAAGCATCCATTTTTCCCCAAATAAAGTTATTTTTTGAAAAAAATCCGCATTTACAAAAATAACTTTAAATGCAGTAGTTTTTCAAAAATGTTCAATCTGTGTAACTTTCTGAGTGTAGTCTTTTCCCTTCTAATCATTTATTCTTATAGCATATACATATATAAAAAAGTGTTTGTGGACAATAAAATGCATGAAAAACAAGGTATCTAGAGAACGTAAACAGCTTACATCAAAATAGACATTTCATGCCTGATAAGCTTAATTCAAACTTAAAGATCAAACATCCTAGTTTAGAATGGTTCAGCTTACTTTAAGCTTGATTATTCAAGCGACAACCAATACGTATCAAGCATTCACAATGCTTGCTACAGCACTCGTACCAAATAAAAATAATTCCTGAAATCAGGGAATGTAAAAGGCAAAAAACAGGATAAGTTTTATAATCAAAAGGTTGTAAATGCTATTTTTCTATTTCTGAAATATAATACAGAATCAATGCATTATCAGTTGATAAACTTCCCCACTAAAAATAATCTCAAGATATTCTGCAGGTATTTTTAGAGAAAATCTGCAGAATATCTTAAGTTATTTGGCCCATTCTTAAGAAAATTTACAAAATTACTTCGTAATGTCTTCAAAATTTCTGAAGATATTTTATAGAAAAAGGTAAATCTTCCAAATATTTTTAAATATTTGTAGAAAATCTTATGAAAATACTGTTTTCTCAAGAATATCTTCAGATTACTTTTAGTGGGGTTAACCATTTCTTTTTCCTTTTCCTGTGGGATTTTAGGAAAAAACCTTTTCCCAATATTATTGAAAACCCCCATATTTTCCCCCAAAATTCTTCATTTTCCCAAACTGCTCCCCACTAAATTTCCGTCCCCAAATATTTCCCCTGAAGCCTCAGATATCCCCAAAATGGGGGAAAATCCCCAAGTCTGGCAACACTGCCTAAAACTAGCAGTGAGGAGGAGTCCAGAAAGTTGGAGGGTTACCAAATTGAGCAAAAAGTTGGGATTTGGAAAACATTCAGTAATTTGTCGCTCTGTTTTTGCTTATTTTCTGAATCAGATGATTGTCACCCCTATTTTAACACTGGACTCGTCGTCCACTCTTCCGCAGAGGCTTCCATGTTTTCATAAAATGTGTTCAAAGAATAAAGGACTCCATGTCCATTTTGTGAAAAGAGTTAGTACAGAATGTTCTTGATCTGCATTTTTTGCATTAGGGACATTAAGCATTTTGCCCAGTTACTATAAATTAGATAGGACCATAGAGCACAAAACCATCTCCATTTCCTTTATTTATGATTGATGTTATTATATCATTTCATAATAACACCATTCTTAATATGTATATATATATATCATAAAACACAACACTATTGTAAAAGTCACCCCGCCCAGCAAAAACTCTTACCTTTCTCAAGCAGTCAAAAGAAGGATTGATATCAAATTGTGCTTCCGCTATTGAATCCCGGGTACTCAATGCCTTGCTTAATGAAGATCTGCCCATAACACTGCATATATCTTTCTAATAAATCCTAATCTCTTTCAACATTCTTGTTATCTGTGTTAGTTTTTTCGCTGCATTATAAAGTTATAATTTAAATTATTTTTATGGCGGGGTGCGTACACTGAAAAAAAAAAAAAAAAACTGTTAAAAGCACAGGAAATACTTGCAGCTGGGGTGCCAGTATTTCTCCGTCAAATATACAATTTAAAACCGTAAAATTGTATCACTGACATATATTTTACACAAGAATCCGGTAAATCAAACAGGTTTTTTGTTAAAAGTACAGTTTTGTCCTGTATACTTGTTGGAGAAATACTGGCACCCCAGCTGCCAGATTTTTCCTGTGCTTTTAAGAGTTTTTTTTTTTTTTTTTTTTTTTTTTTACAATGCAATATATTTTAATCTTTACTAACTAAATATTTTATTAATTAAAATTTCTACATAGGGGACTCACCCTGCCGTAAAAATACATTAAATTATAACTTTATAACGCAGCGAAAAAACTAACACAGATAACAAAGAATGTTGAAAGAGATTAAGATTTATTAGAAAGATGTATGCAGTGTTATTGGCAGATCTTCATTAAGCAAGGCACTGAGTACACGGGATTCAATAGCGGAGGCGAAATTTGATATCAATCCTTTTTTGGGGCTGCTTAAGAAAGGTAAGAGTTTTTGCTGGGCGGGGTGACTTTTAGAACAGTATTGTTTCTCATGAAATATCACTTCTTTTTGAAGATTATGTATGTGCTTTTTATAAATATAATACGTATGCATAAAGAATATATTTGTGTAATAGATCAATAAAAATCGTGCGTGTTATGAATAGATGTAAATATAGTGTTACAGATTTCTAAATAGTAATAGTTATTTTTATTTGATTTCTTTCTAAGAGGTTTAGTCACATTTAGAGATGTAAAAAACCCGGGAATTTTGGTTCAAGGGAATAAACATGGGAATTTTGGGGTTTAAAACGGGAATTTTGGGAACTTTGGAAACTTTGATGGGAAGAAACTAGTATTCAATGTTTACATTTGATTTAATTTCTTTTAAATGTACAGATTGACTTATTTCAATATTTTTATTCAACTTACTTAATTCAAAGTGAGATTAAAAATTAGGTGACTATTTTACAGAAAAAAAAAAAAAAAAAAAATACATCATTCAGAGCAATAAATTATAAAGTTTTGTCTGGTTACTTAAATAGCTATTAGTTTTTTTTTTTTTATAAATGAAACTGGGACTTTTATAATTTTGTAGACATTAAAAGTACTACATAAAAATTGAAAGATAATAAAAACCAACTAAATCTAAGATAACATTTTGGAATGCCTTGTCTACAATTTGAAAAAAATCTCTAACATGAACTGGATAAAAATCAATGACACCCAAGTATTGTTTGTTCTCCTATTTCAATTGTAAACAAAGACTATTCGTTAGTAGATATGTTGGAGTGAAAGTTTATCCGCACAGTAAATGAAGTAACAAGGTTCGATTCCCAGTTCTGGCATTTTTTGCTCAGTTTGTATAAAGAATCGACCTTACACTCCAAAATTTCTAATAAATGTTCAGGGTTGATAAGCTAAATTTTTTAAGATTCTATTTTTTAAGTTGAATTTTACTTTTTTGTTTATAGCTGAATAGTAACAAAAAAAATTCAGAAAAGAAACATTTTTATTAAACTTTAGTCTTGTATTAACCGCATGTTGGCAATTAATCGCTTGTATGATAAACTTATATTCATAAACATTATAAAAGTTTAATTACATAAACACTATTACACTTACTATAAACATTTTAATAAACTTGTACACATAATACTTCATTTCATATGACACTGTGAGATTAATAGTAAAATATTAATTGCTGGTATGCGGTTATACAAAAGTACTAAAATTTGCAACTTCATCAAAATTTTGAGTAGGAAAAATTTCTACTTACATGTTTCTAAGCAACTACTTTTATTAAAAGCAAGTTTATCCCGATTTTCTTTATATGCATACAAATACATATTTATGAAAAAATTAAATCATTAAAAGACTCTTCACAAAAAATAGTGTCTTAAAAATTGAATCTTTCACAAAATACTTACATCTCAGCATCCCATATTTATAAAATTCTACTTATAATAATTCTATACACTAATCCCTGTCCTAAAATGCATGGCGATGAACCTGAATTTCATGAATATTTTGTTTCAGAGACTTAAATTTCTTGTAGTCATAAATGGAAAGTAGGCTTCTGTCAGAAAATCTGGACAGATGCATGTCTTGTTATGGTTTTATGCAGTTAAATGCTTTTAAATGTTATTTTATCAACCTATGAAAAGTTCATTTAATTTCTTTATAATTAAACTTACATTGCACCAATTCAACTATGTAAAGAGTCTATAATGCTCCATACATTTAAACACACTTTGAAAAGTGGAAACACTTTAAATGCATATAAATATTTTAGATAATCTATTGTCATATTACATATTTTTTTTTCTTTCCATTACTAAAAGATGTTTCATATTTATGGTAATTTTTATGTGCAAATGCATGAAATGTATAGCTTTTACTATCCAAATGTACAATAAATCAAACATCACTTTTACTTTTCAATAAATATGGTTAAATGGCGACTTTTTCCTTAATTTTATCTCCTATAAATTTGCTTATAATATTAAATTACATTTTCAGAAAAAAATCACAGAAATTTTCGAAGAGAAGTAATGTTTGATTTTTGAGTAGAATAATCCCTTGTTATATCATGCAGCATTATTTCGCTCATTAATCTAATCAGAAATTTTCAATATCTTCTATAACTTGGAAACTTATCTTTGCTGTTTTTCAGGACTTTCATTATATTTCCATTTTCTGTTGTTTCATAACAAGCATAATATAACAAGGGACTACTGTATAGCTATAAATTTCATGTGTTTAATTTCAAAAACAATTTTGAAACCAAATGAGAAAATACAGTGATAATGATGAGTTTAAATTACAGATTATCATTGATTACATACATTTATAAATTTTAATAAGTAAAGCTTCTAAAACTGAAAATTTCTGGAATGAAAACACTCGCCTTAAAAGATAAACAGTATGATAATAAATAAAGATATTATTTTAATTTACTAAACTTTTTATTATTATTATACTAAAATGAGCATTTACATAATGAAAGGTTTTTTCCCCCTAGTTTTTTGATAACTAATGTCTTATTACAGTAGCACCATGTTACAGTTTATAACAAAACACAAGAAAATTTGCAAGATTTAAAAAAAAAAAAAAAAAAAAAAAAAAACTTCTAATTTTCTCTTTTATTGCGATAGCAGCCAATACCTAATATAATTCTTAATATAAGTTAAGATTTCGAAAATTTAATTTCAATATAAAGATATTTCATATAATACAACAATTCCATTTGAAAAAGATTATTTATTTATTTATTTTCAAGATAAAAACATACAAAAAGAAAAAAAAAATTACTCATGAAATACTAAGACACAATTTCTTTAAATTTCAATTTTTAATAAAGTACAATTTTACATGTGTTAACAACTTGATTAACGTTGTTCAAGAGTAAACATAAATTACTTTAAACAGTATTTTATGAAACAAAAGTTTATCAACTTACTCATTTAACTCATTATCCGTATCACTTTGACCTGCTTATTTTATCCATATTAGATTCTCGTGCGAGTTCATATTCTTTATCCAAAAGACGATTTGAAAGTTCATATCTAGAAGGTATTTTATATGAAGGTCTAATAGCATGAAAGAACTGTTTCCAATAAGAATTTTCTGTAATTGATAACGGGCAATTTGAAGAATATATTGCTTTTGCAAATAATGAATCTAATTTTTCTGCTTCAGACGACAACATGGTATCTAAAAAATTGCTCATAGTTGACTGCACAGACACCTTAGCTTTTTTGGGTGCACGTGCACTCTCTTCAGAAATAACACTTGATGAGGATAAACAGTCCATTCTTTCAACATTTAAATCTGACTGAAAAGAACTAATCATCGTAGATGAAGAAAGATCATAAACAGCGACACTGTCACCATCTGAATTTTCTTCAAGCGAAGAGAAAGTCGGATATAATTCAATCGGTCGCTTTATGCATTTTTCGTAATGCTTACTCATTTTCGTTGGATTGGAAGAAAAATATTTCAGTCCACAATATCTACAAATTGCAGTAGTTTTACCACACGTAATTTCTTTGGAGAAATGATTCCAAATTGCAGATGTAGGACGAACCATACCGATCTTTAATTTAAGTAAATAATATCATCAAAATCAAAACCTGTTTACCTCGCGCGATCTTCCGAATGCGGTAAACATGGATTGGCGGTAAATATGCATTGCAGTTACGGTCAAAGACATTCGGTGGCGGCAATCGAAATATCGAAAAAAAAAATATATAATTGCTGAATTTGAAACTTTTGAAAACTTCCAAAATTCCCTTGTTTTGGAAACTTTCAAAATTCCCTCCCCAAAAAACCGGGTTTATTCCCGGGTTTAAATCCGGGTTTTTTCCCGGCTCACATCTCTAGTCACATTATAAATTGCCATTTTTTCGCATTTCTAGCTTGTTTCCGTGTTAAAAAAGATCCTTCTCCGTTAAAAACACACTTTACCAGGGCACGTAATGGACTTGGCGATGAATTTTGCGACTTTATCGCACATTGACAACTATTTTGACGACCTTGGTGAAAATACCTTTACTATCGATAGACCTATTGTCCAAGCTGTAACTCGATTATTACGGAAGATACTGTAAAATTCAGGATTAATGGCAGGCTGTAAAGGTGGTCCCGTTCCGACCATTGAGGTGAGTTTCTCGCTAAGACTTTACGGAATAGAAAGTTCTGCTTGACTAAGTCTCTACCATTGAAATGTAGCCTATTTCTGTAATGTTATGACTATGGTATCGTGATGGTATCACGATATGGTATCTATGGTGCCGTGATTTGTATGTTGTCAGAACTCTACTTAAAGCCACTTATGTCATTTTCATTTCTTGTAATTTCATACTTAAAAATCTGAATTGACTTCACTCGACTTTCTGAACATTTTTTAATTAATGATGTTTAAAAAGGTTGAATCGGAAGAATAATTTAGCAAGTAACCGAATTTGAGAACTTTTTCATTAGAAAACTGTCATGCCATTTGGCACATTTGGCGATTGATGCTCACAATGAGACCCAACGGTAATTCAGTCTAAGGAATAAAGTATTTCAGATGCTTTTCGCTAGTGTAATTCATAAACAGTTGTAAAAATTTTGCCTTTAATACAGCCAAGATCGCAGCCAGATAAAAATTTCAGAGTAGGTTCAATATTTAGTACGTAATATTAAGTGTTTAAAATGAAACATAATCAAAAAAATTTTCGGCAATTCTGCAAAATTTTTCTGATTTTTTAAAATAACCAAATACTCTTTCCTTAGCTACGACCTTGAAGAAAGCTAAATGTTTCAAATTTAATTTGGCAATTTATCGCATGGGCCATGAAAGAATGTTAATACTTTCGCGAACGCAAGTTGGCTAAAAGTATTTAAAAAAATGCATTTTCACCGTGTTCTGAACTATTCTGAAAGTTTCAAATGTCTAGCTAGTCGGGAAGTTAGTTAAATAAATTTTCTGTTGAATCATATAAACGCTGCCGAAGGCAGTAGGGACCTGACACAGTTGACTAAAAGTGTTAAGAAACATATTGTCACCGTTTTCTGAACTATTCTGAAAGTTTCAAATGTCTAGCTATTCAGGAAGTTAGTTAAAAATCGATTGCAAGATTTGTACTGATAACGCTGCCGAAGGCAGTAGTAAACCGAAAGAGTTGGCTAAAAGTATTAAAAAAATGCATTTTCATCGTGTTCAGAACTATTTTGAAAGTTTTAAATGTCTAGCTAGTCGGGAAATTAGTTAAGTAAATTTTGTGTCGAATCATATAAACGCTGCCGAAGGCAGTAGGGACCTGAAACATTTGACTGAAAGTGTTAAAAAATGTATTGTCACCGTGTTCTGAGCTATTCCGAAAATTTCAAATGTCTAGCTATTCGAGAAGTTAGTTAAAAATCGATTGCAAGATTTGTATTGGTAACGCTGCCGATGGCAGCAGGAACACGAAACAGTAGGCTAAAAGTATTTAAAAAATGCATTTTTACAGTGTTCTGAGCTATCTTGAAAGTTTCAAATGTCTAGCTAGTCGGAAAGTTAGTTAAAAATAGATTGCAAGATTTGTACTGGAAAAACAAACAAACGAACAAGAATCGAAGTTAATAAAAGCATGGTAAAAAAAAAAAAAAAAAAAAAAAAAAAAAAACTAAGTTCTACATTATTAAAATCATTAGTTGTGGGTCACCTCCAGCATACATATCAAATGCAGCGTTTAGACGCTATCATATTCACATGCATAACTCTTTATTATAAAAAACGAAAAATGAATTCAGAAGACCTCAAAACTCATAGAAACACAAAAATGTCAAATTTGAATTTTTCCATGATAATATTTCTCGTATATAATATATGATCGGAATTTAATTATATGTATTCTTCCATCATCCGTAATTTTATAAAGTTAACAAATTTGCTTTTTTATTTAATCCGCCACATTACTTTTGTTAAAAGTCTGTTTAGCGCATCGATTAAGCATTTATTTATTACGAAATCCAAATTTATCATTTTTTTTTTTTTTTTTTTTTTTTTTAATTAGTAAACATGTTTCTTGTAAAAAATGTAAGAAAAAAAAGTGTCTTTTAATTTATTTCAATCCATTTTTGTAAAAAAAAAAAAAAAAAAAAAAAAAAACTAAAGAAAGAAAGGAAGAAAGAAAAATAAAAAAAAGAATTTATTAGTATTTAAAATCTTATTAAATGTCAAAATTAAATTCATTGAAAACGAGCGCCATCTCTTGACGAATTCACGAAATTTTTGGGTTAAATATCAGAAAATTGAAAATAACTACCCTGTATATTGACCAAAAAAATTTTTTGATTCCAAAAGGCACTAGGAATGTCCATGCAAATTTTCAGCTCATTAGCTGCAGAACTCTAGGCTCAATCGCTGTCAACAATCGCTGTCTTAACAATAACAACAAGAAGAAGAATGTAACCGGCAAATTTCGGGTTTTCAAAGTTATATAACTCAGGCCCCTTAATTCGGAACGGCATGCAAATTTGTATGTTTTGTCTTAAGGGTATGCGCAAGGTCTGTGCAAAAAATCATAGGTCTTGGGGATCAGGGAGCTGAGATACAAGTAGTCGAAAAGTCGTCGCTATGTCGACATAATACTTGTAGCGTTCACCATTGACTTTCCTACTTTGTAAATTTCATTTGTTTTTCTCTTAAAGTTTGTTTTAGCTTGGCGGAGCGGAACGCTACCGCGTTCCTAGATATATAAATAAATAAAAATTAATTTACGGTCAGAAGTTGAAAATCAGAAATCATGAGGGGGAATGAAGGAATAATATATATATATATATACATTTTAACCTCAATAGTTATCATAATCATCATTCCCCCCTCCCCCTCTTCTCATTAAAAATAAATAAATACAGTAGAACCTCAATTATCCGAACCTCGATTAACCGAAGTCGGTTTCTTCTTCACTTTTTTTTTTTCACTTTCTACTATCATCCAAAGTTTTCTCTTAACAAACATGCATTTATAAAGTTTTTTTTTTTTTTTTTTCCCACATTCCTTTTGTATGCAAGCCGTCCTTTCCAAACTACGAATGCTGATAAATATTTTGGAATTTCCATTTTTAGAATTCCTTCTTGCAAGCTCAATTCTCGGTATGAGTGTACTCTTCCGCACTTTCAAACGCCCCTGTTCTAAACAAAAACACACTCCATTTCGAAATGTGGAAGGTCATTCTGCCAAGTCCCAGAACAATCGAATGTTATTGCACCCTCTGATTGTAAGCAAGTGCAAAGAACCTAACCTCTTTTGTCATCTCAAGAACAGAGAAATTTTCATTGCAACAGAATTTCAAAATTTTTGTCACTTTGTGTTACTTATGATTCCTTTGAACTCATCCTTTTAAGAAAACTTCGGGATAGAGCTGCACGGCAAAGGATGGCCAATTTATACCAGATCAAACTTCCATTTAAACCATTGTGAGTTTTTGTTTCAGAAATAAATTTACTTTCATTTATTTAACAGTTAAAACAGTCATAATAACAGTTCAATGACGATACTACATAATAAACTAGATAACAGGGGTCGTACTCTCCGCCCCTTTTTCAGAACACACTTAAGAAAAAGATATTTTCTCCCATTTTGCCACTAGTAATTTCATGCAGAAATTTTTATGGTACTTTTTATAGAAATGTCTCCAGATTAATCTGGTTAGAGATCATCGTAAAAAAATAGTGGTAGGAATAGAGGCGGAAATATTTGAGTGTTCTGAAAAAAGGGCGGAGAGTACGACCCCTGAGATAATTATTGATGAATTCTCGATTATCCGAAGTAGGCTCGGTCCCAATTACTTCCTATAATCGAGGTTCTACTGTAAATAAATGGTTATAATGGATGATTGAGAAAGCTTATTCAAGAAAAATATAGCATCGCTTGTGCTCGCATGACAATTCCCTATAGTTTTAACACAAGAAATTATTCCTATGGTATATATTACTTCTATAAAATTCAAAAATTCAAACTATATAACAACATGCAACCAACATCGTTGCTTTCTTCATTCTTTTCTATTTCTAAAAACAATTTTTATAGATGCCACACGCACCACATAAATTTAAAATTTTACATCTACTTTTTAAGATAGCACGCGATCATGTTTTATATAAAAATTAAATCATTAAATTCATTTTTTTTACATATTTTTATTTCATTTTGCACGCGCAAAATTTTTATTTTCTAGTTCAAAATTAATAAAAAAAAAACTTTTTCGATAGTGTTTGTTTCGATGCTGATTACTTTCTTCTTATTATTATTATTTTCTCCCCCCCCCCCCCAAAAAAAAAAAAAAAATGATTTTGATGAAATTCTGGCAAAAGCAGAATTTAGTTTAGGACGGAAGATTATCAGTTTTTTTTTTTTTTTTTTTCAAATTATAACATCGTTTTCAAATTAGTCAATTATATTTTCAGTAAATTTTAGATTTCGATAAATGTCCAACTATCGAAAAATGACACCGCAAAAATACCCTTTTTGGACTAATAGTCCTCAGTCCGAAAAAAGAAAAAAAAGAATCATAATTGTGACATGACGTCACAATGTCTTTACCCCCGGGATACAGATTTTTGTTCAATCTAAAATAAGAACATTTTAATTTTTAAATTGATTATGATTCAAATAAACACTTTAAAGCTTTTCTTCGACTAATTATTATTATTATTATTTGAGAAAAATGAATTACTTTTAAAATATTTTCCTCATACTGGAGGCAGATAGGATACATATGGAATACACTTTTAAATGCTGTGTTTCACTAAAAAGCTCAAACAAAGAATATCAATTTGATATACGTAACTTAAGTTAATTCATGACATCATTGAAGACCCCTCTGTTAATCACGCCTGTTAAAATAAGTTAAATCTTGCTTAAATATTTTTGCACTGTTTAAAAATATGTAGTTGTACAAGAATTAAATAAAAATATGTATATCATATAAATGTATAATTCAAGTACATAAACAATTACCTCTGAATCTGTTGAATTAAGCTTTTCAGAAAGGGATTTGAAATTTTCACACTGGAATTTCCATTGGCCAATTAAAAAAGGTTTAACTTTTTCTAAAGATCTTTCGTAAAAACGGCAAGTTTTCATAAGCCTGAAAAAAATTATTAAAAAATATAAATGAATTAGGATAAGTGAAAGGAAAAATTGAAGATATCTGTATCAAATACAGTTTATATTTCTGTATTTCTATTTCTCAAGAAAAAAAGAATTGGTTTGTAAAAACACGTTTATAGCAAAAAAAAAAAAAAATCAATTTATTCTTTTTATTACTTTCTATGTAATTGTGTTATTATTAGTACGACAGCTCGTGCTCTTTCTTTCAATCTGGGATTTTTCGCTGTTTGCAGTATTACACCGTGAATTTTATATATTTTCTTATGTTGAAAAAAAAAAAAAAGAAAGAAAGAAAGAAAAAAGAAAAAAAAAATAATAATGTGCAAACATTTTTTTAAAATAATTAAAATAAAATTTAGAAAAATCAATCGTGCTAAAGAAACGCAACAGTTTCAGTATAGTGTATATTATTATTAATATTATTTATATGTGTTGTTAAAAAAAAAAAAAAAAAAAAAAAAAAAAAAAATCGTAAGCAATAGTATAATAAATACTTGTAAGTATTTATCAGTACAAAAACCCTTAACGGGTTAAAAGTTTGTGACGCAGCTACTTTATTAGAATTTGAAATATGGGTCTTAAAAATAATGATATCAAATTTTAAGTGACGCTTTTCTATTAGTTAAAATATACATAGATTTTCTTATTTGATCATTTGCTTTTTTCTTTTCTTTATATTTACAATGCAAACATAATATTTTTAACTTCAAGATAAGACAAAGTATATAAAATATACTCACTGATGCTTTTTCATTTGCATTTCAATTTAAAAATAATAGTTTTAAAAGGAATGATATAAAAATTTCAGTGACGCCTCGGTGTCATTTTAAAAGATTTGTTTTTAGATTCTATTAAAATTAGCTTTGTTTTGTCGAATAAAGTATATTTACACATTGAAACAGTGCTTTTAATTTTCAAATAAACTGTCAAATAATCACACTTTCACTGAGTTTGCATTATAAATTGAAATTATTTATTTCAATAAATTGATTTGTCTTTTGCGTCACGCTATCCAAAACTGTGGGTAAAATTTATGTAAATGTTACTTTGTATCATAGTATCCAACTAAGTGAAAATTTGTGCAAAGAGATAGTGTGATGCAAAGAAAACATTTGCACAAATTTTACTCGCAGTTTTGGATAGCGTCTAACGAACGCCAAAACCTTTGGATCTTGATTATGTACACATGCGCTCCCAAGACCATGGTATAAATTCGTGTTCATGAGTGATTTAAGCTTATTCGCTTTAAAAAAAATTTAATTTATTATGAATAACGATGAAATAGAATATCTATGATTACAAACACTTCTTTTATTTTAAATATTATCTAAATACTTTTTTGACGAAATGGGAAATTAAAAATTTTTTCTTCATAAAAAAAATGTATTGACTGCATTCACATTGGTCAGCCAACCAACGTGAGCAACTCAAGTAAGAGGTAAGTGCATCATGGCATTTTTGCTGAAGAAAAGCATGCAATTCGTGAAGTAATATAGTTCCATTTTTAAAATAAATTATATAAAAAACAAGTTTTCCTGAAAAAAAAAAAAAAAAAAAAAAAGAAAAAGAAAAAGAAAACGTTACTGGATTCAGAAAGATCCCATTTACAACATATATTAATTACAAGAAAATCGTTCATGCCGTTTTATAGATATTTTTTATGATTTTAGACCATTACAAACTTACACCGATGTTTTTTCCCATTTCATGTTAAATTCAGATTTCAGATCTCAAAACATACTGTATGTTTGAATGTAAAATTTTCAGGATAGATTAAGACCAAAGATAAAAGACTATTTTTAAAAGATCAGAACAAAATATCGCATATTTGCTGAGATATTAAGTGTCGGCTTTTACAAATCTCTTTGATGTCAAACTAGCTGTATATATGAGTTTGCAGAGTTCCGTTTGTCCTCCTGCTTGCGTCACTCAAAAAACTGTCGTTTTACATAATCTTGAAATTCAGCTTTAATATTAAGTTTTTGAAATTTGTCTCGTGGAATAAAAGTGAACACTGCACCCGAATCTACTTCAAACTTCTGTTTATGACCTTCAATGGACACCAAAACAACATATTTTTCATTATCTTTAGAATGGTGTTCCTCCTGTTGATAAATATTTACAGTTTGAAAAACACCATAGCGGCTGAATGACCCAGTGGCAGAAAGTTTTGTAGCTGTCTGTGACAGACTTATAAAATTTCATAATCTGTCTGCAAAATTTGCATGTAATCAGGGGAGAAAATGGCTTACACTCAAAAAGCCTGAAAGCTGATGGGGGGGGGAGGGGGGGGGCTTGACATCAGCGGTGATTTCCTGCAACAATACACAAATACAATTTTACTACAGAACAATATAATATAAACAATTGTGTGTGTATTCATTCAATTCATCTCATTCAATTAAATATTTTATAGCAATGTTTGACACAACACAATATAAATAATTATAAATAATAAAAGTTTTAGTTTTGATACAGAAAATTTTATAAGTGAATTGTTATTCGAAAGTTGCAGACAGATTTTTTTTATCAGTGCTGACAAAAACTGTCCGCAAGCCATTTTTCTGTGTCCGCGACTATGTCGCCGTGTTTCTGCCACTGGGCTGAATGATTCATCATCTGAAACATAATTTGTAGATTCGACTTTAGAATTATTTTTTTTTTCTTTTCTTCCAGTAGAGTTCAGATACATACCTTCTTTACGTGTCCTAATTTTCTTACATGCATTGCATTTGAGAGAATTGGGGTCTGAATGGATATTTTTTGCAGTATGGTTATTTCAACCACATCGGAGGCAAAGATTTTGTATACCAACTTTTTCAATAATCGATACGAGAGTGTGACTTTTTGTTTGTTTCAGTTCTAAATCGAGAAGTTGAACGCGGGGAATTTCTTGTATTATTTGAATGGTGTTTGAGATTTCAATCTCTTGAAATTCTATGTATTTCATTTGCACTACAATTAGTACCAATTTGTTTTGAGAATTTTTTATTATCAACTTTTGATGCTTCTAAAGCTATAGCTTTCTTTGCAACGTCATCAAATTCATTGATATCTGATTGTAAAATGCGTTCTCAAATTGATTTATCTTGAATGCCACGTACGAACTGCGAGCGTAAAAATATTTCAGCAAGAGATACTTTACAGTCACATGGGGATACGAATTCACAGTCAAGTACAACGTCGAAGAGTGGTGATATATGCAGGAATTGTTTAATTTTCATGTTGATATGTTGATAAAAACTGGTGTTGAGAAACAATATTCTTTTTAGAGCAGAGATGCACTTCTAGGGTTTGTATAAGTTTATCATATTTCAATTCTGTTGGAGTTTTTGGAGATACTAAAGAAGCTAACATATTGTAATAAGTAGCACCTATTGAGTTTAGTAACATCTCAGAACAAATTTCTTTATTTGAAAGTACATTTTTTATTTCAAGAAAAGTTTCAAAGCGTTGGCGATAATAGTTGAACAGTTCAATCTTCAGATCGAAATTTTCAAAAGGTTGAAGTAAAACGGGATTTACAGATTACAATCCAGTACTTCGGTTTTGTTCACTATGACTTGGAATTTGTTTAGAGAGAATTTTATCAAAAAACTGCTGTTGTTGCATTTGAAACATTTTTAAAAATTCTTGAAATTGATTTGCATCCATATTCGTATCAAAATATTTGTAATAAAACGTCTTTAAAAACGTAAGTTCAAAGTCACACAGAAAAATGGTAATATAAAATATAAAAAGTATGTTCATAAAATCATAATTTTAGCTTTGAAAGTTCTTTACCTCGACGACAAACTGTTCTCCTACGTTTAATTGTCTAGATTTGAGGGCAAATTTACGACCTTTTATAAAAAAAAAAACTATTCCTGAAATATAACTTCAACAACATAAAGACACACCGCGTAGGAATACAGTGTAAACAATTAGCGACATTAGCGTAGTGTCTACAGCGAGCGCGAATGATCTACGCATCCGGATGTAGTACGCATGCGCTCCAAAGACCATAAGACCATGGTATAAATTCGTGTTCATGAGTACTTTAAATTTTTTCACTTTAAAATTTCTTTTTTATTTAGTATGAATAACGATAAAATAGAATATCTATAACTAAAAAATATTTCTTTTATTTTAAATATTATCTAAATACTTTTTTGACGAAATGGGAAATTTTAAAATTAAAAATATTTTCTTCATAACAAAAATTTATTGACAGTATTCACGTTGGTCAGCCAACCAACGTGCCTTGCAAGTAAGAACCTAATTACGACATTTTCGCCGAATAAAAGCATGCATTTTGGCGGAGTAATATTTTTACAGTCTATTTTTAAAGCAACTTTTACAAAAAACAAGAGTTTTCCTGAAAAAAAAAAAAAAACGTTACTAGATTCAGAAAGATCCCATTAACAACATATATTAATTAAATTAAAATCGTTCGTGCGGTTTTAGATATATTTTTTCATGAATTTAGTCCATTACATCCTTACACCACACATTTTCCCTTTTTGGCTTTAAATTGAGATTCATATCTCAAAACATACTGCACGTAGAAATGTAAAATTTTCAGGATAAATTAAGACCGAAGATAAAAGACTATTCTGAAAAGATCAGAGCAAAATATGGCATATTTGCTGAGATATTAAGTGTCGGCTTTTACAAATCTCTTTGATGTCAAACTAGCCGTATATATGAGTTCGCAGCGTTCCGCCCGTTTGTCCTTCCGCTTGCGTCACTCGAAAAACTGCCGTTTTTCATGATTATAATTTTAGAAGGATATGACGTCATTAGTTAACTAAGAAATTAATTTGAAAGTGTTTAAAATTAACATTTTTAAAACTTTTGAAAAATAAAGTGTTTCTAAAATAATGATAACAATTTCAAATAAATTAAGAAAAAAAAAAAAGGAAAAAGCCAGAAAAGGCTTAATTTTAATTAAAAAAATGGAAATTTCTGAAAGTAAACAAACTTTGTGACACGAATTTGACTATTAAAAATTTATTAAAATTATAAAAACTATATTTCGAAAACTTTTATTATTTATGAGCCAAAAAAAAAAAAAAAAAAAGAAAGAAAAAAAGAAAAAAATATATAATAATTAAGTAAATATTTATCTTTATATGTCGAAAAAAGATATGAATGTGCAAACAGACATTTAAAATAATTGAAACAAAATTGAGAAAAATCGTTCTTAAGGAATAGAACAAGTTCATTATAAAACCCCTTTGCGAAATATGAAGTTTGGCACCAAAGTAGCTCGGCGGTTTCTCACCAAGTTCGTTATTTATGCAATTGCGATAGCCATTTTAATTCATCACGAAAATGGCAAAAATAAAAAAACGCCAAGGGGTTTTAATGCTAAAGAAATTTTATATCAAAGAAATTTTAAGAAATAAATATATTTAATGATGCTAGGAAATGAAACACAGTTACTGCATGCCTTAATATGAAATAATAGATTAAAATAAGCCCTGTCGTAACAAATTAAATTCTGTTTACAAAAAAATATAAGCAGAATTATTATTATTATTATTATTATTATTATTATTATATTTTGGTTGCTCATGAAATTTTATGTACCATTTTTTGTATCAGATTCTGTTAGTTCATTATTTTGTGTCTAGCATTAAAAGTTTCACATTGAGATTCATGTCATTCTATAAAATTATTAGTCTTGTAAAATTGATTTTTACAAGACTAAGCCCTATTGTTTATTTTGTTGGACATGATAAAGTACAATGAGTTTTTTAATTTTTAAACTAAATTGTTATACGAGGGTTGTAAATTAAATAGTGGCAACTTAACCTTGAAACTCGCAGAAGGGAGGGCATGCGCAAATAGGATATGGGAGCGGTCAGGTGGCGCTGTTGTCGATGTGTAGAGTGCAAATAACAATTGATCTGCTAAGAAGGGTAGTTGTTGTGCGGCGTTAAAGTGAGGAGTTTCGTTTCCATCGCTCTAAAGCATGTTTTTCAAAAGGTGATCAGCGGTCGTGGCTTAAAATCGAAGTTGGCCGTGGCAAAAATGCAACAGAATGCTATCGAGGATTAGTGGAAACCTGTGGCGCAAATGCTTTACCGTATAGGACAGTAGCACGATGGGTTCAAGCATTTCGTTCGGGTCGGAATGAGACTGCGGATTTGCAACAACAAACATGCTTTAGAGCGATGGAAACGAAACTCCTCACTTTAACGCCACACAACAACTACCCTTCTTAGCAGATCGACTGTTTTTTGCACTCTACACTTCGACAACAGCGCCACCTCACCGCTCCCATATCCTATTTGCGCATGCCCGCCCTTCTGCGAGTTTCAAGGTTAAGTTGCCACTATTTAATTTACAACCCTCGTATGTAATGTTTTCTAGTACTCCACACACTGGAATATGAATTAGAAAATTTAATTTAATATTTTATTGGGCCTTCTTTTGAAAGTTGGACCTGCTTTTGCATGAATAACAGCTCATATTCGTGTGGGCAGCGATTCTACAAGCTTCTGTAGTACATTTATATCCATTGGTTATGCATTGGTTACACACACTTCCAGATCCTGTAAATTGGAGGGAAGAGGAGATTGATGACGGATACACCTGATTAACATCCAGGCTTTGCGGCATCTAGAAAAACTGTTGGAAGTGAGAATGATGTTCACGTAACCAACCTCGAACGATTCTGCCACGGAGTATAGTTGCATTATTGACCACAAAGTATCCGTTACCTTTAGAGAAATAATATTATAGTTTTAAAAAATTAAAGAACACGCTTTTATAGAAATGTGAACTAAAAAGCACAAAATATCTATCTTAGTATTAAAATGCAGGGTAAGAGAAAATCGTGTGAGTGACACACCATAATATTTACATACATTTAAATCTTTAATTAAAATAATTTAAAATTAAACAAAAACCATTTTTAAAAAAATCTCCCCTGACTGGGCTCGAACGCTAGACCTTTAGGTTCGTAGCGCGGAACTTTACCTCACAGCCACAGCATTCACGTAAGGAAAGTCTTCTTTTACAATATAGATTTTTTGTTTGCTCCCAGAGCGGTTACAAGCGTACAAACGTACAAACATACATACAGTTGAAGCTAATAAAAGCGTGTTAAAAATGTAACATTGAAGGGTGCACTTGACCTATCAATATGTTCAAGTACAGCATGGCTTTTTCATTATCTTCTAGTAACACCAGGGGGCCACTTCCACACAAGTACAACATTGCCCGAAGGTTTGTAACAGGTTTTGAATACTTTTGCTGCCAGTGAACATTTGTTGAAACTCTTACAGGTTTCTAATTCATTGGCCATTGTGTGTATCAGGAGCAATAATATTAATCATAGTGAAATTTGAATGGAATTTATGAGTTTGGAGGCTAAACAGTCATTGGTTGAAGCTTTGAAACTAGCAAAAAAGAAAGAAATGATGAGGAAAAAAAGAGGGACGAATTGAAGAAGTGAGAGCGAAAATATCGTGTTGGATGGATATTATCGGTTAAGATTCGCGGTCGCCACTCGCCACGTGGCGACCTAATTTGAAAAAGTGGCGACAAAAAAAATTGCTGTAATCGCCAATCAGACATGCGATTTTTTCGCGAATTCGCAGAAATCTGTGATCCCCCCCCAATTCGCAGAATTTTGCGAATTAACGATTGGCGATTAAATTCGCTACGAAAGCCACCCAATTCATAATCTTTCTCCATCCACTACATAAATGTCAATATTCATTTTAAACTTGTTTAATGAGATTCTAGAACCTATAAAGAAATAGAATTGTTAAATATTTCTTGCTCATGTAATTATTTTTTGCCCCTCCCTCCATTTTCTTATCTCCAACTAGTGATTGGCGATCAGATGTTCTGCAGAATTCTTTTATTTCCCAATCTTCATCCATCCACAACATAAATGTCAATATTTATTTTAAACTTGGTTTGTTAGATTTTAAAGTAGAAAATAATACAATAATTTTTTTTTTATTTAAAATAACACAATAAAGGCCACTATTTCTTAATTTTCCGACCATATTATATATGTTTTATGCCTTTATATGTATTTTGATATTTATTTTTTAATTATGTGTGTGAATATCAGGTATAACGTCGACTCACGAGTGGCCACTGAGTTAATCATGTTCAGTGGCCACTGGCCACTTACAAAAATTGTAAGTCTTGACCTCTAATGGATATAAAATCTAAAATTTCCCTCACTAAAAAAATAAAGCAATAAAATAAAAAGTCGAGACGGGATTTGTCTGAGAACAGCGCAATTAGAAGTATAAATTTTAAAATATTGCTTGAATATATTCTTTCCCTCTTCCTGAAAGTGATGGAAAACAGCTAGTAACTGCAACTTCAAGTATACTTTTGAGCATAATTTTTATTTTTGAAAAAAAAAAAAAAAAAAAAATCGCATATTTTAGTGCAAAATTGGATAGGATTAATAATTACTAATATAATAAGAAAGCACCACATAACTGGCATTTTAAAGTAATAATTGTTGCAAACATCTAATCTCAGAACAATTTTTATTAACTTTTGTTTTCATGTTCAGAAACTTTTTATTCCCGTCAACTGATTGTTTTATTGCACCTGCCTCATCACGTGACAATATGTCGCGTCACTCTACTGCTACTGTTTCTTTTTTTTTTTTTTTCCTTCTATAATCATGTAACATTTTCTGTATTCGTAAGACGTTTATTTATTGAGTCCTCCTTCCATTATTTTCTATGTCTAAGATGAATAAATTTAAAAAGTAAACATCTAGACATTCTTCAATTACGCAGTCAATATCTGAATTATTGTGAATACTAATTAATCTACATATTGTGTAATATTATAAATATTAATCTACATTTTATTACAGAAAAACAAGTAGTTTTATTTTAAAACAGAAGTTCGTCTAAAAACTAACATATATATAATTCATCGAATTCTTCAAGTAACAATTCTGTTTTTCTGCTGATGATATAAATCTCAAGTGATGGAGTACCTGTGCTAACCCAGGTAAGACAAACTTTTTAATTATTTGACTGTTAACTATTAAATAAAGAATTATTGTTACAAACATATATTTCACAATAAGTAATCCGAACTCACGCCTAATAATTTTAGCAATAATTACAAAACTTTGGATAAACACCATTAAATACAATAAAATTGCAACAATTGTTTCAGGTCGAAAGAAAACACAACTCTTTGTTATGCGAATGAAGTGGGCACGAGTGCTGAAGTCAAAACGGCAACGCATTGAATGCATCACTCGTGCCTAGATGCATTGCCGCTTTTTTTTTTTTTTTATTAGATTTTGTTATATTTTTTAATCTTATTTATTTACTTAGTCTCTTCTTTCATTTGATAATTCTGATCACACCAGTATTTATATTTACATTCGTTTTTATATATTTTTGTTCTTCAGTTGCGTTGTCATTTTGACTGCAGCACTCGTTCCTACTCTTTTTGACTGACGAAGGGATGTGTACACTTTCGACCCGAAACAATTGCTGCGACTTTATTGCATTTTATGGTGTTTATTCAAAATTTTGTAATTATTAGGATAACTAATAGCTACTAGCTCCGTTGGTAATCTGGTAATAATACTTGTTTTAATAGTAGATACAATATTTGAATTTTTTATAGTTTTCATAGCTTTAATTTTAAGAATGCCAAAATTATCTTTCATGCCAAACGCGTTTCCGAACTGGATTTTTTGGAAAATTTAGCTATTTACCTTAATCGTGATAAAATTTTCAATGAAAAATTCCTCTTTGCTGTCTGTAGCCTGGAAAAATTTGTTTAATTCAATTAAATAATTTCCTACATTATGTTTATAACATAATATTATTTATAAATTCTAGTTAAAGAAAAAAAAATTAATAAATAATTAAATTTTATCAAATTTACTTATTAGTATAATATTAATTAAATAAATAATAAAAATAAATAAATATATAAATTATATTGATTACTCATTCCCTCCCTTCCTTTTTTTTTTTTTTTTTTTTTTTTTTTTTGTGTGTGTGTGTGTGTGTGTACGTTTGTCCCTCTCTGAATGGTCCTGCCCTGCATGATGCTTCCTATTGGTTGTTTGTGTTGCTCCTCCCCCTCTGGATTTTGCCCTGCTTTCAATGCATTTTTAAAATACTTTTAGCCAATAATTTCGGTTCCCCGCTGCCTTCGGTAACGTTTATATGATACAACAGAAAGTTTAAAAACATGGTATATAAAAAGTTCTTTTTATCTTGTAATTATTTGCTGTTATTTTTTAGATTATATAGAGTAGAAATTTTTGTAAGAATATACTAGTGGCAAAAAGAAAAAAAAAAAAAAAAAGAGAACTTTTTTATCCCTGTTTATTACAGAAAATTTCAGTTATATAGTGTTCGTGATTATCAAGGTTGTAATCATATATATATATATATATATATATATATATATATATATATATGTTGAATTTTTGCATGTGATATGTTGAACACAGTCGATCAAGATTCCTATTTTTTAACAAGTAGAAAAAATATGCATAAAAGTTTCTGATTAAAAATTGAAACTACACACACTGGCCAATGAATTAGAAACCTTTAAATGAATAGTTTGTTGTACTTTCTTTTGCAAATTGGACCTCCGTTTGTACGAATAACAGCCCTTATCCGTGTGTGGAACGATTCTACAAGCTTTTGAAGTATATTTATATCCATTAGTTATGCATTGGTTACACAGACTTTAAGATCTTGTAGATTGGATGAAAAGCCTCGTTCACATGAGCAGTTTCTACCCGGGTCCAACCCGCGTCAATCTCCGCGAAGCTGTTCATATTCTTTCTTCCCGCGTAAAGCCGCTATCAGACGAAAGACCGTATCTTCTGTATAAGCTATTGCATCTCAAACCTGCCGAACGACACCCTTTCTCCGAATACAGGGTTGTTTTTCAGCATGAACAAAATCCACAAAATGTAAAGAGGGAATGCAATATTTGGCGATACATCGCTAAAAATAAATCGAGTAATGGAATGGAGATGATGTTTATTCTTTGCCTTTTGCTTCCTGCGCTGTGATTGGAGGAGTTCAGGCTAAGAACTACAATATAAGATTTAAACAGTCGAAAATGCGTGAAAGAAGACTATACGATAGGCAAAAGTATCAAACGAAGGTATTTCGTCAGTTTTCCTCCTGAAAAACCGGTTTATGCTGAACTATAGGCTAATGCAGTTTATACGGTCTTTCGTCTGATAGCGGCTTTAAAGGAAGGAGGGTTAGACCAGGGTCATTTTTCCTCCGAAATCAACCCCGCAATATACTAGGGGATAAGAGGAATTAACCCGCGAATTACCCAGAATGCTTTTCGCTTGTTTCTTTCTGTTTTTCATTTCATACTGGGACAGCGAATTGCGCACTATTTTCAAGAGATAAATTGCGTTCTTTTTTTTTTTTTTTAATTTATTTATTTTATTATTATTATTTTGTGTGTACGTATTGTTCTGTGAAATTAATTGAAGAATAATAATACTAGAGTAAGGAATTTAAAAAAATATAAAACGGCACAGTGTTTTGCACTTTTCTTTTTTCCTTTTTAATTGAAATTTCTAAAATTCTCAGTAAATTGAGATATAGTATATTAATATTGTTTTACAATATCAATTTTTTTTTGTATTATAAAGGTTATTTAAGGAAATGGTAAACATATATTTTTTTTTCCTTTGTAAATAACTTCCTAGAATTATAAACATTTTGTATGCATATGCATTGGAATATAACAATATTAAGTATTAAAATTTCTCAAAAACTATTTAAATTCAATAAAATTAAATTAAAAATTTATATATTTTTTAAAAATTAATCCTGCTAAACAATTTTTAACCTTTTCTCTTTATTTTACATTATTATAATTTATTGAACAATATAATCTAAACATGTTTGAATATTGCTTTCTCTATTACTTGATAAAATAATTTTTGAAAAATGTTTTTATGTTTGCATATTAAATTTTTTCATTTAATTTCCAGCATACAAACAATATATATATATATATATGCATACATATATAATCATTTTAAGAAATTAATTTATCAGCCAATCTTTAATATATATATAAAGATTTAACTTACCAATGAATCTACAAAGTAATAACCAAATGTATTTATAAAATATTTCTGAGTTGCTGTAATATTTAAAATCCATTGTCCACACTAGAGCCTGGACTGGGTGGAATGTCCTTTAGGAGGACTTTCTAAGGGATACTAGCTCATACTCATGGAAGTTTTAGGGAAAACGACGGAAAACTATTAAGATCAGACCGACGATGGTTCGAACCCGATACCCATATTTATTCGCCTAATAGTATGGCCAATATATCGAATTTTGCTGGGTTAATAAGAAGAGCTATATATTCTTTTTTCCGGGTTGGAGGAAGAGAAACAATTTTAATTATATAAACAGAACAAATTTATAATACCTATATCTTGAGTTGACGTATAAAATTTAACTTTAGAAGTGGGTTAGAAATAGATAAACTATTTGGGAACAGATTTGAATAATATATATTTCATAATCTGTTTTATATTTTACCATATTAGAGATTTCATTGAAAATTTTCTTTTATAGGTAACTGCATCCTATTGCTACTGTTCTTACACACACACACACACACACACACACACACATATATATATAATTATCGGCATATTTAATCACACACACACACAAAAAAAAAATAAAAAAAAATCAAGTGGTCGTGTGAGCATTAAGGTTGATTGATATCACAAGGGTTCTAGACCTAGGTGGAATGCCCTCCACGAAATTATTTTAAGAGGTTTGGATTTTAGTTTCAGAATATTTAAGAAGTTCCGTGATTTTCTATTGAATTTTGGTTTTAATACTTTTGGTTACAGAATATTTTTAATTACAAAAGGAGTTTTAATAATAAAATATATATGCACAAAAAACTACAGGTGCACAAGAGTACTTTTTTTTTTTTATGAATTCTTATTTCGATGCATAATAAAAGATAAAGATTTATGAAAGATTTATGTTGAAAGATTTTTAAGAATATCTATTAGTTATGATAGCAAGAAATGAAATAAGTATCTGACCTAGTATTTATTAATGTAGTAATATTACTTTAAATCTTTAAGATAATGAAATCTGAATTAAAAGTTTAATTATTTATTTTATTATTTAATGCATTTAGATTTAATATAATTATAATGCATAATTTATTCTAACTAATTTAAAATCGAAGTATTGTAAAGTTAATTATATTAGTATTTCAATTGACATTTATAAGTTTAATTGTAATAACAATATAAATAAAACTAATATCAAAACTTATTTTATTTCCCGATCCCATTTACAATCTTAATATTCAAAATAATATTAATAATTAAATTTCTAATATATATATATATATATATATATATATTACTACATATAAAAAAGATACTGAAATTTTCATGTTTAAAAAATTAAATTTAGAATGATTTGTTTGTAATATTAAATTCGTATTTAGAACTTAGTGTAAAATTAAATATTAATAATGAAGAATAATATAAAATATATAATCATAAAATTAAATAATGTATGTAATCCTTTTATTCTCAGCTGCTGTCAAAGTCAAACATGAAATTAAATTCACGTTTTCGCTTCTTTTCTCCGAACTCATCCGTTAATCTTGCAAACAGCCAATCAGAATTCAAGAAACGTATCACGCGGCTACAGTGATTTTTAACCAGGGTTGATAGTGTGAACAGCCTAAATTTTGACTCTGTAAAACCCCGCTTTTCAAATTCCCGGGTCGTTTTGACACGGGTTGAAGTTGCTTCATGTGAACGGAGCTAAAGAGGAGATTGTTGACGGGTACTCCTTTCCAACATGTCTTAAAAAATTTTTAATGGATTAAAAAAATTACGGCATCTAGGGAGATTGTTGGAAATCAGAATGATGTTCACTGAGCCAATCTCGAACGATTCTGCCACGAAGTATAGTTGCATTATCGACCACAAAGTATCCGTTACCTTCGGAGTAAAAATGTAACTTTACAGGGTGCGCTTGATCTGCCAATATGTTCAGGTATTGCATGACTTTTTGATTACCCTCAAGTAACACCAAGGGACCAATTCCATGCAAGCAGAACATTCCCCGAAGTTTTGTAACAGGTTTTGAATACTTTTGCCGTCAGTGAACAATTGTTGAAACTCTTACAGCTTTCTAAATCATTGACCAGTGTACTTATTTATACCTATTAATGGATAATTAAAACTTATTTAAAAAAATAATAAAATAAAATAACTTACCTGAATTCACTTCCAATCATCCACAAAAATATATCAATTGTAAAAGCTGGCAAGTAATGGTATATAAAAGAATACACTTTGTAGATTATCGGATTTTTGCACAAAACGACACCTGGTATCAAATAGGAATTCGGTATGGGATATTTTATCACCAAGTTTTCAAGACTTGAAAACCAATCTCTCCATGAAAACACACCATCATAAGTACAGTTGTATATGTACGGTGAAGGTAAGCTAAAATTATACAATAAAATTTGTGTCACAAACATTATTATTTTTGCTTCTTTAAAAATTAGGCAGCATATCTTGTAAATATAAATAGATAATTGACAATATCGAAAATTCTAAAATAGGCGAAATTGTGAAAGATGTAAACAATAGTAACTACTTAAATAATAAATAAATGTATGCAAGCTTCGTATGTAAACAGAATTAGTAGGGGGGGGGGGAATAGCCTTTCGGTGCATTTTTTAATGCAGTTACATTAATAGTGTTATATTTTAATAGTGAAAGAATTTTTATAACATTTATGCAAAACTTATAAAACTAACATAGGAGAACATTTGATTTACTTGAAATTATTACCATTTGGCATATTTTTTTTATCAGTTGCATCAGGGCCCGACTGCAGTGGGCAGCAAAATTATTCGAGCGCTAGTAATAATTCCTATGTAAAAAATGTACACTTAATACTGCTTTGTTAAATAAATCCTTGTTCAGTCATGTACTTAGTGAGTCTAATAACATGATTCGGCAAGGATTTATTTAACAAAACAGTATTAAGTGTACTTTTTAGTTCCCCATCATACTATAGGTATAGGGAACTTAGGTAATCAGGAAAAATTTCGACCTCGGTTTTTTTACTTTTTTATACGTTTTCAAGTGTGAGGAATCCGAAAATGGCAAAATTTGTATGGTGTCTGTCTGTAGGGTGTCTGTTAGTGTGTTAGTCCGTTAGTTTGTCAGTCAGTTTACACGATATCTCACCAACAAATGATCGCTGAGAGGTCAGACCAGTTTTAAAATATTACTTTCGATACTGGCAAGGACCCTATTCATTTGCAATATTCGAATTAAAAAACTTCGTAAGATATTAGAAATCTACGATTTTCTTAACATGGGAGAATAAGACAAAAATTCACTTAAGCGTGCATTAAATGGAAACTTTTTACTGTAAAACTGTCAGACCAGTTTTAAAATATCTGTTTTGATGCCGGAATGAACATCAGTAACTATAAATATGGTACTTTGAAAATTTCACAAGTTATTGGAAATTTACGAATTTCTTAACATGGCAGTATAGGGCAAAATTTTACATAAACGTCAATTTTTAGATATATTTTCATCGTAAAGATGTCAGACTACTTTTGAAATATTATTTAGAACACTGGCATGAATATTAATGACTATGAATTTTCAAATAAATAATACAAATATTCTAATAGGAAAATTTTATAATTTACGATTTTATCAACATAGCGAAATAGTAAATTTTTCATATAAATATGAATTTTGAGGATTATTGCATTGGAAATAGTAGCATGAAAACTAAACACCAGAATTGACCCTGATAAGATAAATTAATAGATTAGAATAATATAAATATATCGAAGTGAACGGTGGATAGCCTATTAGGCGGGGATTTCATTCTGTCACTGTATCAAGCTTTGGTCAAATTCATTTCTTTTAACATGATTATAAGATGTCTCTCACTAGAAATTTATGAAAACATAAATATGATGGGGAACACAGCAGAGTCCACCTATGCCAATTAGTTTTATATAGGAATTTTTGCTAGCACTCGAATAATTTTGCTGCCGACTGTAACAAATTTCTGTGCCCATAGGCACTTTAAAATTAGAGTGAGAGAATTTGTAAAAACTGTTAGGGATACAGCGCCAAGAGCCCAACAAGGCAAATTGTCCCTTCCCACTTCCTTCAACCCAAAGCTGACGAAAATATTTTATTTGGCCTAAAAAAAAAAAAAAAAAAAAAAAGAGTATATACATAATCTTTTTTTTAGTCTGCTTCTATTCCGATATAAATTTCAGCAGCAATTCTGCAGGCAGAAAAAAATATTTGATGAAAGATAAATCTTTTTCAATTTTAGGCAATTTTTGTTTTACTCTTAGTAGCGTTGTAATCGACTTGTAGTTCAATGCCCTGTAGTTCATAGTTCGCTTAAATTAAAGCAAAAGTCAAAACTTCAGCAGAAACCCTGATTATAAAACATTTTATATTTTATATAAAGTAACGTGCCATGAATGATAATGCATGAAATAATGCTTTCTAAAATAATGGTTGATGATGGTGTAATTATGCGTTTTTTAAATTTAAAGTTTATTTTTTAATTAATAAACGTACATGCACACATGTGCATACATTTACTTAATTTTGTCACTGGATTTATGAAATAAACTGTTTATTTAAACTTCAGTTCCTGTCACTGCTGAGCGTGACGTGGATTCAAACTCGACACTTGTCTACCCCACCATTCGTAGATATGAGGCATATAATTAACTTCATTATTTTTATAATGACTTTAATATTTTGTGATCTCATAGTAAACTAGGGATGGTCCCGTAACACATCTAGTTTATCGAACATTTAGTTATTTATTTTTAAATGATTATCTGAAAATTCTTTAGCAGAGGTAGATTCAGTTTGTTCAAAGGGGGGATTATAGCTCCCCCTTTTAAGCGGTGGATCTCTACATGTATTTAGCACCAGTTTATATCAGTATCCAACTAACTACCCAGTTTGGTAAAATTTCGTTCATTGGTTCGTGAGATAAGAAAATTTGAGATTGCAAAATTTGTGATACACACACACACAGACAGACGTTTTCTAAAAACAGTCAAACCGTGTTCAGTAAGTCTCAAAACGTGTAAATCCATCGAAAACTGGAGTTCGAAAATTTTCAGGAATCTAATACTTTTTTTTTTCTTCTTATACATATAGAAGAAAGAAAAAGGTCAGAACATTAAGTTTCATTGAAAATTAAAAGACAGAATTCAAGTGAAAAAAAAAAAAAAAAAATATATATATATATATATATATATATATATATACGAGGGTTGTAAATTAAATAGTGGCAACTTAACCTTGAAACTCGCAGAAGGGCGGGCATGCGCAAATAGGATATGGGAGCGGTGAGGTGGCGCTGTTGCTGATGTGTAGAGTGCAAAAAACAGTCGATCTGCTAAGAAGGGTAGTTGTTGTGTGGCGTTAAAGTGAGGAGTTTCGTTTTCATAGCTCTAAAGCATGTTTTCAAAAGGTGATCAGCGGTCGTGGCTTAAAATCGAAGTTGCCCGTGTCAAAAATGCAACAGAATGCTATCGAGGATTAGTGGAAGCTTGTGGCACAAATGCTTTACAGTATAGGACAGTAGCACGATGGGTTCAAGCATTTCGTTCGGGTCGAATGAGATTGCGGATTTGAAACAACTAACATGCTTTAGAGCGATGGAAACGAAACTCCTCACTTTAACGCCACACAACAACTACCCTTCTTAGCAGATCGACTGTTTTTTGCATTCTACACATCGACAACAGTGCCACCTCACCGCTCCCATATCCTATTTGCGCATGCCCGCCCTTCTGCGAGTTTCAAGGTTAAGTTGCCACTATTTAATTTACAACCCTCATATATATATATAAAAGTGATGCAATTGAGGTGCTTGTGACACGTGTAAACACTCTGATTACACTTATCTGACTTACCAAATGCTTAGAATAATTGTAACCACAGGTGACAAATCGAAAAGTCTAAGAAACTGAACAAAATTAATGTTATGTTCAAAATCTACGTACAAAATTTAATTTCTTTCTAAAAAATTACAGAGTTTATTTCACAAGCTCAATTAATAAGAAAAACAGTTACAATTAAACCTTTTTGTGGCTTGTAGGTAAGCTGCTACAATATGTGTATTGGCTGCAACGTCTCCAGTTATAAAATCAAGATTCATTTCGTCATCAAAAATAGGTCCTACACGAAGGAAACCTTTTCCAATCTGTAAATAGAATAAATAAATAAATATATAAATAAAAATCCTGAAATATTTATTATTATATTCACTAGCAGGCTATGCCCGCTTCGCTGGTCACTATATTTAAATGAATTTTCAAAAGAATTGGATCAATATTTATTTTTTACATCACACTACAAATAAAAACTTAAAAAAAAAAAAAAAAAACTGAAATCGCTTTAGATCTCGCTTCTTCGGGTACTCGTTGCCTAAGGCAGCTTTTTTTTCTGCCCATACTGCATCGGGTCCAGTTTCCCACTGTCTACAGAGAGGTCTTTCCCGGGCACTTCAATCTTGGTATTTATCGACGAATTGTGGATTTTCTGTTATTTAAGAACTACGATTTTAAAGATGACTGTATCTCAGCATCTATTATATATTTTAGTTTTTGAACCATGTGTTTTATAGCCCCAGTTGTTTACACTACATTACGATTTGATTCCAACCAGTGCAATAAAATAAAATAAAAAAGTAGATTTTCTCTTAAAAGGAATTAAATACATGAAAAACAAACGAATTTTAATCAGTTTAATCCTTTCTACTATAAACTACTATTTTTTTTTCACCCAATAAATATTATAAATAAGAAAAAAGAAAAAGATTTTCTTTTTAAGGAATTGATTAAAAAAATGAAAAATAAAAAGTTGCTATACTATAAAATTTATACATAAACGTAACAATTTATTTCTATTGCATTACCATTTGATTTTCAATAAATATAATAATAATAATAATAATAAAAAAAAAAAAAAAAAAAAAAAATACGTGTGGCACTCGAGGACTGCCGCGGTAAAGCTATTGCATAGCATTTTTTATCAACTTATGCAATTATAATTATTTATTTATTTTATTCATGCAGTATTTTTTTTCTTTGATATTAATTCAAGTTTTTTCTTTGATATTAATTCAAGTTACACTTTTTGAGCGTGGTGACCGATAAGAAAACAAATTTTTTTTCTTTTATTGAATAAATGAGAATATATCCGCAATGAGAATATATCAAAAATATCCGCAATGGATTTGTAGGTATCGAAAACCTCGATGTACCAAATTTGAATGATCTAACTCTATTTTTTGAGAAAAGGTATTTTAATAGGTTTTTAAAGGCCTGCAAGTCGAATGGGGATATTCAACTTTTTTCTATGATATAATTTCAAGTTACACTTTTTGAGCGTGGTGACCGATAAGAAAACGAATTTTAATAGAGAAAAGGTATTTAATAGGTTTTAAAGGCCTGCAAGTCGAATGGGATATTCAAGTTTTTCCTTTGATATTAATGAATAAGATAACAATAATGATAAAGAACAAATTTTAATAGAGAAAAGGTATTTTAATAGGTTTTAAAGGCCTGCAAGTCGAATGGGGATATTCAAGTTTTTTCTTTGATATTAATTCAAGTTACATTTTTTGAGCGTGGTGACCGATAAGAAAACAAATTTTAATAGAGAAAAGGAATTTATTAGGTTTTAAAAGCCTGCAAGTCGAATGGGGATATTCAAGTTTTTTCTTTGATATTAATTCAAGTTACACTTTTTGAGCGTGGTGACCGATAAGAAAACAAATTTTAATAGAGAAAAGGTATTTAATAGGTTTTAAAGGCCTGCAAGTCGAATGGGGATATTTAAGTTTTTTCTTTGATATTAATTCAAGTTACACTTTTTGAGCGTGGTGACCGATAAGAAAACAAATTTTTTTCTTTTATTGAATAAATGAGAATATATCCGCAATGAGAATATATCAAAAATATCCGCAATCGATTTGTAGGTATCGAAAACCTCGATGTACCAAATTTCAATGATTTAACTGTATTTATTGAAAACAGGTATTTTAATAGGTTTTTAAAGGCCTGCAAGTCGAATGGGGCTATTCAAGTTTTTTCTTTGATATAATTTCAAGTTACACTTTTTGAGCGTGGTGACCGATAAGAAAACAAATTTTAATAGAGAAAAGGTATTTAATAGATTTTAAAGGCCTGAAAGTCGAATGGGCATATTCAAGTTTTTTCTTTGATATTAATTCAAGTTACACTTTTTGAGCGTGGTGACCGATAAGAAAACAAATTTTAATAGAGAAAAGGTATTTAATAGGTTTTAAAGGCCTGCAAGTCGAATGGGGATATTCAAGTTTTTTCTTTGATATTAATGAATAAGATAACAATAATGATAAGAAAACAAATTTTAATAGATAAAAGGTATTTTAATAGGTTTTAAAGGCCTGCAAGTCGAATGGGGATATTGAAGTTTTTTCTTTGATATTAATTCAAGTTACACTTTTTGAGCGTGGTGACGATAAGAAAACGAATTTTAATAGAGAAAAGGTATTTAATAGGTTTTAAAAGCCTGCAAGTCGAATGGGGATATTCAAGTTTTTTCTTTGATATTAATTCAAGTTACACTTTTTGAGCGTGGTGACCGATTTAAAACAAATTTTAATAGAGAAAAGGTATTCAATAGGTTTTAAAGGCCTGCAAGTCGAATGGGGATATTCAAGGTTTTTCTTTGATATTAATGGATAAGATAACAATAATGATAAGAAAACAAATTTTAATAGAGAAAAGGTATTTTAATAGGTTTTAAAGGCCTGCAAGTCGAATGGGGATATTCAATTTTTTTCTTTGATATTAATTCAAGTTACACTTTTTGAGCGTGGTGACCGATAAGAAAACAAATTTTAATAGAGAAAAGGTATTTAATAGGTTTTAAAGGCCTGCAAGTCGAATGGGGATATTCAAGTTTTTTCTTTGATAATAATTCAAGTTACACTTTTTGAGCGTGGAGACCGATAAGAAAACAAATTTTAATAGAGAAAACGTATTTAATAGGTTTTAAAGGCCTGCAAGTCGAATGGGGATATTCAAGTTTTTTCTTTGATATTAATGAATAAGGTAACAATAATGATAAGAAAACAAATTTTAATAGAGAAAAGGTATTTTAATAGGTTTTAAAGGCCTGCAAGTCGAATGGGGATATTCAAGTTTTTTCTTTGATATTAATTCAAGTTACACTTTTTGAGCTTGGTGACCGATAAGAAAACAAATTTTAATAGGTTTTAAAAGCCTGCAAGTCGAATGGGGATATTCAAGTTTTTTCTTTGATACTAATTCAAGTTACACTTTTTGAGCGTGGTGACCAATATAAAACAAATTTTAATAGAGAAAAGGTATTTAATAGGTTTTAAAGGCCTGCAAGTCGAATGGGGATATTCAAGGTTTTTCTTTGATATTAATGAATAAAATAACAATAATGATAAGATAACAATAATGATAAGAAAACAAATTTTAATAGAGAAAAGGTATTTAATAGGTTTTAAAGGCCTGCAAGTCGAATGGAGATATTCAAGTTTTATCTGATCTACTTTATACACAAATTTTACGCGTACCGCTATTCACTGTTGTACATAGATGATAGATACCTATACACCTATATACTTTCTCACAAACAGCTGCTTATGTATTCGTCCGATTTCGGAGCATCTCGTCTCGATCTGTGCGAGCTTCGTACAGCCGAAGTCTACCGAACTGTGTTAGGTTTTTTTTTCGTTACGGAATTTTTCGATTCGGTCGCCGCGCTCAAAGCCCGCGATAAAAGCTATACAATAGCTTAAAAAAAAGAAAGAAAGAAAAAAAGAAAAGAAAATCGCCTTCAAATGAATGTATTAAATAAAAAATGAATTGCGCAATAGTCGTTGCTAAGATACGCAGACGATTACAACCGAAGAATAAATTCATGATAAATTAAACATAAAAGCCAATGTTTAAAATCGAAAAAACATGAATTTAAAAAGTTTAAATTCGAAATTCGAAAAAATCTCGAGGAGGTGCACACCTACAGGGACCCAGGTACCTATATGCCAAATTTGAAGCTCTGCGATCAGTAGTGTGAGGAGCAGAGCGCAGACACACACACAGACACTTCTCTTTATTTATATAGATTAAATTAAATTTTTATTATTTTTTAGTGAGAATATTTTATGTTATATTAATAGATATCTGAAATCAAATTCCATTAAATTTACCATAAATGTTATTATATTTCAGTTTTTTTTTTTTTTTTTTTTTTTTTAATATATTTGCACAAAAATATCTTTTACACATCATTAATGAAATTAAAATTGGTGTAATATATTGTATTTAAAGCCTTTTTGGTTAGAGAAAGAATTTTTATAGGGTGTTGTCGTTATTTTTTATTGGCACTTTCCACGATCTTCATCTGTGTTACAATTAATTTACCATATTTTTATTAACTTCGATTCTTGTTTGTTTGTTTGTTTGTCCAGTACTAATCTAGCAATCAATTTTTAAATAACTTCCCGACTAGCTAGACATTTAAAACTCTAAGAATAGCTCAGAACACGGTGACAATATATTTTTTTAAATACTTTTAGCTAACTGTTTCGGGCCCCCGCTGCCTTCATACCGTTTATATGATTCAACAATCATATTAACTTCCCGACTAGCTAGAAATTTGAAACTTTTAGTAAAACTCAGAATACGATGATAATGCATTTTTATTTTTTTTTTTAATAATTTAACCAATTGTGACGGGCCCCCGCTGCCTTCATACCGTTTATATGATTCAACAATCATATAACTTCCCGACTAGCTAGAAATTTGAAACTTTTAGTAAAACTCATGATACGATAATAATGCATTTTTTTAATAATTGAGCCAATTGTGACGGGTCCCCGCTGCCTTCATACCGTTTATATGATTCAACAATCATATAACTTCCCGGCTAGCTAGAAATTTGAAACTTTTAGTAAAACTCAGAATACGATGATAATGCATTTTTTTAATAATTTAACCAATTGTGACGGGCCCCCGCTGCCTTCATACCGTTTATATGATTCAACAATCATAACTTCCCGGCTATCAAGAAATTTGAAACTTTTAGTAAAACTCAGAATACGATGATAATGCATTTTTTTAAATAATTTAGCCAATTGTGACGGGTCCCCGCTGCCATTGGTAGCGTTTATATGATTTAACAATCATAGGACTTCCCGACTACCTAGACATTTGAAACTTTAGAATAAATCAGAACACGATGACAATACATTTTTTAAATATCTGTAGCCAATTGTTTCGGGTCCCCGCTGCCTTCAGTAGCGTTTATATGATTCAACAATCACATAACTTCCCGACTAGCTAGGCATTTGAAACTTACAGAATGGCTCAGAACACTGTGACAATACCTTTTTTTAATACTTTTAGCCAATTATTTCGGGTTACCGCTGCTTTAGGTAGCATTTATATGATTCAACAATCATATAACTTCCCAACTAACTAAACATTTGAAACTTTCAGAATAGCTTAGAACACGGTGACAATGCATTTTTAAATACTTTTAGCCAATTACTTCGGGACCCCGCTGCCTTCGGTAGCGTTTATATGATTCAACAGAAAATTTAAAAACATGATATATAAAAAGTTCTTTTTATCTTGTAATTATTTTTATATTGCTTCAAGAATGTACCATCAATCTTAGGAAAAAATATAAAGAACATAAAAAATAAGTACTTTTTAATATGCTATTTAAAGATCTTGTATTTTTTCTGCTTCTATGTACCAACGGTGCCCTAAAATAAAACTTTATTAAATCCTTATTAATTTTTGTAAGGGGAATATGTGAATAGTTTTCCTTCGTTATATCATTAAAAATTACTATTAAGTAACTAAAAAAAATCTGGTGTGTAGCAACCACAAAACTTCCATTACCCACTGCTACACGAATTGTGAACTTAGTGGAAATAGTGCTGTCAGTAATACATAACAATGATTTTACAAATTAGACACCTAACAATATTTCTGTAAGTCAAAACTGAAAAACATACACTGTGAAGACATACGAAAGATTTATCATAACGAGTTAAAAAAAAAAAAATAATAATAATCATTAAAACTGTTTTTTGAAATATCCATTTCCGAGATCTTTACCTAACCTACCTAATCAAAACGCCTGTGAATTTTCTTGTAGAAACTAAGTAATATATGTTAAAGGATATCTGAAAAAGGGTTTATGTAGCAAATTTGAAGAAAACTGTTTGAGCAGTTTTTGAGATACCGGTTTTCGTCCCCACCACCTATGTTACACAAAAACTTGTCAAATTTGCAAATTTCGCATTTGTTCACTGTTTATTTCAGACATGGAGGACATGGAACAGGATGTTCTCGATGGACATCATTGTAAAGCAGTGGTTCTGAAATTTATGTTTAAGTCGAGGCGCATTTAAACTCCTACATATAAGTCTCCCATATACCGGGTGATCCAAAAGTCAGGACAAACTTTAAAAATGAATAATTCGAAAACGAATCAAGATACAAAGATACGGTTTGCACCAAACGGATGGAAAAGAAGCCGGGTTTTGTGTGGCAAGAAAAAAAAAATAGTTCTGTTAGCTACCAACAGATGGCGCTGTCGTATTTCTGATGTAGGATTATGCAAAGCAACAAACGATATAAAAAGGCACAGCTACAGCAGGTAATGGTAGTCGAAGCTTATATGCATCGAAATATCGCATTCTCAGTCGCTACTTTAATCACGCATGGCCTCCAGGATCTCCTGATCTGACATCCTGTGACTTTTGACTGTGGGGATTCTTGGAACTCAAACGTGTACCGCGACCAACCGGCATCACTAGCAGCACTGAAAGATGCCATCCGCCAAAATGTGTCTGCCATAACGCAAGAAATGCTACTAAATGCTGTGAGCGATGTGGTGAATCATCTCACAGCTGTACTTCTAAATGATGGACATTGAACAGTTACTGTAGTAGTACTAATTAACTGTAATTAAGCTGACTTGTAAGTTGTCAACAATTTTTTTTTTTCATTTGTAAATCATCTTTTGATGAAATAAAACACTATAGCGCCATCTGTTGGTCGCCAACAGAACTAATTTTTTCCCTTTGCCACACAAAACCCTGTTTCTTTTTCATCCGTTTAGTGCGAACCGTATCTTTGTATCTTGATTCGTTTTCGAATTATTCATTTTTAAAGTTTGTCCTGACTTTTGGATCACCCGGTATATAATTGTTTTGTTTTAGAAATATGTTATAATAATTTAAATGTTTAAAAAGGAAACTCTTAGTTCCTTGTGAATACATAGAAAAATTTATCTTTTTGTCTTTAATTTTATATTTTTTCCACTAGCACTTATAATTATTGTTCATTTCCAGAATATAGGATTGTTCAATGTAATGCTTCTTTTTACGAATTCTGTGATTTTCATTTATACGTATTTCTCCGCAGAGTGATTATACTGACACCTTTATATCTGGACATACATTTCTCTAAAGACACACCTGAAAATCGCTTAGAGCGAGCACTCTTTTTGAGAACCACTGTTTTAAGGTGGCTCAGTCTGTTCATTCCATGCTTAGAAAGGTCCCTCTGAGGGCAAACCCCGCCAAGTCTAGGACCCTGATGCAATCGGTTGGTCTTCATCCTTACACCATCATTAATTCAATCAGTATTGATATAAAAATAAAAAATAGGGGAAAAAAATAAATATTTCATCAAATGAATCGCACTGTTGTTGTAATGTATAAATAGCATCGCCTTTTACACTGTCAATAAAGTTACTGGATGCCGTGTTTTATCAACCTTTAAAACAAAAATTGTAAAGGCATCCAGGATATTTCTTTTGGGTAAACATTATTAAGTTATGACACTCATACACACACACACACACACACACAAAAAAGCAATATGAAAGATTTGCATTGTTTCTCATTTCATATAGCATAGTATCTAATATTTCTTTTGCTTAATAAATTGTCGTACTTCATTGTTTCGATTTGAAAAAAATGTTGCATGACTTTCTAATTTATGTTTGTCATACAGACAATCACCACTTTTATTCTTTTTAACAACCAACCAAGTCTACTCTAAGTATGAGACGTACTCTTTTAGCCACAAGGTATTTCTCGGTAACCCGTGTGTCTTAGAATGTGATGAGATGTGTCCGAGTAATTAGTTTTCATTTGAATGTAAAATGATAGGTAACACTAGTCTTCAACATATTTGTATATAGTCAATGGCTGTATATAGAGCATATATATCAAATCATGTGACGCAGTATGCAATAAATTTAAAGTTCAAGATTGGCACATTCTTAATTTTTCATTGCATGTCCATTACAATATAGTTCGCTTATAAATTTAATAATATATATCCCTTTACACCAAATTTAATACATTTTTCTGAATTTTGTCCCAGATCCTTCTACAAATTTGGGAAAACGTAAGCAGTTGCTTACGAATGAATTTGCTGAACTTACGAATGAACTTACTGATGAATTTGCCTTCTCCTTCATCTAAATTTCAAAAATGTAACAAAATATTGCTCCCAGCATTATTTAAAGTAGGCAATGAATCAATGAAAAGAGCTATTGTTGGAACTATTGCAGATAATGATGGTAACACTGATGTATCTGCTGATTTTGATGGTAGATGTAGAAACGTGGCAATTCATCACAGAATCGAGTCGTTATGTGTTACATCACTTTACAATGGTAAAGTTAACGACTTTGAATGGGAACTCGTTTAAAAAACATTCTTAATGAATTAAAAACGTCAAAACGTGACAGAAACTTTTGAGCAAATGCATGCATGGTAAACCTCAGAATCCAAACGAGAGTTTCAACCATTGTTTATGGGAACGCCTACCCAAAACTATTTTTGTTTCAATATGTACTTTGAAATTGGGTGCATTAGATGCTGTGATTTGCTTTAATAATGGTGCTTACAATCGCACAACAGTTCTAAACTAGTATGTTGTGACCACCACGAGACTTTCTTCTATATTTTCCTATACAAATTCACTCAGTAACAATAATTTAAAAAAAAAAGTGGGACTTTGACAAAATTTTGGGTAAAATGTGAAAATTTGTTAAAGTTTGTCAAAACACGGATACCGTGGGACTTTGACAAAATTAGGGGAAAAATGCAAAAATATGTTAAAGTTTGTCAAGACACGGAAACCGTAGGACTTTGACAAAATTAGGGGAAAAAAGCAAAATTTAGTTTAAGTTTGTCACAACACGGAAACCGTGGGAGTTTGATAGAATTAAGGGGAGAGAAAAAAAAAAAAAAAAAAAAAAAAAAAAAAGTGGGACTTTGACGAAATTTTGGGTAAAATGTGAAAATTTGTTAAAGTTTGTCAAAACACGGATACCGTGGGACTTTAACAAAAATAGGGGAAAAATGCAAAAATATGTTAAAGTTTGTCAAGACACGGAAACCGTAGGACTTTGACAAAATTAGGGGAAAAAAGCAAAAATTAGTTTAAGTTTGTCACAACACGGAAACAGTGGGAGTTTGATAAAATTAAGGGGAGAGAAAAAAAAAAAAAGATTTTTTTTCTAAGTTTTTTTTCGTAAAAAGTAAAAAAAATCGATAACTTTGTTTTAAATTATCACAGATTTATAGTTCAACCATTCGTTTTAAAGGTACTGACGAGACCTTTCGAAAGATACCCATCTTGAAAATTTTTGCCCTATATCACCCTGTTAAAAATTTAGAAAAAGCGGGATGGCAACGCAACCTGTAAGACGATTTTTACCAAAAGTTGATAGGCACTAATTTATGTCAAGGTGCAACTACATACCAATTTGTATGAAATTCTGTGCAGTAGTTCCAGAGATACAGTTGCCACAAAATTTTGTCACACACACACACACACACACACACAGACAGACAGACAGACAGACATTTTCTAAAAATGGTAAAATCGTGTTCTACAGCTCTCAAAGCGTGTAAATCCATCAAAAACCCGAAATCGAAAATTTTTACGAATCCAATACTTTCTTCTATTGAAGATAGAAGAAAGTAAAAATTTGGGAATTGAACCAGGCCATAAAATGAAATATTCTTTGAGAAAAATTGATGAGGTCCGAGTTCGAGAAGCATCACTAAGTTTCCAAAATCTCTCCAAATCAGCCAGAGTGAAAAATAAAATGATAAAACAGAAACAAATTGATGCTGAAATGCTAACACAAAATGATTATGGTGCTGGAAGGTTTTTAAAATAATATATTGTAAGCATTGTAAATGTTCGTATGGCTTTTTGCTTTTTTCTCAAAATATGTTTTTTTAATGCCTTGGTACACTTTTCTAAAACTCTATTTATGATAGAGAGTTGAAATTTTCAAAATTGTGTAACTAACTTATTTCTGTAAAAATACCCAACAATGTAAATCTGGGTGGAAAATTTTTGGAAATAATGAGAAATATGTTCTCAAAATTTTTACTCTATAGTAAAAAAAAAAAACTCTATAGTAAAAAAAAAAAAAAAAAAAAAAATTAATATTTTTTTTCAACCAAACTTAAAATTGCTGCGTATTATTCTCAAATAGTACATTTTCTGCTACCATATAAAATTTTAAGGTGATAAACTCAATAAAGTTTTAGAAAAGTGTACTGAATGGACATATTGTTAAAAAAATTATCTCTAGAAAACTAATTTATTCAGCTAATAAATTTCTTTTGCTTTAAATATGGGCTATAATGTACATGTTAACTGTGGAAAAAAAAAATCTCAGTTCCATCTGTATAGTTAAGTAAAATACAAATCGTTGAATCTTTTGCAAAAATTACTTCATTTAACCTGTCGAGAATCTCATGTACTCTTAAATATCTCCAAAACGGAAAATGATATTATAAAGTCGAAAAAGGAAGGTACACAACTAGATGCTATAATAAACCTATATAATTTGCAACGTTCTACATCCAACCATTTTTGAGTTATGCGAGACACATATGGCCAAAACTTTTGTATTTTTGGTCATTATGAACCTAATTTACCTAAACATCTCCAAAACAGAAAATCATATAAAGTACAAAAAGAGAGGTGCAAAACTAAATATTATATCAATCCTATGTACCAATTTGCAATGTTCTACGTCCAACCGATTTTGAGTTAGGCGAGATACATATGGCCAAAACCTTTGTACTTTTTATCATTATGAACCTAATTTTCCAAAATATCTCGAAAACAGAAAATCATATAAAGTCCAAAAAGGGAGGTGCACTACTAGATGTTATAACAAACCTATGTTTATGTACCACTTTTCAACGTTCAACGTCCAATCATTTTTGAGTTACGCGACATGCACCCACCCACCCACACATACTTACATACAGACGTCACGAAAATTCGTGTAAAATTGTTAATATCTTTGAAACGGGAACTCGTATTAAAACCAAAGTTGCGAGTGTTCAGCTTGATATTATAACAGTTACACATATAAATTTGAAACATTCTACGATTATTAATTTTTGAGTTATGCGAAATAATAAATCAATTTTGGAAATCGGGATTACTATACTTTCTTATACTTTGTATAAGGAAGTAAAACAGAAACTCCAAAAAATACAGTCACGTAATGTCTATACATCTTTTTTTTTTTTTTTTTTTTTTTTTTTTTTAAGTAAATGTATTTCAGCATTTCTGTGCAGTCATTTAATACAAAAATGTTTAATTTGACATAAATTTTGATTATTTTAACGTCATCGTATTAAAGAGATGTTATTTATGAACTACAATAATGTAATCTAAAATAAGTGTTTTAGAAATTATAAAAATTTTTACCGAAAAAGAACATGAATCTTCGGAAGTTACATTCAATATTCGGTCAGACTTAAAATTTTTGAGTGCGTATCTTTAAATTTCAGTACACAGTACCGGATCTACATTTTTAAAAGGGGGGGGGGGGGGTGCAGACTTCCAATTTGCCGCCCTCTGAGCAAAATTTTTTAACAAATAAAATACTGAGACTTTTACAAAATTATTTATTTTAGTTATAAAATTATGCGTAATTCTAAAGGTTTATTTTCCTCTACTTTATTTCAGTTAAAATGTTATAATTGAGATTATTGGCTATTTCCCTCTCACAAGGAAACATTCAAAAGGTGTCGTCTTCAAAAAATATTGAAAAAAAAAATGTGATTCTATTCTTCATAAAACACCAGAAAGTGGAAAAATTATCGGCTGAAATGAATTATCCGCAAAAAATTACAAAAATTAAGCATATTTGGCGATTTCACACTGTTAAGCGATTGATTTTGAGTACTTGGCGTATAAGCAAAACACGGTTCTGTTCATACACAGCAATCTCGGTGCTAGCGAACGTCTCACCTAACAGCGCTAAATCACCAAAAATGCTTAATTTTGATATTTTTTGTGGTCACTGTAATTCATTTCAGCCGATAATGGTTTCACTTTCTGTGTTTTATGAAAAGTAGAATCGGAAAATTTTTTTTCAATATTTTTTGAAGACGAAACCTTTTGAATGTTTCCTTGTCAGTCGAAAATATTGCCAATTCCGACAAGTGCTCTTGGGACATTGTGGAACGTAATCTTTAGTGAGTTTCATTTTTCTGAAGCTTCTTTTACATGAAACAGAAGTTGTAGGCAGAATTGCATAAATTCTGAAAACTATGCTTATGTTAGGAAATGCATTTAGCAAATCGTTTCTACTTATAACTTCCAATAAAGAAACAGGTTGTAATTCATAAATATTTGTCGATAAAAGTGGTCTTTGTTCTTTGAAAACTTCATGTTCGGAAAAGCGTTTTTCTGAATTCAAGCCCTTGACATATTTAAGAGCCAAACTGAGTCTATATATTTTTTTAAAATCTGTTATAGTCATTTTCATCAATGCTTCGTCAGTCAAAAATACAAAATAATAATTTATTTTCCTCGCAATGTCAAGTCTGTGATTAATTTCGACTAAAATTCTATCTAATACAGCATTTGTTGGTTGTAGTGTTTCTGTTTCAAGTGTCTGCAACTCGTCGTCGACTAATTCGCCAGGCATCTTTTCCTTTTGGTACTCTACATTCTAAGTCTTTGAGAGGAATGCAAACTTTCCAATTTAAAATGAAATGCCACCAGAATTCACCAACAATATTGGAAGAAAGGAAATAAATGAAGTTATTTCACTATGTTATAAAAGCAAATTTTTATTATAAAAAAAAAAAAAAAAAAATCCGGGCCTAGTTTTTGAAATTAAGAATTAAAATTTGCGTTTTCATTATGCCAACAGCACCCTTGTTAGGATTAATGGTTGTATCTATGACATCAACTCGGCAACGGCAGTAGCTTTTTTAAACCATTTATCAAATCCAGTGTAACGAAATCTTTTAATGTATTTTCCAACCCTTCCATACAAGCAACTGATCTCGTTAAAACAATATCAGTTGTCAATTTTTTGTATTCCGTTACCCACACAGCTGAACACTTTCAAAACATGATTCTATATGACTAAGTATAAAAGAAATTCAAAATTCCTGGCTTCATTTCGTAGACGCTTTTATTCTGAATTTTCCTTGGTGATTTGTCTCCATCTTTTAGCTCTATCGAAGCATGACAAACTTATTTAGGCTTATTTTCAAACTGATAACAGCTTCTCCTTTTGCAGACCATCATGTCTGACGCTTTGACGTTATTCTTTGTATGTTTTTAATACTTTGTAACAACACTGAAAATGGTTTATGGCATAGATTTGTCTATCTGCGCATTATCTCCGGTAAATATTCATGGAATTCTCTGAAACTGATATATGTTATTCAAGTTTACTATGGAATGTCCCCCATTGAAAATGGAATAAATACCACCATTGGTTTGTGTGCAGTGACACACGAAATAATTCCAAAGCATTGTGTTCTATGAGAAGTATTTCTATAAACCATATTTCAATACATTTATTTTGCATAAATTGTAATGAAATAGACATTTATTATTCCTATGCACAAAAATTGTTTTCTATAAAATATAGTATGTTTAACATTAGAAAATAAAATACCACACAAAAATATTCAGATAAACTAAGGATTAAGATTGAAATTTGCTGCAATTGCAGTTTCGCATTGTTTAAGCGTTTTCCACTTTAACCAACGCTTAAAAGTGATTATGATTTGAATTAGTCTATCTGTCATACAAGCATTAATAAAATCATACAAGCATTAATCTAAAGAGCATATGCAAATATGTTTTCTGACGCATAAAACAATAGCTCTCGTAAGCTCGTTTTCGAGTTATAAATTCTGAAAGTGCTCTTGAATTCGGTGCAACCATGCTTGAATCGATGTCACCACGCCATACTGAAATATTGAATGAAATCCAAAACAAGCAGAAATCGAAAGAGAATAGACAAACGTGTTCTTTGATGCAATCATAAGTTGCCTCTTTCGGCTTCGAGATATGTTCATTCGAGATATAATGTCTTAAATTTCGCTAAAATAGAGTCTAAAAATTGATAAAAGTCGTGGTTCTAGGTTTTAACGGGACTTCTCCTACTCCTTTCTCGTTACTACATTTTTACTCAAACTAAAATATAGGTTTCTCGAGAAAGGGCTTACGAGGGCTAACAGTTTACGCGTCAAAAATCACGTTAAATTATGCCCTCTCGAATGAACATAATTTAATCGATTTCTATTATTACACCATCGGAATGTTTTCCTGGTAAGAAATAGTTTTAGAGATTTAATTGAGTATTAATATGGACTAGTATCGCCCAGTGGTCGAAACTCGACCATTTTTTTTGCAAAGCGAGGCAAAGCAAAGTTATTGCCTTGTACTATACGGAATGCAATTGCAACACAGCTGCTGCAATTGTTTGCCAATATTCACTCTAACTGAATCAGCAGAGTTTTATTTAATATAACTATTTCTTTCTGTAGATGTTAGCCTTTCCTGAAATGAGAGAAAATCGCAACGTGAAAACGCCCCTATTTGTGTGATACAGCCCAAGAAGCTAATAGGTACCATGTCAGACCAAGGTCCAACCAAGTATCAAATTCTGTTAAATTAATTCGATTGGCTCATAAAGTACAGAGTTTGAACAAAAAAAAAAAAAAAAAAAAAAAAAAGATATTTTTCAAAAATGGCCGAATTGAGTTCGGGAAATTTCAAAACGTGTAACTTTATCGAAAACCGAAAATCTAAAACATTTCTGAATCTTATATTTTCTACTTATATATGCAGAGGAAAGACTAATAAATCCACTTTTTGAAAAATAAAAATAAGTAGTCAATTTCACTAATTTCACTTAATTAAAATGCAAGGAAATCTCAAAACGTGTAAATTCATCGAAAACCGGAAATCAAAAGTTTTTATGTATCTTCAACTTGCTTCTTCTACCCACAAAAGCTAGCAATAAAGACACTTTTTTAAAAAATAAGTAGCCAGTTTCAGTTAATTGAAACGTAAAGAAAGCTCAAAACATGTAAATTCAACAAAAAACGGAAATCGGAATTTTTTCCGTATCGTCTACTTATACATGCAGCAGTTAGTAACAAATCCATTTTCCTCTTATTTAGTATATTAGTTCAATATTTATTGTTTAAATATCACCCTTTGAAATGAAATGTTTATGTTTACATTCGAAACTGGAAGTTTGCCATTTTTTTTTTCTGGAGTTTTGTGATTTTAAATTAAAATTTTATCAATTTTACAGAAAAAATAACTCAATCAAACACATGTAGACAGTAACTTATATATAACTATCTGCGTTTGTAATGATCGATAGATGGCGCTCTCTGAACACTGCAGTTGTTAGTAAATATAACAGCCACGTGTAATTATTATTCTTTCTCCGCCATTTCATCATGGAAAGTCGATTGCATAATATGAGGATATGCAGTGGTGTGATAATTTTACCTTAGCCCACCAGAGGGCGAGCATTTCATTACAATCGCGGATACCCAAATATCGGAATTAAAATTGGCAGATAATTTCCGTTATTTTTTAATAATTTTTTACAAAAAACTCAATGGACAATTAACATAGAAAATCTTTTACATGGCTCCATGGACAGACCGTGACGTCATCACTTCGCTTGCGTATAGTGATGCTACATTATACAAATTACTGTGTCTATGGTTTTATTTGAGCTTTATGAAATTGCCAGATTTAACAACTTTCTACTTTTAGGCATTTTTTAATGTGAAGGAATACGTGTATAAAAGGGAAAAATGGGGGAAAATGCATAAAAAATAAATGTATTTTTAAATACCTTCTTGACATCGTAAGAAAATAATATTTGTATTCACACCTTCCGGCTAACCATACCTTTCGAATGATACCATTTTCAACCCTCTACTCCCATAATTAATATGTTAAAAAGGGACAACAAATTTTATGCTTGCCTATTAATATATAGATTACTATTTATTCGCTTAAACACATTGCTAATGAAATTCCTTTCCTCATCACTTGAAGCTATAAACAAAATATACTTCTCTTATAATTTAAAATGTCAATTAAATGTAGTCTATGAATTTATTTTGCTCCAAAATAGAATTTGCGTAATTGACTTACCGCTAAACCTACGCTAACTATTAGTGATCCTTCTTCAATATATCCCTGAAAAGAACAAAACAAAGTTAGTAAAAATTTAAATAATGGTAGAATCTGCTTATCAGTAAAATAATTATAGTAATGTAATTATATATAGTACTTTCAGATATTTACTTTCTAGATAACTTTCTCATATAAAAAGAATTCCAACATGTTTCGCCAACATGCTTTATCACTGTCCGAAGAAACTTTTATCGTTTAGGAAAGGGTAAAGTAGGTGTATACAGTTTAGTTTAGATGAAAAATAATTTTTTTTTTCCTTTTTTTACACATTCCTAAAATTAATGTATTTAGAAGTAAGTTAATCGCCCCACTGGCGTGCGTTGTACACCTAGTGGAAGCTGATAAATTTAAATTCTAAAAATATGATTCTCTATGTCGTGCATAGGTTTTTTTCATGTTGTAAGCTTGGTGTTAAAACCTTTTACAACCAGCAGCTGGCATCAAAATTCCTATATAAAAAAATGCGCACCCAATACTGTTTTGTTAAGTAAATATTTGTCGAGTCATGATTTTAATCTTATGCTGTTTATAAAAAAGTAAGTTGATGGTAAAAATTAGCGATCAAACTAAAGAAAAATATAGGCAAAATGTGAATATGTGCTTAAATTATTTTGCTGTGGACTGAATGCTGTGAGCTACAAAGATTTTAAACAATGAATTCTACAATGAGATACATTTAACGGAAATAATTTGGCGTGTCACTCATACGACTTTCTCTTAACCTGATTTTTAATATTATAAATACAGGTTGCAGATTAAGAGGTAAGATAATGAGTACTGTTATATAAACCTATGTTAAAAAATTCAAATTAGGCGTCGGAACAGTTTTATAGGATAATTAATTCTGTGTGAGGGGACTACCGCCCCCCTCAACCCCCCGTTTAATTAATGCACCCACATTTATATAGAATTTAATTCGGTTATTAAAAAAAAATCTGTTTTTAAAATATAATTTATTAAAATTATTATTTAAACAAATTATCTTTTATGATAATGCAGACGATTTCCATATTAGAGAAGTAGTATAACACTAAATATCCAAAAAAAAAGTTGAATTTATTCTCAATATTACATTAAAAAAAAAAAAAAGTTAAAAATGAAAAAAAAAATCGATAACTTTATTTTAAATTATCGCAGATCGATGGTTCAACCATTCGTTTTAAAGGTATTGGCGAACTCTTTTGAAAGATACCCATCATGAAAATTTACTACCCTCGAGGACTCCCCCCCCCCCAGGCGAGGCTCCTACATACACAAAATTTTGTTCCCAGTTGACTATCTCTATTACGAAAAATATATATTCGTTTCATTTGGTTTAGTGCAGTCTATAGATGTTAAATTCTACTCACCTGCAATTTCCCCCATAGACGTAATGTATTTGAATAATTTTGAGTGTCCCTGTACACGAACCGTTTGCTTCATCTCAATGAAAAGCTTACTGTAGCATCCCTATATGATACACATTAAGAATACCGAGTTTGGAATTTCTGCTAATATTTGTTCTTGAGATATGCGGATAACAGACATACAGACACACAGACAGACACGCAGACCATTCGCTAAAAACATGATTTTCGTATTCAGGGGATCTCAGAACATGTAAATATAACAAAAACTCACGTTCGAAAATTTGACCCTAAAGCAATACTTTCTCGACCGTATGGGTAAGAGAAAGTAAAAATACAAACTTTTGCTAACCTTATGGCTATTTTTTTTGTAATTTTGAATAAGGAAACTAAATTTTCAGTGCTTTCGGTGTACTTACTTTCAACTGATTTTCTGTACCATCTGCTTTCGTATGCAATTTCATAGGTATGGAGAATTCGTTTATTGTGCTAATTGTTTAATTTCCCAAGAGCATACATTTATAAGGTATGAGATGTGTCTAGTTGGGAAAAGGGAAATCACCAGTCGGATTCGGCGCTAGGAATTGGCAGTTTTGGTAATAATGTCAAGTTGAGTTAGAATTATTGAGTCGAAAAAGTAAAGGTCACGAGCCAGATCTAGTGTTGGTGGTGGTTTCGGTGATCGTGTCGAGTTGAGTTAGAAATATTGAATTTGGAAATTGAAGTTCACTAGTTGGATCCAGGAATAGGTGGCGATATTTTGGTTGAAATATATAAGTGTCGAGTTCAGGTAAAAGAGAATTGGTGTAAAATGTGGCAACGCACAATCGGCGTTGTTTGTATACAAAATTTGTTGCCTTAAATTTTCGCATATATCTTTAATAATTTATTTTTAAATTCAATTAAAATAATATAGGGTAAGTCCACCAGTGATTGACACTTTTAGAGCAATCTCTAATGTTTTTAATGTTCTAGTCATGAGAAAATATTTTTAGAAATCTTAAGTTAGTACATATAGTATGAAAGACATACAGAACCACATATATGTTAGTAGGGAAAGAAGGAGAGTTTTAACACAGGCGGCGGTGGCACTGTGGCACCGGCAAGTCGTGCGGGTGCCACACCACCCCCTGAGGGGTCTAGATGGGTTGACATTGACCTTGAGACATCCTCTAACTTGATCGTGAAAGATGACGAGGGTATTAATGAGGAAATTTAATTAAAAAAATTTAATGAGTGATTTTTTGTAAAAGGTGACGATGGTTTTAAAGCGGTGTTTGCGGTATAAGGTAAAAAGCATGCTATTGTTTGTGAGTCATTAGGAAATTAATTAGGAGGTTAATTAAGAGGTTAATTAGGAGGTTAATTAAGAAATTAATTTAAAAAAAATTGAGAAATAAATAAGAAATGAATAAAATATACGAATGTGGATGTGCATAGAGTATGCAAGAAATAGAGAGGTTTGACTAGGGTTCGAACCCGACACCTTGCAGTAAAAATATTTCCATAAGGCAGTAGTTTTCGCGTGTGCGTGAGTGATTTTTATAGTATATGTCTGCACTGTTCTTTTAAAACTATGAATGCTAGAGTCCGAAAAGAATTCAATCGTTTTAATGATATTAATTAGAGAATAATAATTAAGAAAAATATTAATTAAGGATCTTCTTGTAAAAAATCATCAAATATTTTCCGAAAAAAAGGTAATGAAAGCAAAAATTAAGTATAAAGAATGAAAGAAAGTTTAGAAACATAGATTTTGACTGAGATTCGAACCTGCTACCTTGCAGCAAAAAAATATTTCAGTAGTTTTCGCGTATGTGTGAGTGTTCTTTAGAAATATGTCTATGCAGATCTTTTTTAGCCTAAGAATTCTATTGATTGAAAATTAATCAATCGTAAAATTAATATAAATTACAGAATAATAATTAAGAAAAATAATAATTGAAGATCTTGTAAAAATTCACCAGATGTTTTTCGAAAACTGAGAGTAAAAATTAAATTAAAAGATGATTAAAATCTCAAATGTGTAAGTGAAATTAGATTAGGATGAAAGACGAGAATTGTTTTTTTGATAGATAACTAAAAAAGAGTGATTAAAATTTCTTATTAATTACTTAATTGAAGAAAGTTCGTTAAAAAAATACTTTTCATCATAGAGATTTTTTAATTATGAATAACTAGTATCCATTTTAAACTATATATATATTTTTTTCCATTATAAATATGATATATTAATACAAAAAGATCGACTTTATTCACCAACGGTGACGTCACAATGTTTGCGTAAAAGGAGGTAGCATACCCTTAAGCAATTTCTGAGAATCGGGTTAGTTACGGTATTGTCAAAAGATAGGGGGAGAAAATTCCAGTTTTGCTTCAACTTTTCACGTGTTTAAATATGTTTACTGTTGGATGCACTAAAAATTATCTACTATTTTGAATTATGTTCAGTTCACTTCTTTATAAGAAAAATGTATATAATGTGAAATTAAAAGTAAATAAAAAAACTTTAAAAATTCATCTTTTAAAAATAAATTAATAAAAATAAGTTGATCAATGTAAAAAACTGAAAAATTCGCTGTTTGAAAAGAAGTCTTAATAAGTTTAAGAAAATATCGTAACATTTTGTATTATATTTTACATAAGAGAGTGAATCTATCATTTTTCAGAAGTTACTTTAGTGCAAAATAATAACTGATGTTGAAAATTTCTCTACCTTAAACAGTTACACTTCAGATATAACTTTTTTGGGGATCTTCTTATCACTGTCATCGAACATACATGTATAAACACTCCCACATAAATTCTTTCATATATATTTAAAAAAATTTACAATGTTGTATTTAATTATAAATTATCTTTAAATTTCCTTACGCTCATTAAAATATTGTATCTATTTTTATTTCAAGTTTTGTATTATAGCACTAGAAATCTTCCAACATTCTTAAAATAAAATAAGTTTCTGAACAGAGTGATAATTAGAAATTCAATGTATTTTTTATCTATAGTTTAACCATTTTTTTGTAACTCCCTCACATTTCTTTAGTGTAAAGCCGTGAAATTTTACCAATAAAATCAGAAATAGGGTCGTAAAAATAAGAATTTGGCATGATTTTTAATAAATTTTAGGATATATCTACAAAAATTTTAGAGTATTTGGCGATAATTCAGATTTGGTGAGAAACACCTAGTATTAATTCCGAGTGAAGAAAAATTTTATTACTTGTCAAATTTATTTTGAGAAGTGAGGTTGCTTATTTTTTAACCTGAATTCAGTACTACATAATAATAGTTTTTTTCAAGATGGATGTCAGAACAGATATCATTTTGTTAAACGCATTTACTCATATATTCAATAGATCACACATTCGCAATTCAGAACTAGAGATTATAAACCACCTTAAATTTCGAATGAATGAATTTATCAATTCAGAAATTAGCAATCAACTTTATGAAAATGTTGACATGTTATCTGAGGAAAATTTTCACATCTGTTTAGATATTGTCTTAAAAGAAATGATAAAAAATGAAATAAATTGGGACAAAGTTGTAATTTACTTAGTATTTTCAAGTGAGCTTATGGCGAAGCGCTTTAAGAGATCTGGTGACTTTATTATACCCTGGATAAAATTTTTTAATATCTTCCAGAAGTATTTAGGTGATTGGATTATTGATCATCAAGAATGTATAAAAGTCAAAGGAGAAAAGAAATCAATTTTTCAAATAATGTGGAGTTTTATCACTCGATCATAATATGAAAATTGTAAAAATATTATCTGCTATGTTGAGTTATGTTCAGTTCAATCTGTATAAGAACAATGTTCAAGAAAAATGTATGTAATGTGAAATTGAAAGTAAATAAAGAACTTTCAATGAAAATTTTGTTTAAGAAAAAATTATTTGAAGTAACATTCATCTTTAAAAAATAAATAAATAAAAATAAGTTGATCAATGTAAAAAACTGAAAAATTCACCGTTTGAAAAGAAGTCTTAATAAGTTTAAGAAAATATCGTAACATATTGTGTCATATTTTACCTCTATCATTTTTCAGAAGTTACTTTTCTGCAAAATAATAGCCGATGTCGAAAATTTCTCTACCTAAAACAGTTATACTTGAGATATAACTTTTTGGAATCTTCTTTTCACTGTTATCGAACATATGTATGTACTTAAAAAATTTTTACAAAGTGGTATTTAATTATAAATTTTCTTTAAATTTCCTTATACTCGTTAAAATATTGTAAGTTTTTTTTTTTTTTTTTTTTTTCAAGTTTTGTATTACAGTACTAGAAATTTTGCAACATTCTTAAAATAATATAAGTTTCTGAACATAGTGATAATTAGAAATTACCATTTTTGAGTTTTTAACGCGATCTGGAATCGAACCTGACACTTCCCTAATGACAACGTTAGAATTTTTTGTAATTCATCATAGTGAAATTCCTCACATAATATGCTACATTCACTCAGTTTTTCATTACAGATAGCAAGTTTGTAAATGATGAAAGCTAACTTTGAAAAATTCAGAGTTGAAAAAATATTAATATATGTTTTATTAAATACATCCACCTTCACAGATGCATACTTAAGTTTTCTAAGTGTATGTAAACATACTTAAAAAATATTATAACCAAGTATTCTAGATTACAAATATATGTATACTTTAAAAATTTTACAAAACTTTTAGAAATTAAGATAACTTATTCTTGAATAAAAATATAAGAAACCCATTTTCACAATAAAAAGATTGAAAATGTAAGATGAAATCACAAAATTACCAACATAAGATACTGCAAGTATTTAAAAAATTTTGAAGTATTAAATTTTAATGTTTCACATGTGTTAATAACACATCTTATTTTACAAAGTACTAAGTTTTTTAATCATTTAGTTTGAAGTTTTTCAAACATATGCTTATAAACCGAAATTTTTGTGAATGAAAAATTTTTCACACAAAGTATTTTAGAAAAAATATCATCTGAGAAATTAATTAACTTATTTTTAGAATAAAAATATAGGAAACTTGTTTTTTCTAATGATAAGAATGAAAATGTAAGATAAAATCTCATTCTTACCAACATAAGAGACTGCAAGTATTTTAAAAATTATGAAGTATGTAATTTTAATGTTTCACATGTCTTAATAACGCCTCTTATTTTACAAAGTACTAAGTTTTTTAAAGTCATTTAGTTTGAAGTTTTTCACACATATGCTTATAAACGAAATTTTTTGTAAATGAAAAATTTTTACACAAATTATTTTAATACAAATACTATCTCAGAAAATTAACTTTTTCTTTTTAGATTGAAAATGTAAGATAAAAATCTAACACTTATCAAATTTAGAAGCTGCAGATGTATAATGAAATTATGAACTTGAAACTTTAAGTATTAACAACCTACATTCTTTGAAAATACTAAACCACAAGTTTCGACAAATCTATAAACAACTGTTAAAAAACATAGATCTTAGAATATTTTCTACCCTAAAATGTTTAACGTTGATGCTACATCCATAAAAATACAGAGTGAAAGTGTGCAAATTATCTGTTTAGACATGCCGATAAACTAGAATTTTCCACAAGATTCGACTATTATAGCAAGGTATGGGATAATATTTGGCTAAATTTCCACTAATATTGGCGATAGTTATAAAAATTTGGCATGAAATAAGAGAATTTGGCGTAAATTCTTAAGTAAAACTGATGAACGAAGAAAAAATTTGAATTAGTTACAATCTTTTCTCGCTGTAGAGTTGTCTAAGTTCTCATACTTAGTAGTTTTTAAAGTTTTACTTTTAGAGTGATTTTTTATACTTTGCTAAACTGAAGTACAAAATGGATAATACTTTACCGTGTGAGGAGACACACGTTTCTGTTCAACAAACCCCTTCATCAAGTTTTGAGGATGAGAAGTTATCTAAACTTTTTATTTGTCCAACTTGTAAGAAGCCATTTTTTAAAAAATCCTATCTTACTAGACATGTCAAGGTTCACAATGATATTAAACCTAATATTTGTTACGTGTGTGAGAAAGGATTTGTTACTTTACATCGTTTAAAAAGACATATGGAAACCCATAGAAAAATTTCCATAAGATACAAATGTGAATATTGTATTGAAAATTTCAATCGCAAGTGTGATTTATTTAAACATAAGAGATTATTTCATCAAAAAGTCTTACCTGAACATCTATGTATTATTTGTAAAGATGCTTTTAAACACAAGTATGAATTGGAAAAACACAAGAGGGTGCATTATCGTAAACCTGAGTATCTATGTGAGGAATGTTCTATAACCTTTACAACAAAACATGCTTTTTCAAACCATAAGCGAAAAAGTCATAAAAAGACTTTACATACATACTGTTGTGACGAATGTACTGATACTTTTTCAAACAGACGACATTTTTTAAAACATAAAAGAAATATGCATAAAAAATCTTTAATGCAAACTAGATGTGATGAATGCAGTGAAACTTTTCAGTGTAAGTATGAATTATTGCAACATAAGAGAAAGAATCATCTTAAAGACTTTAACATACGTAGAAATTGTAATGATCGAAGCACTAACAATGAATTATCAACAGTTAATAATGACAGTGAGAATCTGGACTTGTTAAATTTTTTAGATAATTTTCACATTGAATGTGCGAATGGTGTTTTTGACTTACATTCCAACAACTTTCAGAATGAAAATATAGACTTAGACTTAAAAAATATTTTGAACAATTCGAATGTGGAATATACAAGTGGAAATAATATTGATGATTTATCTGCCAAAGATGAAAATATAGACTTAAATAATTTTAACCTGATGCAAACTGATTTACCTCTAGTAAACTATGACAATGAAAGTCTGGACTTGTTAAATTTTTCGTATAACTTTAATCCCAAGTGCTTGAATATTTTTTCTGCTAACGACGAAAATATGAATTCGAATAATTTTAGTGCGAAGGAAAATGAGTTGGTGACAGATAACTTTAACAATGAAAATCTAGACTTGCTAAATTTTTTGAATAACTTTAATACTGAATGTATGAACGATATCCCAACAATATAGATTTGCTGTCTTGTATTATTGTGAATGAATTTCAAATAAAAAGATTTCAATGAAAATGATTTGTTTTAATTTTTATTACAAAATCATCTTTTTATAATATTTTCTATTAGAATACAAACTGAAGTGTCATCTTTTTTTTAAAATAAAAACATGTAAAAAGTTTACTTGTGTACTTTTTCATTACTGTAGTAGAATTGATTGAGTATAATATTTAAACACTAAGTAAAAATTATGCACAATAGTAGTTTTATAAACTATCAAACTTACATCGAAGAAGAAAAAACTTGTAAAATTGTTTTACCACTCAACTGTAAAGTACTTGTGAAAATCTTAAATGAATTTATCTTATTAACAATTTTCCTGAAAAACTAGCTTATAAAAATTTTAGATATAATTATGAAGTTAGTATTTTCCTAAGTATCACGTTTGAATCTTACTTTGAATATACATCATCAAAGTGTTTTATTCTTTAACTAAAATCACAATCTCTATTCCAAAGAGTGTAAAAATAATGTTATAGTAACAACTTAAACTTTTATATATAGATACTTTCACGATTGTATTTTAACTTTTTTTATTTTTTAGAATACAGAAAATATTTTGTAAGAATTGTGAAAGCTTAATTTTAGAAGTTTGTGAAATTTCACAAAATTTTTTTAAACATTTTTGTCAAATGTTTTCTTTATGTCACATCACTTAAAAAAATTTAACTGTTTTTAACAGAATTGCTAACACAAAACATTAAGTTAGAAAATTTATAGATAAAACTTATAAGATACGAAAAACCATATGTGAAGTAATAACAAAAGGTGTATATACTTTCAAGTTTAGACATGGTTCAACAAGCTCGAGGAGACACTAAAACATGTAGCTGACGTCATAACCCCTGTGGCGTAACTTTTCCCTTACTACTACGTCACAAATGTATAATTTAACAAAAAGTACTTATGTCACCCCACAATTCCTGTCTTGTATTATTTTACTTTATGTATAAAATCAATGATCTATAAAAAAGCTTTGTCGTTTTTATACACTTTGAAGTAAAAATTTTCTCCAAAAACATCAAATTATATTTTGCAAGTATGAATTGATATGTATTTGTTTTAAATATCTCTAAGTTACATTATACCAAAGTATAATTTCTAATATTTAAACAATTCTCACTTTACAGAAATTAACTTGTATGCATTTCTAGATCTTTAATAAAAATCTTTTATTTTTTATCTCAAAGACTTTAAACTATTCGAGATATGTGCAGCTTAAGTGCAATCCAATACTATTTGCATAACAATGTGGAATATCATATGTTAAGAAAATCTTAAATTTTCAATATTTTTCAGCTATTAAACGAAAAATTGTGTAAAATTTACTAAGTGTTTCACTAAAGAAGAGAATTACACTAAAAAGTTTTGACAAGAAATACTAAATTCACTAAGTTACATTCGTGGACATAAACACACAATATAAGAGAAATCTTTAAAACATTATTGCAAAAACAAATTAAAAAATAAAAATAAATAAAAAATAAATAAATAAATAAATAAGTGAAAAATTGTTAATTTTAGACAATTTTTCGTTTAATAGCTGAAAAATATTGAAAATTTAAGATTTTCTTAACATATGATATTCCACATTGTTATGCAAATAGTATTGGATTGCACTTAAGCTGCACATATCTCGAATAGTTTAAAGTCTTTGAGATAAAAAATAAAAGATTTTTATTAAAGATCTAGAAATGCATACAAGTTAATTTCTGTAAAGTGAGAATTGTTTAAATATTAGAAATTATACTTTGGTATAATGTAACTTAGAGATATTTAAAACAAATACATATCAATTCATACTTGCAAAATATAATTTGATGTTTTTGGAGAAAATTTTTACTTCAAAGTGTATAAAAACGACAAAGCTTTTTTATAGATCATTGATTTTATACATAAAGTAAAATAATACAAGACAGGAATTGTGGGGTGACATAAGTACTTTTTGTTAAATTATACATTTGTGACGTAGTAGTAAGGGAAAAGTTACGCCACAGGGGTTATGACGTCAGCTACATGTTTTAGTGTCTCCTCGAGCTTGTTGAACCATGTCTAAACTTGAAAGTATATACACCTTTTGTTATTACTTCACATATGGTTTTTCGTATCTTATAAGTTTTATCTATAAATTTTCTAACTTAATGTTTTGTGTTAGCAATTCTGTTAAAAACAGTTAAATTTTTTTAAGTGATGTGACATAAAGAAAACATTTGACAAAAATGTTTAAAAAAATTTTGTGAAATTTCACAAACTTCTAAAATTAAGCTTTCACAATTCTTACAAAATATTTTCTGTATTCTAAAAAATAAAAAAAGTTAAAATACAATCGTGAAAGTATCTATATATAAAAGTTTAAGTTGTTACTATAACATTATTTTTACACTCTTTGGAATAGAGATTGTGATTTTAGTTAAAGAATAAAACACTTTGATGATGTATATTCAAAGTAAGATTCAAACGTGATACTTAGGAAAATACTAACTTCATAATTATATCTAAAATTTTTATAAGCTAGTTTTTCAGGAAAATTGTTAATAAGATAAATTCATTTAAGATTTTCACAAGTACTTTACAGTTGAGTGGTAAAACAATTTTACAAGTTTTTTCTTCTTCGATGTAAGTTTGATAGTTTATAAAACTACTATTGTGCATAATTTTTACTTAGTGTTTAAATATTATACTCAATCAATTCTACTACAGTAATGAAAAAGTACACAAGTAAACTTTTTACATGTTTTTATTTTAAAAAAAAGATGACACTTCAGTTTGTATTCTAATAGAAAATATTATAAAAAGATGATTTTGTAATAAAAATTAAAACAAATCATTTTCATTGAAATCTTTTTATTTGAAATTCATTCACAATAATACAAGACAGCAAATCTATATTGTTGGGATATCGTTCATACATTCAGTATTAAAGTTATTCAAAAAATTTAGCAAGTCTAGATTTTCATTGTTAAAGTTATCTGTCACCAACTCATTTTCCTTCGCACTAAAATTATTCGAATTCATATTTTCGTCGTTAGCAGAAAAAATATTCAAGCACTTGGGATTAAAGTTATACGAAAAATTTAACAAGTCCAGACTTTCATTGTCATAGTTTACTAGAGGTAAATCAGTTTGCATCAGGTTAAAATTATTTAAGTCTATATTTTCATCTTTGGCAGATAAATCATCAATATTATTTCCACTTGTATATTCCACATTCGAATTGTTCAAAATATTTTTTAAGTCTAAGTCTATATTTTCATTCTGAAAGTTGTTGGAATGTAAGTCAAAAACACCATTCGCACATTCAATGTGAAAATTATCTAAAAAATTTAACAAGTCCAGATTCTCACTGTCATTATTAACTGTTGATAATTCATTGTTAGTGCTTCGATCATTACAATTTCTACGTATGTTAAAGTCTTTAAGATGATTCTTTCTCTTATGTTGCAATAATTCATACTTACACTGAAAAGTTTCACTGCATTCATCACATCTAGTTTGCATTAAAGATTTTTTATGCATATTTCTTTTATGTTTTAAAAAATGTCGTCTGTTTGAAAAAGTATCAGTACATTCGTCACAACAGTATGTATGTAAAGTCTTTTTATGACTTTTTCGCTTATGGTTTGAAAAAGCATGTTTTGTTGTAAAGGTTATAGAACATTCCTCACATAGATACTCAGGTTTACGATAATGCACCCTCTTGTGTTTTTCCAATTCATACTTGTGTTTAAAAGCATCTTTACAAATAATACATAGATGTTCAGGTAAGACTTTTTGATGAAATAATCTCTTATGTTTAAATAAATCACACTTGCGATTGAAATTTTCAATACAATATTCACATTTGTATCTTATGGAAATTTTTCTATGGGTTTCCATATGTCTTTTTAAACGATGTAAAGTAACAAATCCTTTCTCACACACGTAACAAATATTAGGTTTAATATCATTGTGAACCTTGACATGTCTAGTAAGATAGGATTTTTTAAAAAATGGCTTCTTACAAGTTGGACAAATAAAAAGTTTAGATAACTTCTCATCCTCAAAACTTGATGAAGGGGTTTGTTGAACAGAAACGTGTGTCTCCTCACACGGTAAAGTATTATCCATTTTGTACTTCAGTTTAGCAAAGTATAAAAAATCACTCTAAAAGTAAAACTTTAAAAACTACTAAGTATGAGAACTTAGACAACTCTACAGCGAGAAAAGATTGTAACTAATTCAAATTTTTTCTTCGTTCATCAGTTTTACTTAAGAATTTACGCCAAATTCTCTTATTTCATGCCAAATTTTTATAACTATCGCCAATATTAGTGGAAATTTAGCCAAATATTATCCCATACCTTGCTATAATAGTCGAATCTTGTGGAAAATTCTAGTTTATCGGCATGTCTAAACAGATAATTTGCACACTTTCACTCTGTATTTTTATGGATGTAGCATCAACGTTAAACATTTTAGGGTAGAAAATATTCTAAGATCTATGTTTTTTAACAGTTGTTTATAGATTTGTCGAAACTTGTGGTTTAGTATTTTCAAAGAATGTAGGTTGTTAATACTTAAAGTTTCAAGTTCATAATTTCATTATACATCTGCAGCTTCTAAATTTGATAAGTGTTAGATTTTTATCTTACATTTTCAATCTAAAAAGAAAAAGTTAATTTTCTGAGATAGTATTTGTATTAAAATAATTTGTGTAAAAATTTTTCATTTACAAAAAATTTCGTTTATAAGCATATGTGTGAAAAACTTCAAACTAAATGACTTTAAAAAACTTAGTACTTTGTAAAATAAGAGGCGTTATTAAGACATGTGAAACATTAAAATTACATACTTCATAATTTTTAAAATACTTGCAGTCTCTTATGTTGGTAAGAATGAGATTTTATCTTACATTTTCATTCTTATCATTAGAAAAAACAAGTTTCCTATATTTTTATTCTAAAAATAAGTTAATTAATTTCTCAGATGATATTTTTTCTAAAATACTTTGTGTGAAAAATTTTTCATTCACAAAAATTTCGGTTTATAAGCATATGTTTGAAAAACTTCAAACTAAATGATTAAAAAACTTAGTACTTTGTAAAATAAGATGTGTTATTAACACATGTGAAACATTAAAATTTAATACTTCAAAATTTTTTAAATACTTGCAGTATCTTATGTTGGTAATTTTGTGATTTCATCTTACATTTTCAATCTTTTTATTGTGAAAATGGGTTTCTTATATTTTTATTCAAGAATAAGTTATCTTAATTTCTAAAAGTTTTGTAAAATTTTTAAAGTATACATATATTTGTAATCTAGAATACTTGGTTATAATATTTTTTAAGTATGTTTACATACACTTAGAAAACTTAAGTATGCATCTGTGAAGGTGGATGTATTTAATAAAACATATATTAATATTTTTTCAACTCTGAATTTTTCAAAGTTAGCTTTCATCATTTACAAACTTGCTATCTGTAATGAAAAACTGAGTGAATGTAGCATATTATGTGAGGAATTTCACTATGATGAATTACAAAAAATTCTAACGTTGTCATTAGGGAAGTGTCAGGTTCGATTCCAGATCGCGTTAAAAACTCAAAAATGGTAATTTCTAATTATCACTATGTTCAGAAACTTATATTATTTTAAGAATGTTGCAAAATTTCTAGTACTGTAATACAAAACTTGAAAAAAAAAAAAAAAAAAAAAAACTTACAATATTTTAACGAGTATAAGGAAATTTAAAGAAAATTTATAATTAAATACCACTTTGTAAAAATTTTTTAAGTACATACATATGTTCGATAACAGTGAAAAGAAGATTCCAAAAAGTTATATCTCAAGTATAACTGTTTTAGGTAGAGAAATTTTCGACATCGGCTATTATTTTGCAGAAAAGTAACTTCTGAAAAATGATAGAGGTAAAATATGACACAATATGTTACGATATTTTCTTAAACTTATTAAGACTTCTTTTCAAACGGTGAATTTTTCAGTTTTTTACATTGATCAACTTATTTTTATTTATTTATTTTTTAAAGATGAATGTTACTTCAAATAATTTTTTCTTAAACAAAATTTTCATTGAAAGTTCTTTATTTACTTTCAATTTCACATTACATACATTTTTCTTGAACATTGTTCTTATACAGATTGAACTGAACATAACTCAACATAGCAGATAATATTTTTACAATTTTCATATTATGATCGAGTGATAAAACTCCACATTATTTGAAAAATTGATTTCTTTTCTCCTTTGACTTTTATACATTCTTGATGATCAATAATCCAATCACCTAAATACTTCTGGAAGATATTAAAAAATTTTATCCAGGGTATAATAAAGTCACCAGATCTCTTAAAGCGCTTCGCCATAAGCTCACTTGAAAATACTAAGTAAATTACAACTTTGTCCCAATTTATTTCATTTTTTATCATTTCTTTTAAGACAATATCTAAACAGATGTGAAAATTTTCCTCAGATAACATGTCAACATTTTCATAAAGTTGATTGCTAATTTCTGAATTGATAAATTCATTCATTCGAAATTTAAGGTGGTTTATAATCTCTAGTTCTGAATTGCGAATGTGTGATCTATTGAATATATGAGTAAATGCGTTTAACAAAATGATATCTGTTCTGACATCCATCTTGAAAAAAACTATTATTATGTAGTACTGAATTCAGGTTAAAAAATAAGCAACCTCACTTCTCAAAATAAATTTGACAAGTAATAAAATTTTTCTTCACTCGGAATTAATACTAGGTGTTTCTCACCAAATCTGAATTATCGCCAAATACTCTAAAATTTTTGTAGATATATCCTAAAATTTATTAAAAATCATGCCAAATTCTTATTTTTACGACCCTATTTCTGATTTTATTGGTAAAATTTCACGGCTTTACACTAAAGAAATGTGAGGGAGTTACAAAAAAATGGTTAAACTATAGATAAAAAATACATTGAATTTCTAATTATCACTCTGTTCAGAAACTTATTTTATTTTAAGAATGTTGGAAGATTTCTAGTGCTATAATACAAAACTTGAAATAAAAATAGATACAATATTTTAATGAGCGTAAGGAAATTTAAAGATAATTTATAATTAAATACAACATTGTAAATTTTTTTAAATATATATGAAAGAATTTATGTGGGAGTGTTTATACATGTATGTTCGATGACAGTGATAAGAAGATCCCCAAAAAAGTTATATCTGAAGTGTAACTGTTTAAGGTAGAGAAATTTTCAACATCAGTTATTATTTTGCACTAAAGTAACTTCTGAAAAATGATAGATTCACTCTCTTATGTAAAATATAATACAAAATGTTACGATATTTTCTTAAACTTATTAAGACTTCCTTTCAAACAGCGAATTTTTCAGTTTTTTACATTGATCAACTTATTTTTATTAATTTATTTTTAAAAGATGAATTTTTAAAGTTTTTTTATTTACTTTTAATTTCACATTATATACATTTTTCTTATAAAGAAGTGAACTGAACATAATTCAAAATAGTAGATAATTTTTAGTGCATCCAACAGTAAACATATTTAAACACGTGAAAAGTTGAAGCAAAACTGGAATTTTCTCCCCCTATCTTTTGACAATACCGTAACTAACCCGATTCTCAGAAATTGCTTAAGGGTATGCTACCTCCTTTTACGCAAACATTGTGACGTCACCGTTGGTGAATAAAGTCGATCTTTTTGTATTAATATATCATATTTATAATGGAAAAAAATATATATATAGTTTAAAATGGATACTAGTTATTCATAATTAAAAAATCTCTATGATGAAAAGTATTTTTTTAACGAACTTTCTTCAAATTAAGTAATTAATAAGAAATTTTAATCACTCTTTTTTAGTTATCTATCAAAAAAACAATTCTCGTCTTTCATCCTAATCTAATTTCACTTACACATTTGAGATTTTAATCATCTTTTAATTTAATTTTTACTCTCAGTTTTCGAAAAACATCTGGTGAATTTTTACAAGATCTTCAATTATTATTTTTCTTAATTATTATTCTGTAATTTATATTAATTTTACGATTGATTAATTTTCAATCAATAGAATTCTTAGGCTAAAAAAGATCTGCATAGACATATTTCTAAAGAACACTCACACATACGCGAAAACTACTGAAATATTTTTTTGCTGCAAGGTAGCAGGTTCGAATCTCAGTCAAAATCTATGTTTCTAAACTTTCTTTCATTCTTTATACTTAATTTTTGCTTTCATTACCTTTTTTTCGGAAAATATTTGATGATTTTTTACAAGAAGATCCTTAATTAATATTTTTCTTAATTATTATTCTCTAATTAATATCATTAAAACGATTGAATTCTTTTCGGACTCTAGCATTCATAGTTTTAAAAGAACAGTGCAGACATATACTATAAAAATCACTCACGCACACGCGAAAACTACTGCCTTATGGAAATATTTTTACTGCAAGGTGTCGGGTTCGAACCCTAGTCAAACCTCTCTATTTCTTGCATACTCTATGCACATCCACATTCGTATATTTTATTCATTTCTTATTTATTTCTCAATTTTTTTTAAATTAATTTCTTAATTAACCTCCTAATTAACCTCTTAATTAACCTCCTAATTAATTTCCTAATGACTCACAAACAATAGCATGCTTTTTACCTTATACCGCAAACACCGCTTTAAAACCATCGTCACCTTTTACAAAAAATCACTCATTAAATTTTTTTAATTAAATTTCCTCATTAATACCCTCGTCATCTTTCACGATCAAGTTAGAGGATGTCTCAAGGTCAATGTCAACCCATCTAGACCCCTCAGGGGGTGGTGTGGCACCCGCACGACTTGCCGGTGCCACAGTGCCACCGCCGCCTGTGTTAAAACTCTCCTTCTTTCCCTACTTATGTTAAAATATATACATTTGATAACAATTTTTTTCTTCTTTTTACGAATTTTTATTTGACACCCACTCAGTGTTCCAGTAATTGACACTGCCAGTTTTTCATTTTATCAAAAATTGGCCCCCTATGTTCCAGTGTTTGACACTGCTAGTTATTCATTTTACCAGTTATTAGCACCGTATACTCCAGTGTTTGACATAAAATGTTAAAATTCTTATATTTAAAATATATGATTTTATTATTTTTCTTATTTATTAATTATTTCGGGATAGGTGTCAATTACTAGAGCATGCCAATCATTGGAGCATCTATCCTATATTAACCAATTAAGGTTATATTAAATGGACTAAAATTACCTTTTTGTATTAGCTTGGCCCAAAAATAATATATATATATATATATTTACATGGTTATATTATAGAAAAATATTTAAAACATTTGAAATATAAATGATTTTTAATTTTCCTTTTTCTATATTCCTCATTTTTCGATTATATTTAGCTATAATAACTTTATTTATTGTTTTAATTTCTTTAATTTAATATAGATGGCGTCGTAATATATTTTTTCGATTGTTTCGTATTCTGGTTAGCTGTCTTGCTGGAGTTATTGCTTGAGGATTCTTTTTTCTATATTCCTTATTTTATGATGAAAGGATAAAATAAGCAAGATTTTAAATTAGTATTTAAATTAATATTAAGTGATAACTTAATATTAATATCTCAGAATAAATCTTAATTTTAAGAACAATTTTATGGGAATTCTATTTGAGTGCCCAGGTAAAGTTGTTTTCTCAATAGAGCTTCATAGCGCGGGAATCTGATTTCAGAATAAGTTTCGTAATCAAAATTATGCAATAGTCGGAATAAACTGTAAAGCATTGCAAAATAATAAATCCTGGATGCCCGGGTCAACCAATCGTAAAAGGTAGGCGGATTTTAGATTAGCTAATTATCCAATAAGCAGTCATAAGAATAGTCTCAGTTCCCGCCGAAATATGCAGTATAAAAACGGGAGCACGCGAAAACTCGTGGCTTTTTAAGACCATCACTTGTCTAGTAAATTCATGTCAACTAATATTCCATCATGTAATAGTCGTTACTCAAATGGACTCCTATTTTCTTATATAAGATGTCTGGACTTCTATTTCACTATGATAAGAGGATCGATGCACCATCCCGTGTAAACACACGGAACTTCACGCATCATTTTAATATTATTAATAATATATTACAGAAGCCGGCAGGTATGTACACCTAGTGTATGGAAACCCAAGAAAAAATAAAGCAATACCTGCTTTGTGGAAACCCTAGAAAGAAGAAATCATTAGTGATGGATTATTACTTATTTCTGAACGCTAACTCAATCGAAACTTTGATGTGTTGGAGAGCGATGAGATCCAGAGATCGTAGATATTAAGACTTTTCGATGCAAGCAAGAAATCTATATTTCTGAACATTAAATCTAGAGAAAAATGATATTGAGAATATATTTCGTAGCTGTCATTATTTGCTGATGTAAGCCAAAGATTTTTCAATACGCGAGATAAACAAGGAACAATGTGCTTCCTCCCACTACTGTAAAGACCCAGTGCCTGCGGTAACGGTAATACTAAATTCCTGTGACTAAATCCCTGCATACTGCTGAAGGAGAAAAAAAATAAGAACTCGCCTCTCCCTTTTCACGAGAGATTGAGGGAATTTCCGCGCCGCGCTGAAAGGATGAATGAATTGCCGTAATAGAGATTGTGATCCAGAGTCATGAGAGAAATCAAAACTTTTTCTTATAACTTAAGGGAATAATTACATCGGTTAAAAACAGCAGCAGAAACAAGAGGGAAAAGCGATGGACTCTGTTATTTATCATTGAAGAAAAAAAAAAAAAATAGTTATTGCTGTTTATCGTCAAACGTAAAATCGAAAATAATCTCCGTATTGATCTGAAAAACCGCACTCGTGCAATAAGAGTTTTCTTTACTAAGATTCGAACGTCTGCTTCAAAGTGATGCATAGACAAGTAGACTATGAAGTGGTGATGGTGACCCACTTTTTCGCTTCTACAATAAAAAAAAAAAAAAAAAAAAAAAAAAAAACAGATGGCCAAAGAATAACTACTGCCGTCGATCAACGAACTGAGTGACAAATTTTCAAGGTTAATCAACTAAAATGATTCAAAAGAGAAGGAAAAAAGAAAAAGTAGTAGAACGATTCATAAATTGTCGTGAGGCTTTTCTTTCTTCTATTTGTTAATACAGTGATAAAAAAGTAGATAGAAAATTTCATTTTTATGTGTGTGTGTTTTTTTTTTTTTGGTGATAGCAAATGATTCGCGAATAGTTTTATTTGTTTTGACAGATGAAGCTCGAGGTAAGAAAATATGTTTGATTTAATTCCAATAGCAGAAGCTTTTAAAATACAGTAAGTTATAAAAAATGTTAATGATAATGATCATAATGATGATACTTTCAATTTATTTATTTATTTTTTAACAATTAAAAAAAAAAAAAAAAAAATTAAAATTTATTATTTTAATGAAAGTTAATTGTTAGTATTGATTTTTAATTTTCTGAATTATTATTTTAAGGTTTTGGTATTTATTAAATGTTGAATTTATTGGAAAATAATACTAATAATGATAACTTCTTGAAATGTTGGCATTAAAAAAAAAAAAAAAAAAAAAAAAAAAAACAGAATTTTATTAATTTTGTATATTAACTTAATATCAAATTGTAATAAGTTTTATTTGCTGCAATATATCTCTGTAACATGTTATTTTTACAGAAAATTTAATTTTAAAAATATTAACTGACATTTCAGAATCAATTTATTTGATTATTTGTTTTCATTTTAATTTGTTTATGAAATTTTTGCATTTCATTTGATTTTTGGTATAGTGCACGATATCAATGATTGCTTTGAAAGGTTGAATTTCAATTTTAATAAGGATCAATACATAACAATTTAACTTACATTTTATTATTGAGCAAACAATAATAATACTAAATAAATAAATAAGTATTTTATGGGTGTGTTATAATTTGGGGATTTTTAAGTTTTTACCTGAACAGTAGTAAATAAAAATAAATGGTCAAGCATGACAAATAGTTTTATAGTATAATGCAAATGATTTTTCAAGAGTAATAATTTTAATATACTAGGTTTATCTTTTCCTTTGATTTTTTGAAATTTTTCTTGCATAATTCTTTTGCCTATTGATAGAATTCACAGAAGAAACTTTTATCAAATATTTAAATTCAAGATTTATAAGGTAAGTAAAATGCACTCACCTTGTATATGAGTATCCTATGAGGCTTGCAAAATCAGATGTATTTATTCCATGTATGAAAAGAAGAACCAATTTCTATTTTCTTTTATAAATATCTTTTCTGCTAAGCTGTTCAAAAGATAATTTCAAATATATAAATAATGATGTTTCAATTTAATTAAACCAGCCTCATTTAGCTTGGTTTGTGTATTAGGAAATTATATATTATTTTATGTTGCATTATTTTGTGGGAATAAAAAATGAACCCACGTATTATCCTTTTAATCACATCTTTTATTATTATGAAAACTGAACATCAAAGAAGGAGAAAAGAAAAAACGAAAAATACATTATTACATGTACATAGAAATACAGACGGCCAATCAGAAAACAAATGCGTCATAGCGTCGTCACAATGTAGATGTATATATGCATGAAGAAATAAAAGAGTCAAATGAAATGTTTTTAGAATAATATGAAAACGAAAGTTTTTGTAATTATTGAAAGAATGTCATTTTGAGTTTATTTCTCACCAACACCCCTGCGTAAACTCGATGACATTTAATCACAGTTCAACAAGGAAATTCGCAATTTTCGAAAAGAATGTCTCGGCAGAGGCTTCGTGAGCACATCGGCGATCATATTTTCCGTGCTTACATACTCAATCTTTATTGTGCCCTGCTCAACAAGGTCTCGAATCAGATGATACCTTAGTTCGATATGCTTAGTTTTCTGTCGAAACTTGTCATTTTCCGCTAATTTAATGCAAGAAAGGTTGTCTTCATAGAGTGTAATAGGACAATTTTGTTGCATATCAATTTCTTCAAAAAGGTTTATAAGCCATTTTACTTCTTGCGCGGCACTTGCTGCAGAAATATATTCCGCTTCCGCTGATGACATTGATACAGATTTTTGTTTTTTGCTTGTCCAGTATACAGTATTTGCTCCTATGCAGAACAAATTTCCTGTTGTAGACTTACGATCACTGGGATCGTTTGCCCAGTCGGAATCTGCATATACCCTCAAGACAGGCTCTTCAATATTATTATATGTCAATTTAAGATTAATTGTACTTTTTAAATATCTCATTAATCTTTTTACCGCTTCCCAATCTTTTGCTCTTGGGCGCTCATTTCTTCTACTCAAAATATTTACCGCGGCGCTAATATCCGGACGTGACACGGTTGAAATATATAACAATGCGCCTACAGCCTGTCTATATTGTGTATTTTCTGGTAAAAGGTTTTCCTCGTCATTTAATTTTATGTAACCTGTGTCCATAGGAGTGTCTGTAGGTTTTGAATTTTCTAAACCGTATTTGACTATAAGTTCTTGTATTTTGTGTGTTTGATCAAGAGTCATTGTATTTTCATTAGGGCGATTAATATTTATCCCAAGATATTGTTTTGCTTCTCCCAAGTCTGTTAACGGGTATTCTTGTTTTAGTTTGTTTACAATTTCATTTATTTGTTGATCATTCCCCGCTATTAACAAATCATCGACATACACAAGTACATAAGTAGTTACATCGTTTTGTTTACGTTTATAAAGACACTTGTCGAATTGACTTTGAATAAAGCCTAAGTTAAGTAATGACTCATTCAATTTTAAATTCCATGCTCTCGCGGCCTGCTTTAGCCCGTATATTGCCTTTTTTAATTTACACACCTTATGTTCTTCCCCGGATACCACGTATCCTTCTGGCTGATGCATATAAACATCTTCACTCAATTTACCGTGTAAAAATGCAGTCTTGATATCAATATGTCTAAGACTTAAATTCTTATAAAGACTCATTGCCAAAAAACTTCTCAAGGTTGTGTGAGACGCCACTGGGGCGAAAGTCTCATCGTAGTCTATTCCATATTTCTGTGAAAAGCCCTTCGCAACCAGCCTAGCTTTGTATTTTTCAACACGGCCCTGACTGTTATATTTTGCTTTGAATGCCCATTTGCACCCTACTATTTTCATCCCTGGTGAAACCTCAACTAAATCCCAGGTGTCATTCTGCTTGAGTGAATTTATTTCATCTAATGTAGCATTGATCCAATTTTCCTTTTCTACAGGGTTTTCCATACTTATTATATCATCCCAGCATTTTGGTTCACTTATTCTTTCATTGTGTAATGTGAATGCGAATCTATCTGGTGGTACCCCTTTATTAGATCTTTGTGATCTACGTGGAGTATTCTGAGAATTATCTGACACAACACTATCATTAGTTTCATCTATCTCTGAGTCTATTATTTGCAAATTTGGTGATGGATTTTTATTATCACTTTTCTCATCATTGTTTTGTGATGTGTCATATTTAAGTATCGCTTGTTTTTCATTTTCTACAAATTTTACGGTTCGACTAATAACTATGTTTTTGCCATTTGTACAGATCCTATATCCTTTACTTCTATTGTCGTACCCTACGAATATACCTTCCTGTGCCGTATTATCTAATTTTCCTCTGTGTACCTTTTGTACGTATGCATAGGCACGACAACCAAATGGTTTTAACATTGATAAGTCAGGTTTTCGACCTGTCCATAATTCATAAGGTGTCAATTCACACGAAGATGTTGGGAGTCTATTTTGCAAGTAAACTGCGGTATTTATTGCCTCCCCCCAGAAAGAATTTGGTAAATTGCCATCTTTTAATAAACAACGTGCCATTTCAACTAAGGTACGATTTTTACGTTCAGCAGTTCCATTTTGAGAAGCTGAATAGGGAACAGTGAATTGGTGGTCTATACCTAATTTTGTTAAGTATTCATTTAATTCTGTCCCGGTATACTCTCCTCCGTTGTCGGAGCGGATTGCATGCAAAGTTCGTCCGAACTTGTTTGATGTCATCGCGATGTATTCCCTCAATTTTGTGAAAACTTCATCCTTTTTTCTCAGTAGGTATATAACTGTAAATCTACTAAAATCGTCAACGAAGGTTAAAAAATAGTATTTTCCACCGACCGTGGGGGTTGTCATTGGTCCACACAAGTCAGTGTGTACCAACTCTAGTGCTTTAGTTGCCCTAAACTGAGCCTTTTTGGGATAAGGATTGTCGGTTAATTTAGTTAATATGCAAGTTTCACATGCATTATCATGTTTGCAGTTGTCTAGTTTTATCCCAACTGCCATGTTGTTGTTTACCAATCGTTTTATATGACTAATGTTTCTATGGCCTAATTTAATGTGCCATTTATCAATGCAATTTGTATTTTCACATATTTTTACCATGTTTATAGTGTGTGTTGTATCATAGTTAACTTTGCATTCGTATAAATTGTTGTTAATGTAACCTTCAATGCATGTTTCTCCTTCATGCATTATTTTGCATGATTTGTTTTCAAATATTGCTACACAACCATTTTCAGTAGCTTCTTTTACAGATATGAGGTTTGTCTCTATCTCTGGTACATATAAAACATTTTTCAATATTATAGTATTATGTGTGTTATTGGAATTTATGGTGTTTAATTTCACAGACCCATGACCCAGGGATTCTATCTCCTGTCCATTCGCGATTGTTACGCGTGAATTATTATGATTAAATTCATGAAATTTATTCCTATCATTGCATACATGCGTTGAACAACCTGAGTCTACATACCAATTGTTAGATTTCTCACCGATAAATAGAGTGAATATTTTATCGTTAGGTTTTTTGTTTTCACTCTCAGTAATAAGAGCCCTATCCGCGTTATGTCTGTCTTGAGAGTACATACCAGATTTGAAAGTTGATCTGGCATTGCTGGCTTTTGTTTGTTTCAGAGTCTTTTCTTTATTTTTATTTTTAAGATGCCAGCATTCTTCAATTGTATGCGATTCTAAAGCGGTAATTAATACATCATAACTTGGAGGTAAGGAACAGAGCATTAGGACTGAAAGGTGCCTGCCATTTATTTCTTCTTCGAGCGATGCTAACTTATCTCGCAATTGATAGATGTTAGTTAAGTGGTCTATCATATCGCCACCTTCAGTTAATTTCGTAGAGTAAAGCTTTCTAAGCAAAAATAGTTTACTGCTGAGGGTTGAACGCTCATGTACAGCTTTTAAGGCGTTCCAGCATTCTTTAGCGGTCTCAAGATTTTTGACATGGATTATTTGATTATCCTCTATTAAGAGGTTTATAATGGCGCGTGCTTTCCTATTTTTGTTATTCCATGTGTCCGTAATGGGATTCGGAGCATCGTTAAGAACCACGGAATATAAATCTTCCTTTTGGAGAAACATTTCTAATTTAAACTTCCACACATCATAATTTTGTGCGTTAAGTTTTTCAATTATAGTGTCCTTGAGGATACTCATTTTAATATTTCAATTTTGTTTTCTTTCTAGTTTATAATAACTACAATTTTATATTTAATCATTCATATGTTTATTTTAAACATTCTTTTATTTCTATACTTTCGTTTTCAAGAAACAAAAAGAAAACATATTTATTTATTTTCGCTTACATTTGTTATCATTATTATTATTTTAAATGTAGCAAAATAATATTATTTTAAATGTAGCAAATGTTTCTTCAAATATGCAAAGAAAAAAAAACTGTCAAGAATAAATTCAAAGTTTCGATTTAGCGCGTCAGTAGCATAATCTGATAGAATTCACAGAAGAAACTTTTATCAAATATTTAAATTCAAGATTTATAAGGTAAGTAAAATGCACTCACCTTGTATATGAGTATCCTATGAGGCTTGCAAAATCAGATGTATTTATTCCATGTATGAAAAGAAGAACCAATTTCTATTTTCTTTTATAAATATCTTTTCTGCTAAGCTGTTCAAAAGATAATTTCAAATATATAAATAATGATGTTTCAATTTAATTAAACCAGCCTCATTTAGCTTGGTTTGTGTATTAGGAAATTATATATTATTTTATGTTGCATTATTTTGTGGGAATAAAAAATGAACCCACGTATTATCCTTTTAATCACATCTTTTATTATTATGAAAACTGAACATCAAAGAAGGAGAAAAGAAAAAACGAAAAATACATTATTACATGTACATAGAAATACAGACGGCCAATCAGAAAACAAATGCTTCATAGCGTCGTCACAATGTAGATGTATATATGCATGAAGAAATAAAAGAGTCAAATGAAATGTTTTTAGAATAATATGAAAATGAAAGTTTTTGTAATTATTGAAAGAATGTCATTTTGAGTTTATTTCTCACCAACACCTATTACTTGTTGCATGTGGTTAGTATTATATTTGAATATTCTTGGATGTGTCGCTGCATAAAATGACACTGATTTAATTATAATATAAAATGTGTCGTACTTTTATCTTTATATTTAAATATTCTTATATTTCTAGATACATTGGAAAATACCTGCATTTCGTATATCACTAAATGTTTAGTATTTTGTGTTTTTTATGTGTTAGGCTTTTTATTAGGAATATTCCATATATCTAGTGACTTTATATAATTTTAAAATTCATTAGATATCATATTTTATACATTTTCGCATTTCATACACATGCAGAAATACCCATGTTAGATATTGCTCATAATTTTTAATGAAAATATTTTAACAGAGTTTCTACAGTCATTGTTTTCAAAATTCACAGGACCAATATTGCGTTGGTACAATCCAGCCTCATCATGAGCATTGCTAACTAAAAGTTGCATCATATTCATCACACATCACTTATCGTTTAGAAAACGTTATTTTATTTTTTATCTCAACACGAGTCCAAGCATCAATTTTACCGAGACAACAATATGAGTACTAAATATTTCTGAGGTATTTTTGGCATGGAACCGGTCGCAATACATTAAATTGCTCTGATCAACTGGATATCCTGATCAGAGTATAAACAATCCTACAGCCTTGAAACCTCATAAACATAAACTAAATTGATACTCATAAAATTAAGTCTCAGGGAAAAGACATTTAAAAAAAAAAAAAAATTATTATTATCATTCGCAATTCGACATAAGGAAAATTCAACAAAATTGCAGTGTTAAATAATTGTTGGAGTTGTTTCAGGCAAAATTGTGGTAAAAGCCATGAAAACTTCACAATTAAATAAAATACTCATTGTTACATTTCTCCCAATATGTCCGGGCCAAGCGCTCTCAACTCACACTCATTTACAAATTCGTCCTGTGAAATAAACAAAAAGTCACCTGACTCATTAGCATTCAAATAAAATGACTGTAGTTAAACCAAACTGTTAACTTGTATATTAGTGTAAATATTTTTTTTTTCTCTTCCCTTGTGTATAGAAGTAGTAATTAATAGTAATTTTTTATGTTTTGTTTATTTATTATAAGATGTCAGAGGGAATTCTAAACTTTAAAAGGTTAAGTTAGGGACTTTAAAAGTCACTGAGCAAGACTTTCGATGCTCAGTCACTAAATTAATGTCGGGCTTTAATCTTGTCCAAATATAAAGTACTTACCATGATCCCTGGTCACGGGGGGTATCCAATCGTTGAAGCCACTGCAGAATTTGAAAATCTGGAGCTGAAATTGGATACTCACCTGCAGACCTATGATATAAATTCTTTTTTATTTATTTTTTTTTTCTTTCCTATTTTATATGTTGATATTTTCTAATATAATATTTTTTCAGGTTTCAAGTTGTGTTTTAATTGTACAATTTATCATATACTAAGTTTTCAAAAAAAAAAAAAAAAAAAAAAAAACTGTCTAGTGTTTTTATACTTTTATATACTATTATTCGTTTTATTCATCTTACATATTTAGTCTCTTTATTGTATTTCTATGTTAATAATGTCACTATTATACTAGAACAAATATTTAGGTGTCGTCATATTGCAGTGTTGCTAAATACCAGGACTTGAATACATTGTGGCCTACAGGTTCTGTTAAAAGTCATATTTCTTATGTTGTATAAATTTTCATATTTTAATGTTTTAAGTTTTAGTGTACTTTAGGTGTCATGATGTTATATTGTTTGTATACCATATTTACATAAATTTTTCAGGTACAACAGTACAAAAGTTTTCTATGTTAATCGTGAAAGTCTTGTGTATCTTCTGTCCAGTCGTTTTCATAACATTTGTTTGTATTCGTCAGAAACTGTATTAATATTTTGTATTTATCATGTACAGGCCAAAGACATCCTGAGTTGGTTAAATTTTAATGCAGCCAAATTTAAGATTTTATAAGCTAAATTTTTATTTTTATTTATTTTTTTTTTTTTTAGAAGTTTTCTCGTGACAATACCAATAATAATGATTCTATAATAAAAATTTTCAGACAAAATTTTCTAAAAAATAAAATTTTCCAGTTTTAAATAAATTTTCCATTTTTAAATAAATTTTCCAAAAAAGTTAAATTTTATAACTTGTCAAATTTTCCATTTTAAGTTAAACTTTCTCCTGGAGTATCTTCTACTTCTGAGGGACTTCCCACAAATTTGCAGGCAAATATGGGGGAGCGTCGGCTTGGAGGGGGGGGGGGGATATGAAAGGATAAAATAAACAAGATTTTAAATTAGTATTTAAATTAATATTAAGTGATAACTTAATATTAATATCTCAGAATAAATCTTAATTTTAAGAACAATTTTATGGGAATTCTATTTGAGTGCCCAGGTAAAGTTGTTTTCTCAATAGAGCTTCATAGCGCGGGAATCTGATTTCAGAATAAGTTTCGTAATCAAAATTATGCAATAGTCGGAATAAACTGTAAAGCATTGCAAAATAATAAATCCTGGATGCCCGGGTCAACCAATCGTAAAAGGTAGGCGGATTTTAGATTAGCTAATTATCCAATAAGCAGTCATAAGAATAGTCTCAGTTCCCGCCGAAATATGCAGTATAAAAACGGGAGCACGCGAAAACTCGTGGCTTTTTAAGACCATCACTTGTCTAGTAAATTCATGTCAACTAATATTCCATCATGTAATAGTCGTTACTCAAATGGACTCCTATTTTCTTATATAAGATGTCTGGACTTCTATTTCACTATGATAAGAGGATCGATGCACCATCCCGTGTAAACACACGGAACTTCACGCATCATTTTTATATTATTAATAATATATTACATATATATATATTTACATGGTTATATTATAGAAAAATATTTAAAACATTTGAAATATAAATGATTTTTAATTTTCCTTTTTCTATATTCCTTATTTTTCGATTATATTTAGCTATAATAACTTTATTTATTGTTTTAATTTCTTTAATTTAATATAGATGGCGTCGTAATATATTTTTTCGATTGTTTCGTATTCTGGTTAGCTGTCTTGCTGGAGTTATTATGAAATACATGCTACTGTTTATGTAAATGTTTGATCATTTTTCTGCCTTATCCATTTAAGTTTTTGTCTTTTCCATATTATTTTTTATTCATTTTATTTTATTGATCTATTATTTAGCCATATATGTGCTTTTTTTTTTTTTTAAACTGTCTGCCTAGGGGGAGAGTTTGATCAATAAAAGCATGCTTTAACCCCACACATATGTCTCAAGTCATATATTTTTTGACAGTTTAAATCATTCATTTTATGTTTTTGCAGTTAGTTTTACTTATGAATTGTTTCACATTAATTAATTTTCTCGTAAGTTTTTCTTTAGTTATTTTTGTTACTTATTTACAACTATTATGACTGAAAACATATATTATAATTTCATATATATATATACATATATATAAATATGGCAAACTGTGAAGCTTGTGGTATACAAATCTTGGATTGAATTGAACAATTGACAATTTGAACAAATTGTATGCAATGGTAGATGTAAACTTTCTTTTCGTATAACTTGGATTGGTTTCAATAAAACTACTGTCCGTAAAGGAATATAAGATCTTACTTTTGCGAGATGATTTACATGTACGACTGCAGCAGATTCTACGTTATCGAAAAGTATTCTTCGACCATTTTTCATGAAACCATGGAAGCATCTGTGCAAGCGCTAACTCAACGAGTCCAATGCTAAAATAGGGGCGACAGTCATCTGAATCAGAGAAAATGCGCTATAACACAGAGCGTGGAATTATTGGATGTTTTCCAAATTTCAAACTGTCGGTCTAGCTGGCATCCCTCCAACATTTTGGACGCGTCCTCACTGCTAGTTTTAGGATATGTGGCCGCACTGTAACTACTCTGATTTGTTGCGACTTTTTGAAGGAATGAAACTGGACAATATGAATTTCAGAAAAGAAACTTCAAATAAACTAAATGAATTGCGAAATTCTTTAAAATTCATGGCAAATCTTGTGAAAGAAACTAGAGAATTTAATAAATATCTTCACGAGGAGTTGAAAAGTATTAAAAATCAAAACTTCCAAATGATGGAAGAAAACAGCCAACTCAAAAAAACAAATTATTGATATGAAAAATTATAATGTGGAGTTACAACAGTACAGTCATCGACTGAGCATTGAAATATCGAACTTGCCTGGATCTCAAGATGAAAAATTATCTCATGTGTTAAATAGTGTAATGAAGACAATAGAAATGGATTTATCTGATAAAATTACTACAATAAACCGAATTCAAACATCACAAAAAGGTAAAATTAAACCCATTATAATGCAGTTTACTACTTTTAATGCTAAGTTGGATTTTTTGAATGCAACTAAATCTAAACGTATAACAGCAAACCAGTTGAATTCTAATTTTGAAAATATTCCTATACATTTTAATCTTATACTACTAAGGGAGCAATATTTGTCTAATAAAAAAGAACCACAAAACTGGCGTTGTAAAAATTATTACTTACAAACTTTGAATAAACACCATAAATTGCAATAAACTCGCAACAATTGTTTCGGGTCGAAAAAACACACGACCCTTCATCAGGCGAATAAAGTAAGCACGAGTGCTGCAGTCAAAGCGGCAACGCACAAAATCGTTTAAAATGAAAAGAAAAACTTTATAAAGTAGAAAGTAAATATAGCTACTGGTGTGAGTAGAAGTGTACAAGAAAACAAGAAAATAAATAAATGAGTGAGATTAAACATATAACAATCTAAGGATATCAAAATTTAAACGAAGATCTAAGTTACGTGAGTAATTTCCAAGCATCAGAGAAGAATGGAGTGGAAGAAATATCATTAACAAGATTTTTCGAATTTTTAAATATGTAATGAATGAATATTCAAATGGGAGGAACAGACAGGAGATGAAATTATGTTAGTTTTAGAAAAATCAAAACGATGACCTTGAGACCAACAGTGGGAAGCAATAGAAGATTTGGTAATCTCTTCATTACGAACATTCCGACGGTGCTCATTTATTCTGTATTTCAAACGCCTCCTAGTTTGACCAATATAAACTAAGTTGCAGGACGAACACGGAATTAAATAAATTCCAGAACGGGTTTCGGTGGGAATGGGATCCTTAAGAGAAGATAATTTAATTTTATTGACGGGTTTGTAAATAACTTTGAAACCAAACGGTGAAAGAATTTTAGAGATTTTAAAAGAGAGTGGAGAATAAAAAAGTAAAGCAACTGGGATGCGACTGTGATCGTTTAATTTGGGAGCAGAACGTTTAGGATTCTTAAATTTATATAGAGCTTTATCGATGATAGATGGGTTATAGCCACGAGAGAGAGCAAGAGATTTTAAATAATTAATTTCTTTCGAAAGATTAGACGGATCAGAACAAATGTGTAAGGCACGATAAACATAAGTGTAAAAAGCAGACATTTTTTGTTGAGGGGCGAGGTTAGAGAGAGCATGCGGCGGCAAAGAGACTGAGAATGGTTTTCTAAAAACAGTAGTTGAGAAACAATCCTTTTCTTTATTCACAAGAACGTCAAGGAAAGGCAAAGAGCAATCCTGTTCAACTCTCTCCTGTCCTCTCTCTCCTTTACTTTGCGACATTTATATGCACTATTTTGAAGAAAAACTCTTCGGTGTATATAAATTTCCTCACTGGTTTAGGTATGTGGATGACACTTTCGTTCTTGTCTCCCCTGATGTCGATTTGTCCAATTTACTTTCTTTGGTCAATTCGATTGACCCATGCATTCAATTCACTTTTGAGGTTGAACAGGATTGCTCTTTGCCTTTCCTTGACGTTCTTGTGAATAAAGAAAAGGATTGTTTCTCAACTACTGTTTTTAGAAAACCATTCTCAGTCTCTTTGCCGCCGCATGCTCTCTCTAACCACGCCCCTCAACAAAATATGTCTGCTTTTTACTCTTATGTTTATCGTGCCTTACACATTTGTTCTGACGAGTCTAATCTTTCGAAAGAAATTAATTATTTAAAATCTCTTGCTCTCTCTCATGGCTATAACCCATCTATCATCGATAAAGCTCTATATAAATTTAAGAATCCTAAACGTTCTGCTCCCAAATTAAACAATCACAGTCTCATCCCATTTGTTTTACCTTTTTATTATTCACTCTCTTTTAAAATCTCTAAAATTCTTTCCCCGTTTGGTTTCAAAGTTATTTACAAACCCGTCAATAAAATTAAATTATCTTCTCTTAAGGATCCCATTCCCACCGAAAACCGTTCTGGAATTTATTTAATTCCGTGTTCGTCCTGCAACTTAGTTTATATTGGTCAAACTAGGAGGCGTTTGAAATACAGAATAAATGAGCACCGTCGGGATGTTCGTAATGAAGAGATTACCAAATCTTCTATTGCTTCCCACTGCTGGTCTCAAGGTCATCGTTTTGATTTTTCCAAAACTAACATAATCTCATCTCCTGTCTGTTCCTCCCATTTGGATATTCATGAAGCATTTTACATATTTAAAAATTCGAAAAATCTTATTAATGATATTTCTTCCACTCCATTCTTCTCTGATGCTTGGAAATACTCACGTAACTTAGATTTTCGTTTAAATTTTGATATCCTTAGATTGTTATATGTTTAATCTCACTCATTTATTTATTTTGATATCCTTAGATTGTTATATGTTTAATCTCACTCATTTATTTATTTTCTTGTTTTCTTGTACAATTCTACTCACACCAGTAGCTATATTTATTTTCTACTTTATAAAGTTTTTCTTTTCATTTTAAACGATTTTGTGCGTTGCTGCTTTGACTGCAGCACTCGTGCTTACTTTATTCGCCTGATGAAGGTTTTTTTCGTTGATGTTTTTTCGTTTTGTCTATATATATGTATACTTCACTGTTCTCGAAAACGGTAACTCGGACAGTCACGTGATTTAACACAAAGGTGCTCTCCGAAGGGTCATTATGCACATCGAAGTCAGATTTTCGAATTTTTGATTAGTTTTCTTTTAATTAATAAAAATATGAAATTAAAACTTCCAATTTCTATAATGATACAGAATGGAGAATCTTAGGAGAGATTTAATTGGTTTATTTGATTTTCATTGATTTGAGTGTATTTTATGTTGAACTAGAGCTACGTTATGAGGAATTACGAAAGATTTGATTGGTTTACTTGATTTTCATTGATTTGAGTGTATTTTGCGTTGAACTAGAGCTACGGTTTGAATAATTACGAGAGATTTGATTGGTTTATTTGATTTACATTCCTTTGAGTGTATTTTACATTGAACTAGAGCTATGTTTTGAGGAATTAGAAGAGATTTGATTGGTTTATTTGGTTTTTATTGATTTGAGTGTATTTTACATTAAACTATAGCTACGTTATGAGGAATTACAAGAGATTTGGTTTATTTGATTTTAATTGATTTGAGTGTATTTTGCGTTGAACTAGAGCTACGTTATGAGGAATTACGAGAGATTAGGTTGGTTTATTTGATTTTCATCGATTTGAGTGTGTTTTACGTTGAACTAGAGATCACCATTGATTATAGTTTTGAGGAATTAGAAGAGATTTCATTGGTTTATTTGATTTTCATTGATTTGAGGTGGGGTTGTCCAGTGATATCTTCTTTTGGTTTTAACATGCTTGACAGTGACTGCTGCGAAAACGAGTTTCGTGAGTTTTCAGATTCATGCACTGCGAGGTCGTGGTGTCGAGTTTTTTTTTTTTTTTGTTTTTTTTTGTTTTAACATGCGTGATAGTGATTGCCGCGGAACCGAGTTTCGTGCGTTTTCAGATTCATGCACAGCGAGGTAAGGGTGTTCAGTGATTTTTTGTTGTTGTTGTTGTTTTGTTTTAACATGCGTGATAGTGATTGCCGCTGAGCCGAGTTTCGTGCGTTTTCAGATTCATGCACAGCGGGGTAGGGGTGTTCAGTGATGTTTTTTGGTTTTAACATGCGTGATAGTGATTGCTGCGGAACCGAGTTTCGTATGTTCGGAGATTCTTGCACTGCGATGTAGGGCTGTACAGTGATTTTTTTTTTCATGTGCGTGAAGCGTACATGCGTGCGTTATAATGATTGCTGCGAAAATGACTTACGTGCGTTCTCTGATTCGATCATTCATCGAATAGTGACTTTTACTGTACGAGTAACACCTTCAATTGCTTCGAGAATATTCGAAAAATTAACATTTCTATTTGACTTTTTTCAAGAATATTCGTTTTAATAATAGTTTTGTTGCACAGATTCGAGAAGTTCAAAAAATGTTTGATATTGTCAAGGAGATCCCATACTAAAACTGTGAAGAAAACAGTCGCCAATTGAAATATATTTATTTAAACATTTCAATTATTCAATTAAAAAGAAATCCTTTAAATATAGTGCCCAGCGAAGCGGGCGAAGCTTGCTAGTGGTCATTTATCTACAGAGTTAAAAAATTGTTATTTGAACGTAAGCAGTTTAAACGCGAGCATAATTCTAAATACTGTTGGTGTAAAGGGGGGGGGGGATTTTTTTACGACAAATGATGGGTTCAAAGCTTTTCGAAAAAAGAAATTCTTGAGATTTAATTTATGTCACAATTAATTGATTTAAATGAAAACTATGTAAATGTAAAATTGGAATCTTTGGACCAGTTAAAAAATTTCATAACACCTCCAATAAAATCTAATTCACGTGCTTTTAATAAAATAAATATTTTTCACTTAAATATTCGAAGTTTACGTTCGAATTTTGATGAATTAAAGATTTGGTTAATTAGTTGTAATTTTATGTTTGACGTTATTGTTTTAAGTGAAATCTGGGTAAATGAAGCTCCCGGTCCAGGCATTATTTTCACTCAGTTGGAAAATTAAATTTCAATAATGATTTTCTTCCAATCAGTTGATTGTGTGATTTAAATAAAAATTGTATTTCTTCTCCCATTGCTTAATGGTGTTTTCCATTACCTGCGGCTTATTTCTGTCGAGCTCTCTACATGATAGACCAGATTTTTCTGCCTAAAAGGTTGTCTGAGTGAGTAATGCCGACCGGTTGTCGGTCTGGATAGCTCAATTGGTAGAGCCTTGACCTTGTAAGTCAAAGATCCGGGGTTCGACTCCCAGTCCCGGCATTATTTTCACTCAGTCGGAAAAATAAAATTTCAATAATATGATTTTCTTCCAATCAGTTGATAGTGGGATTTTAATAAAAAAAAAAATGAAGCTGGGATTTCTTTATATTCCTTAGATGGTTACTATTCAATTTATAAGTGTAGATTATGTAACAGATCAGGCGGTATAATTCTATTTATCAAAAATAATTTGGATTTTATTTTACACAAGCCTTGTAATATAACTTCAGCAGAGTGTATAATTTTATACAGTAAAAATCTTAATTTTTGTATAATTTCTTTGTATTGTAATGATTCTCTTACAATACCTATTTATTCTATATGATCTTGACATACTTTTAAAGGATTGTAAATTTAAAAATGTAATTTTGCTTGGTGATTTAAATATTGATTTGCTTCTGGATAACTTTGATAGCAATTCTTATATTGATCTTTTATGCTTTCAAGTCATATATTAATGATCCAACTAAAATAACACATAAAACTGCAACTTGTATTGATCATGTTTTTTATCAAATGTTCTTGTAAATTTTTAGTTAAATCAGGTTATCTAGTTAGTAGCATTACTGATCACTCTCCGACAATTTGTACAATAACTAATTGCAACGAAAATAAGAAAATGTCTCCTAGAATTTTAAGTTCAGAAACTGCTTTTGTTGATTATAATAAATTTGATTGCTTTCTGAATTCAAATGACTTTAAAAATCTTAATTTTAAGCCACGCCTATATGCAATTTTTACTGCATAGCTGTCAACATTTTATTCTTTAACCACTTTTTTTGCGATCATTTATATCAATTTTACGTAAAATATAGTGTTTAAAAGCAATTTACAAAAGCCACGCCCATATGCGATTTTTACTGCAGAGCTGCCAAATTTTTTTTCCGAATAATTTTTAGCCTTTATTTCGCACTACTTTATTTACAGAAAATTTTTCTGCAATATATAACTTCCATAAAATGAGAAAAAATTAAGGTCATTGTGCCTAAATGCGACGTGATTTTTGGTAAGTTTATCGCATTTAGGAAACTTATGACATTTTAGTAAACAAATAAGTATGAAAAGAAAGAGAAAATGGTTGAACATTACACTCGTAGTTCTAAACTTGTGTTTTGTGTCATTTCTTTTTAAGAAATTAAAAAAAAAAAGTCTGTAATTTATGAATAAATATACAAGCGTCGCATTTAGGAAATTTTTGTCGCATTTAAGGTACTATATCCTAAATGCGATGTTGAAACTCCCTAATTGCGATAATGCATTTAATGTACGGGAGTTGCTTGAATGTTATTAACACTTTCCAAAGAAGGTTGAAAACTGTTATTGACTTCGGTTTGGGTCTGTCCGTGCACTAACTCCCGTAAATATTCATGGAACTTTTTGAAACTGATATATATTATTCAAGTTCCGTATAACATGTTCCCTATTGAAAATGGAATGTGTACCTCTACTGGTTTGTATATAGGAACACCCGAAAGTATTCCAAAGCATTATGTTCTGTGGAAGGTACTTTCATAAACCATATTTTATTACCGTTACTTTACACATATCTTGATGAAATTGGAATATGTTATTCAACATTACTATCGGATGTTCTCCATTGAAAATGGAGTAAATACCATCACTAGTTTGAATACAGGGAAACTCGAAAGTATTCCCTAAAGCATTGCGTTCTAATAGAGGTATTTCTATAAACCAAACTTTAAAAACTTTACTTTGCACAAATCTTAAAGAAATTAAAATATGTTAGTCATATGCACTAAAGAATGCTTTCCATAGAATAAAGTATGATTAGCGTTAGATTTACAGGGTCAAACAAAAATGTTCAGTTATACTAAGGGCTATTGCAAATTTGTTGGAAATGCAGTTTCGTTTAAATTAAACGTTTTTATTACATTCTAAATGTTTTTAACACTTTCCAAAGAAGTTAAAAGGTTTTAATAACTTCGGTTTGTCTGTCTGTCCGTTTATCGGCTGTCTGTGTGTTTGTCTGTCCGCGCTTTAATTAGTGTTATTACTTATAGAATTTCTTGAAACTGATACATATTATTGAAGTTTAGTATAGGATGTTCTCTATTGAAAATGAAGTATGTACCTCTACTAGTTAGTTCACAGAGGCACCCGAAAATATTCCAAAGCATTGTGTTCTGTGAGAGGTATTTTTATAAACCATATTTCATTGCCGTTACTTTACACATACCCTAATAAAACTGAAATGTTATTCAAGTTCACTATCGGATGTTTCTCATTGAAAATAGGGTAAATACCTTCACTGGTTTGTATACAGGGACACCCGAAAGTACCGCACGCATCATTAATGCAAATATTATCACTAAATTTTGTACCAGACGCATCCTTTGCTACACGCAACCACTGTTCATCTGCATTAACAGCATCGTTATTTTCTTGCCTTTCTAATTGATATTCTTTGTAATATTTCGGACATAAGCGCATTTCACGAAACAATTTTCTGAATTACTAAAGAGTTACTTCCTGCCATGCTGAAATTGCAAAATGAATAGATGGTCCGGAGACATCGCATCAAAATTTTGATCCCCAGTGGAAATAGGGAAAAAAGTTATTTTTAGGATGAAAGAAGTAATTCCCGTTTATATGCCATATGGAACCGCTTGACCTTCAGGAGAAAATTTTTACAAGGTCAGGAGAAAAATTTTACAACGATGAATGCGGGAAAACGACTTTTTGAAGCACGATACATGCGGGTTTCGTTAACGTTATTTAAATGCAATTTGTGCAGGGACCATAGAAATAAAACGATCAATGCGGGAAAACGATGATGAGGGAACGATACATGGTTTCACTCTATTAAACGTTTTTAATACTTTCTAACAATTTTTAACTGTGAATATGATTTCAATTTGCGTAGCTGTCTGTCCGACTGTCCATCTCTCTATCTGTAAGTATGCCCGCCCTCAGCGTCCTTAAATATTTTCAGAATTTTTAAAAATTGATACATGCTATTCAAGTTCATTATGGAATGTTTCCTATTTAAAATGACATTATTAGGATGTGTACAACTGATTTATATGCAGGGACACCCAAAAAAATTCCAAATCATTGTATTTTAGGAGAGATATTTTCATAAGTAATATTTAAATAACTTTCTACTGTAAAAATCATAAGAAATCAACATTTACTGTTAATGTGCTAAAATAATGTTCTGTATAGAATATGAACTTCAGATATGCAGGCCTACACTAAAATATTCAGATCCATTAAAGACTGCAATTAGAAACTTAGGGCTGTATTTTCTTTTGTGTTAAGCATTTTTAACACTTTCCGACAACGTCGAAGAGTGATTATGAATACAGTTAGTCTGTTTGTATGCCTTTCAGTCCTTCTGTCTGGTCGTTGAGTGATAACGTAGGCAAAGAACATTGAAAATTACACAAGCACGTACAGTTGGAAAGTGTTAATAATTAATCCATATCGCACGAGTTTTCGTTCTTATTTTTTTTTTTTTCCTTAGTGTATATTTATATATATATATTATAAATAATCTCTAAAAAAAGAGTTAAATTGAGCACATGTCATTAGTTAATTATATTAAAAACACTTTAAACACACGTAAAATTAATTTTTTTTTTTTAAAAGATGTTAAAAAAATTTATCCAAAGCTTTTCGCTTTAATAGTAAAGCATCATCAGGGATTTTCCAATGAGCAGTTTTTAAATATTTTTTTCTTTTCGCAGTGAACAGTTAAGTCTTTTAATAACGTAACTAATTTAATTCTATTTTCAGCTATATCTTAGCACCTTGATCCAACCTTTACGGGACTTCAAATTCACTTTGCAGATATTCACGTTATTAAAAGACTTAATTGTTGACTGTGAAGAGAAAAAATATTTAAAAACTGCTCATTGGAAACAAATAATAAAAATCCTTTTTGATTCTTTACTATTAAAGCGGAAAGTTTTGGATAATTTTTTTTAACATCTTTTAAATAAAATTTAATTTTACGTGTGTTTAAAGTGTTTTTAATATAATAATATATATATATTATTAGAAAATATCTTTTTGAATATAATCTTTAGCAATAGTAAAACTAAAAAACTGTGTTCTTAAATCTCAGATAAAACAAATATTTTTTTTCTATTCTAATAAAGGTTTTTATTATTCATTACAGACTGAAATAGTCATTTAAAAAAATATTTGTAACAAAATATACACAATACATAGATTACATCTGTTCTGTTTCAAGATAACGCATACAGAGATTTTATGATATTATGAGAAAATTACATCATATACAAAAAATTTTACTGCACATAAAAAGAGAAGAAAATCACATTTCAATACAAATTAAATGCTTTTGAATTTTGATCATCTTCATTATTTATCATGTATAAAATTAAAAATCTTAAAAATAACGTTTTAATAAAAAAATTTCAAAAATTCAATAAAACTATTTACATACTGGCATGGGTCCTTTCACGCAACAGACTATGACCGATGGGCGCACGATACATATCGGGAGATCACGTGCCTTTTCGTCTAAAAGGTTTTCAGCGATGCATTTACTAAATGTGTAAAAATTAGGAAAAGGTGGATCAAAACTTGTAAACAATCGATTTAGTTCTTCAACGTCACCGTTTCTAAAAATACAAGCATGAATAAATCATTTATTATGAAAAAAATCTGGTATCTCACTCACACGACTTTCTCTGACACTGAAATTTAGTACTATAAATACATATTCGATATTAAGGGTTAAGATAACGAGAACTGTTATGTAAATCTATGTTAAAACACCTCAAATTAGGCTTCGGAACGGCTTTATTTGACAAATAATTCTGTCTACCCCCTCAACCCCCCTTTTTATTATTATACCTACATTTGTAATTTTATATAAAATTCAAATCTGTTTTTAAATTCAAAAGTTCATTTAAATTTATTCAGACAGCTTTCATACGCAACATTCCACGAGACTTATCAATCTTGATCAAGATTTCTAGTAACAAACGTGAAGTACAAAATACGACATTTGAATCGCCTGAAATTATTTGTTTTTAATTTACTACGTTTAAAACTTGACTTCAGTATTCATGAAACCTTAAAACATGTAAATATACAAAAAACCAAACGATTACTTAGCTTAAAAATATGCATTATTTACCGTATGGCTATAAGGAATTAATTTTAATTCCTGAACAGCTTTCTTGGACATGGTAAAATATTGTAGTAAAGCACTTACACTAAAAATAAAAAAGAATATTATGGTTTAAATATTGGCAGCCCTGTATATATTCTGAAGGTTATGTGCACACCACATGGTGCACATAAATATAATCCTATATTAATAACATACGGCACAACCTGAAATACACTTCCATCAATTTTCAAGTATAGTCGCACTATAATCTATCTCTTTTGCGTAGCCTTGTAAACGAAGAGTGATAGATTTCCATATCATATTTTACATGAAACATGTTTTTACGCTTATAAAGAATATATATTCGCGTCATTTGGTTTAGTGCATTGTATAGGTGTTAAACTCTACTTACCTGCAATTTCCCCCATAGACGTAATGTATTTGGGTGTCCCTGTACATGAAACATTTGCTTGATCTCAACGAAGAGTTTAGTGTAACATCCCTATATGATACACATTTAGAATATCAAGTTTGGAGCTCCTGCTATTATTTGTTCTTGAGATACGCTGATATCAGACATACACATACAGACACACAGACCACACTGCAAATAAAAGGGTCTTAAAGTAAGACATAAAAACAACTGAAATGGCATTTAAGACGCATAAATGTCTTAAAATATGGATTAGACATTATAGATATCTTAATTTAATCAGAAATATGTCTGAAATACAAATTCAGACACAAAAATGCCTGAAACACGTAAATACGCGAATTTTCAGACAGTAAAACGCGTTTGAATTTTCAGACACTTACATTACTTAGAAAATTTCTCATATGGAATCTACTTTAAGAAAATGTACTTATCCTACTTCTTTCCACATTAAGTAAATATATTATTATTTTATATTATAAGCAGTTAAGCTACTTAAACTATGGTAGATTTATGAAATAAAATTTTTTTGGAATAATACTCTAGAGGTGTGAATGATATTTGCATGCTATTATCTTTAACGCAATTCATAAAAAACATACTTACATATAAAGCTTATTTCGTTAAAAAAAAAAAAAAAAAAAAAAAAAAAATGTCTTTAAAGCTTTTTTATATTCAAAGAAAAAGTGTGAAGACGGACGTAGCAAATATGAGAAAGCGAATTTATAAGTGAACAATCATGAATAATTTGTGCATAACTTTTTTCTTTCTTTCTTATTCTTATTATTCATTAAAAAAGTTTTTTTTTTTTTTTCACATATTTACCTGCATCTAAATGTAAAACAACAAATTTTCTTGTATTCATGATTATAGTTTGTTTTTATTTAAATATCACTTTAAGGAAAGAAATCGTTATCATCGAGAGGGCTGTAACCTTCACATACTTGTTATGCATTATGAAAAAATTATACACCTCTAGATATGAAATTTAAGATAATAATTACTAACTTTAAGATCAATACTATCAATAGTTTTATAGCAAAAAATCAGAAATAAAACTTAACACTACGATTTGTTTCGCGAATACTGAAGTATATTTTATCATAAAAACTCGTTTTACTGGGTCCGACAGTGGTGTGATTGGTAAATGCTTGGGTCCGACCGTGCTTTGCTCGAGGTTTCGGTTTCCACGGACAGTGTGAGTTCGAATCCGACGCCGGGCAATGATAGTTTTTTTTTTAATATAAATATTTCATTAATTCAGAAATTTAATTCATCAACCTGGAAATTAATTTTTGATAGAATGGAGTAGAAGGTTGATTTTTACCAACTATGTGAAAAATAACAGAGCCGGAAATCGAACCCCGGGCCTTCCGCTTAACGTGCGGATGCTCTAACCAACGTAAATTATGTGAGAAGTGCCGAGCTGGTTATCAGCCAGGGTAGCTCAGTTAGAGCATCCGCTCGTTAAGCGGAAGGCCCGGGGTTCGATTCCCGGCTCTGGTATTTTTCACATAGTTGGTAAAAATCAGCCTTCTACTCCATTCTATCAAAAATTAGTTTCCAGGTTGATGAATTAAATTTCTGAATTGAAATTTCGTGGCCGTTTGTAGTTATGCCATATTCAAATTTGTCACTTGATATAGCTGCTTTCATGCAGACTCGGTGACTTTGCCAACGTAAATTATGTGAGAAGTACCGAGCTGGTTATCAGCCAGGGTAGCTCAGTGGTTAGAGCATCCGCGCGTTAAGCGGAAGGCCAGTGGTTCGATTCCCGGCTTTGGTATTTTTCACATAGTTGTTAAAAATCAGCCTTTTACTCCATTCTATCAAAAATTTATTTCATTAATGCTCTAAACAATTCTAAAATCTATTTTTAATAGAAAACATAATCGCGCACCATACTTATTTATTTATTAAAACGCCTTAAAAACGGTAGTGTTTCTAAGCCTAACATGGCGGCGTTTTAAGACATTGCAATGTTTTAATTTCAGATGCAAAAAGGTATCTTAAAAAGTGTCTTAAATTGATGGTCATTTTTAAGCGAAAAAAAAAAAAAAAAAAGTCTTACTTTTTAAGATACCTTTTTGCATCTGAAATTAAAACATTGCAATGTCTTAATTTTGGAACTTAATTTAAGACATTTACGTTTACAGTGCAACCGCTAAAAACATGATTTTTGGACTCCAAAACGTGTAAATATAACAAAAAGTCAATTTCGAAAATTTGACCCGCGAAAAATACTTTCTCTATCATGTATAAGAGAAAATAAAAAAATAGAATGAATAAAGTTTAAAATTCTTAAAAACATTATTAACAATAATAAAAATGATGTTAAAGTTACATATTTTCATCAGGTTGAATGTATAATCGTTTGAGTGCTAATTAACGTTATTAACGAAATCTTTATTTAACAAAATATTTAGAAAATTACTTGTAAGTAATTGATGTCAATAATATGTTTAAATTTAATAAATGGAAATTTAAATTAATAAAAGCGTATTTGTTATTCTTTTTGAGAATAGAGCATTTCCCCGTGACGTCTGATGGTTGGCAAAAAAGCGCGCTCGACTTTCCCGCGCAATTTACTATATTGGTGATCCGCCATCGCTATGCTTTTCCCAAGCCTTTTTGCCAACCACTCATAAAAGTTGAGATGTTTGTTTACAAACAAGGAACTGCCCTATATTTAGTTTACAGGAAGTTAATGTGATGTTAAATAATCGATAATAATTAAATAATCGACATAGAAAACACTTTTCTAGTTTGAATGTGTTCGAATATTGTAAATAAATAAAATAATTGCTTAAAATTTTCATTTTTTTTTTTTTTTTTTTTTTTTTTCAATTAATCAACAAAACATTTGAGAAGACATTAAATGTTAAATAAAAACTTCTCAACTTGTTTGAGACATTTATCAATTTTTTTAATAAGTTAATGAGTAAGTATTATTATCATCATTATTATCATTTTACTTGCAATAATCTTGGATTTTACAATAAGAGTTACCAAAGTTAGTTGGCATAAAGGACTAGTTGTTACTCATCTTCTATTTCCTGACGCAGGAGATAGAGTGTTGCCATTTTACTAGTAGGAAATGTATGTATATGTGTACTATCCACCGCAAATTCAATCAGCTTAGGTGCATAATAAAGAAGAAAAAAAATCTCGTCATTTTTCTGACTAGTGAGTAAATGTTTTCACCGTATATATTTTTGGTCTGGTGAATCTGTAAACCAATCTGAGGCGCTGTTTATAGCGGTCTTCGAAAGAGTGGTTAATTGTGCATTCATGCATACATCATAATCTTTTATTTCTGATATTTGAGATTCTCTGGTATCCATCTTATTTGGGGTATCCTTGAGGGGCTAGTTGGCATAGTTAGGTAGGGGTCAATTGACATAGCTATAACATAGTTAGGGTATAGCTTGAATGAAGAACCTCTCCAAGATGAAATATTTTCATTCTCAGCCTCCTGCCAAGACGATGGTGAGAATTTTCATTTGACAGTTTTCGTAGAGCGATTTCGACATTTTGTTTTTTTCATTCGACAGTTTAAAAATTATATAAGGCGTTGAACGGTCGAATTCTATAAATTTAATCGTTCAGCGATCTCACAGGTTGTTATTCGCCGGTTTGAATAAATAAACGCCTTTCTTTTGTCTTCATCATCTTCAAGAGGTCTTCCAGAACGTGGTGCATTATCTATATCAAAATTGGCGGAACGAAATTTTGTCAGCTTGTGTTGGCACAGACATTCTATTAATACATCTTCTTCATACACATCGAATAATCTTTTTCTTGCTTGAACAGTATTTTTGCCAAGTAAACAATCAAATTATGCCGGAAATGCTGCTTTTGACTTTATACAAGCATTGCTATATCAGCTGTCAAAATGTGTAATGACAATGCGGATTAATTGTGAAGTTGATGAGGAAAAAATACAATTAAATCTCCTGTTGGGTAAAAACGAAATTACTTTGTCAAGAATCTAATAGTTAAATATCAAGTTGTGTATAAATGTAAGTCAGTTAGAAAATTCATGACTTTTCTTTTCTTTTTTATTTTTCTTTTATTTTTTTTTAATTGATGAAAAATATCTATGTTCTTCATCAAAAGATTATTACAAAATAAAGTTCATTTACATTAGAAAATAAAGTTCATCTGATTACATGCATGATATTTTTACAGACATGGTTGTAATTACTTCTAAACAGTTAAACATAATTAATAATGCCATGGTTTCCACGGTCCCTAATTTTGCATTCACTGATTTTAAATGAGATTTTTTTTTGTTATAGAATAAGGTTATCTGTTTAAGAAGTTTATTTTTTGAGAATAACGGTGCGTGTAAAAAGGCTGAACCATGGGAAGTCTGAATGCATTTTTAAGTATTTAAGGTACAAGAATTTTTATATAACATACTTTTTCTTGTGAAATTTTCATTATTACATATTTAAAAGATGAAAATGAACAATTTTCTTTATTTTACAAAAGCTTTTTTTCCCCCATGAGTTCGATACGCGAGTGTAGTTGGAAAAACTAGGACATACCAAAGATCAAGTCTTCCACACGGCATCCTTATAAAGACAGGAGAAAGGGTATTCCCATGTAGTTCCACATACAGGGTAATCGGCAAGTGTCTGGTCAAAATTTAAAGGGGTTGGTGGGTCGAATAAAAAAGGATTCGTAGTACAATGAGCGTCCGGAAACGCCACATTGTGTGGTAGATGACGTTACCTAGGATAGTCGAATCAAGCAGGCAATAAGGGCAGCTGACATTCTCTGTTGTGATTCCATATACCATGCAGCATTTCAATAATACTAAACTAGCAGATATTAATCTGACATAATAATAATAATAATAATAGTAATAATAATAAATCCCACGTTGCCAGGTTGTTTCGATTGCCCTACACAACGCACTCTACCACCTTCACGCGGCATTTTTGAACACGCTTTGTTCAGTTAATTCTTTTATATTTGTTTCTTCCAACCCCTTTTAAATTTTGGACAGACATTTTCCGATAATGCTGTATAGAGATGTTTATTAATCCTTTTCTGAATAGTTCAAAAAGCATGAATGAAATATTTTTACTTTCTCTTGCGAACAAAATAAATAAAATATTACTTTTGTGTCAAGTTCACAAAAGTGAAATTTTGTTATATTTCAACGTTTTGAGTTCTTCTGAACCCGAAAAAACATGTTTTTAGCGGTTGGTCTGTGTGTCTGTAATTAGAATATCTCAAGAACAAATTGCAGCAAGAACTCCACATTTGGTATGCTAAATCAGTATCAAATAGGGATGCTACACGAAACTTTTCATTGAGATAAAGCAATTATTTTGTGTACAAGGACACCCAAGAGAATTCAAGTACATTACGTCTATGGGCAAAATTTCTGGTAGATTCAATTTAACATTTAATGGCTGAACTATACCAAATGAAATGAGCATACATTCTTTACATGCGTTAAAGCATATTTTGTGTGTAGAATATGGAATGGAAATCATTGATAATTCGTCTGCAAGACTACTACTTGGGTTAAACTTGGAAATTGCTGGAAATGCATTTCAGGTTGTGTTATGTGTTTTTAAAGCAGGACTAACTTTTTAAGTATACGATGTAGTGTGTACATAAATTATAAAAAGCACACAGGGTTACTCAAAATTAAGTGAAAGCACTCTTTTCTAATGTAATTGATGAAACTGCTTAACTACATTTTATAATCTCGTAGTCAACTACTCAGGAATGAAAATTCATACCCCTATAACGTAAAAAACGTATTTTTGCAAGTTCAATTTTCAGCTCTGATTTTTTGTATAACACCACATTTTGAAGTCCAATGAATACGAAAGTCAAGATTTTAGCGGTTGGTCTGTATGTATGTGCGTTATCAGCATAATTAAAAAAAAAAAAAAAAAAAAAAGTTAATACCCGTCAAAATTTGACTGATCATGGCTATTTAAATCTTTTCATGGCATAAAGTTTTAAATATTCCTGTTTAAATATTTCGCATTGCTCTTAACCAGTTTAAAACCCCCTGTTGTAACCAATTACTTTTTGGTTGGAAGGGAAGGGGGAATAAATTTTAGGAAATTTCAATAGACAAAATTTAAGCGTGCACCCTATAATAAAAATAAAATCCCAAGATTTTTCCTAATTTTTCTCTAAATGTGACCAAAAGAATGTGAGGAGTAATTAAAAGAAAGAATTTATAAATTATGGTAAGAATGGAGATAGAAAGCACAAATCAATAATTTTCATACATATATTCTTTTTAATTGATAGCTAATTTTTATCTTAAACATACTTTTCTACGAACAACATATGACAAAGAACATGACTCGACAAATATTTATTTAACAAAACGGTATTAAGCGCAAATCTTTTAAATACTAATTATTGCTAGCGCTTCAATAATTTTGCTGCCGACTGTACATAGCATTAAAATAAAATCAATCGAGTCAAAGAAGATATAGAGATTCTTTTTACCGAGCATCGATAATGAGAATATTCCATTTGAATTACATTATGACAGTGGCGCCATCTATAATCTTTCGATTGAAAAAAAATCTCAGAGGTTTTTTTTTTTTTTTTTTTTTATATATAAAACTATTTTTAAAATCACATAAATTTAAAATAAATTTTAATAATGTTTTGTGTTTTCTTTATATTCTATAATTATAGTTTTATTTACACTTAGAAATAGACTATGTTACTTAAAGA
>OZ005661.1:118410860-118638360 GCA_963930645.1 Salticus scenicus
AATTTATAAAAAATTGGCCGAAATTAAGTTTAAGGTTTCCTATTGTGTGTATGTGTTAATGCCTGTGTGTTCAAAATGCTACCAGGTCAATATAATCCTTTTGTGAAAAATGGTCATTACAGACACTTGCATTTTTTTTTTTTTTTTTTTTTTTAATATTTACTGAATCCTTCCTCTGGCATATTCGCATGCATTCTTTACATAAATTTTCATTCTTTTGTGGAAATATATGAAGAATCGTACGTTTTCCTTTCGTGTTACGATGCGTATTACTAAACGTAGCAACTGCACAAGGTGGCATTTAAAAACATTAGGCATTTAAAAACATAAATTGTAAACTAAAACAGTTGAGAATCGAAGCATGATAAATTCAATAAGTGTGTGTTTTCTCCCTGTCTTCATGGTTTTCCCACAATGAGACAAAGAACAAAACAACTGCCCAGTGTCCAAAACATTTCGCTTTCGGGAAGCGTGTTTCTAGTGACGTCACAAGACATCCGGTTGGGGAAAAAGTCAGTCACAAGGCGGCAAGCACATCTTCAAAGGGATGACATAGCCCTTGTATTCTATAGTCCTGAGCAAAACGTACTTCCCCCGAATTCAGGAAGAAAATCGTAGAGAGAAAACGCTAATCCTGACTGACAGTTATCAACTGAGTTTGAATACTTGAGATAAAGAAAGCACATAGAGACAAAATGATATTTCCGGCATGAAAGGGAGGACTCAATGGTATCAAATAGTTTTAATCACCCAAGAGATTTATACTTCAAGAGTTCAGAGACTTTCTAATCAACAAAAGTAGAAGGGTTTAAAATAACTGAATGAATTTACAATGCCTTCAACTGACAAAAACATTCACGCAAGAGACATTCTCAAATATGTTTTAAATACCTTATATTTTAATCTTTTTTTCCAAGCTCACACAAATGAACAAATATACAGAAACTCAATCAAAAAAAGGCTTTTCAACACGAGAGTGATTAACTGAAAGAAAGAAATACTTCAACACCTTTCCAGAATTTTAACTACCTCATTCATTTACTTAATATTATTTTATTTATTATTATTATTACTATTATTATTTTTATTATTATATTTTTATTTTTCACAAGAGGAATAATTTCCAAACTTTTCACATTTTTTTTTTTTTTCATACAAAACACAATTTTCAAGATTCGTTCATCACGGCCCACAAAAAATTACAAAAACTTCAATTATCACCGTGATAACACAATAGCAGAAATTGTTCAGGAAAAATTTATACTTGAATATTTGAATCCTTTAATTTTTATACAATTAAACTTTTTAAGAGCTTTTCAGGAAAATTTGAATGGTTTCTTTTTAAAACATTTTTTTAATCCAAGGTTTCTTTGTTTTTATGTCAGAAATATTTTGAAGCTTTATCTCAAGAAATAATTTAAATAATTCTATGAGACATTAATTAACTAAATTTTGGACTTAAATTAGACTTAATGAATTTTCATTGTATGCCAGTCTTTCCCTTTAGCTGGCATTGTAGTGGATTGCTTTTAAGATAATGGAACTATTTCTCTTAGGCAAAACAGAACAAATTAAAACGGCTTCTCTCTCTCTCTCTCTCTCTCTCTCTTTAGAATCAGGTACAAAAATTATAGTGAAATTAAAGAATATGCAGGTGGTAAGAAATTTTGAGAAATTAATACCGTAACCATTGCTAAAGAACGCAACTTCATATTTTAAGGAAAAAAAAGTCTCTTTTTTTTTTTTCGCTTTTAGTATACTTGAATCAAAAGATAACAATTAGAATAGTTTCATCATGTAAGTGAAAATTAAATTATTTGACACAATTTTAAAGAAGTTTATCATTGGATAATCAATTTTGTACTCACATAGAATTAATTTATATACCTCCATAACCATAACATTCATTATGTCGACTTTGAAAATTTTTCGAAGACTTTTTATAAATATAGGAATCATTTCGTACTAAATTAAAATATGAACAAAATATATTTATAAAAACGAGGACTATTTATTTCATAAAAAAAAAAAAAAAAAAAGGTCACCACCATTTTGCAGTAGATCACCTTGAATAAATAAATAGTCGTTGAAACATATAGTAAATAATCTGGTGTGTCACTCACACGACTTTCTCTTACCCTGAAATTTAATACTATAAATATAGGTTGGAGATTAAGAGGTAAGATAACCATGTTATGTAAACATATGTTAAACAAATCAAATTAGGCTTCGAAAGAGTTTCATATGATAATTAATTCTGTGTGAGGGGGGCTACCGCCCCCCTCAACCCCCCGTTTCATTAATGCACCTAGATTTATATAAAATTTAATTCGGTTATTAAAAAATAATTCTCTTTTTAAAAAATTATCTTTTATGATAATGCAGACGATTTACATATTAGAGAAGTAGTGTAACACTAAATATCCAAAAAAGAAAGTCCATTTTATTCTCAATATTAACAAAAAAAAAATACGATTTTTTTTTTCTAAGGGTTTTTTTTTCGTTAAAAGTGAAAAAAATCGATAACTTTGTTTTAAATTATCGCAGATCGATGGTTCAACCATTCGTTTTAAAGGTATTGGCGAGCTCTTTTGAAAGATACCCATCATGAAAATTTACTCCCCTCGAGGGGGGACTTCCCCCCCAGGAGGGGAGGCGAGGCTCCTACATACACAATTTTTTTTTTCAGTTAACTATCTCTATTACAAAAAATATATATTCGTTTCATCTGGTTTAGTGCAGTCTATAGACGTTAAACTCTACTTACCTGCAATTTCCCCCATAGACGTAATGTATTAGAATTCTGTTGATTGTCCCTGTATACGAACCATTTGTTTGATCTTAACGAAAAGCTTATTGTAGCATCCCTATATGATACACATTTAGAATACCAAGTTTGAACTTTCTGCCATAATTTGTTTTTGAGATATGCTGATAACAAACAGACACACAGACAGACATACAGACAGACACACAGACAGAAACACACACAGACACACAGACAGAAACACACACAGACACACAGACAGAAACACAGACCATTTGCTAAAAACATGATTTTCGTATTCAGGGGACCTCAAAACGTGTAAATATAACAAAATATCTCGTTCGAAAATTTGACCCAAAAACAATATTTTCTCTACCTTATGGGTAAGAGAAAGTAAACAATTGGCCTTTCTTCCAAAATGAAATTCTGTTTTGGAAACAAATTTAATGTCGATATAGATATATTATTCTATTTATATATAATTTTTAGAGAGAACGCGTTTTAAGCATATTCCTAATCTATATTAATTTTATTATGCTGAATGCAGCATTAACGCATTAAAATGCGCTTATATAAAAATTTGTCCGTAGACTCTAATATCACGATTTTTTTTTTTTTTTTTTTTTTTTTTTTTTTTTGTGTGTGTGTGTTTCTATTTATGAACCATAAACATGGTATACATCAGCAAACACAATTCAACTTATTTTGTGTTTTTTATAGATAATTTTTCGAAATTTTACATAATTTGGATGATTATGTTACGTTGTCGGAAAACATTTGTAAGATCCTGTACATTGATTATGAAATGTAAGCACATATAATTTCTACAGAAAACATGAGTTTAAGCATCTCAATAATGCACGCTAATTTCATTTTAGTGAATGTAGAGTAACGATGTTAAAGTGCGTTCAAATGGAATTCACCCCATCGGCGAAAATGGTACAAAACTTCAGTGTGTCGCCTGTACACGATCCATAAACAATATAGACCTAAAAAATTATACTGCTATTTCTGTACAGAGTGTGAAACTGTCTACCGATTTGTAAGTCAATCGAGAAAATTTAGTGGCCACTATTGTGGTACGTACACATTCTGTTCATAGACTGTAATGATAGATAAAATATTATCGTGTCCCTGTACACGAACTAAAAATAGAATAGATATCTAAACAATACAGCTAATTCCGTTTGGCTCATAAACATGTGTGCCAAATTTTAAGTCCATTGAAGGAATTTTGCGGCCTCTGTCGTGAGACAGACAGACAGAACACAACATCTTTTTGAATCTTTCCATGGAGGCCTGCACTGACATTTTGGCAACTACTGGGTCTGCAGATCGGAAGCCTCAACGTCCTATTTGCATCACACATTATACAAGACGTCATTTTTATTTACTCCATTTTATACATAGAGAGGGAGAAAGAGACTCGACTAACTCGCTACATAAACAGATACATTTAAGAGTAAGTAACTGATAAACCTGTATTAGTTCCTTGTAACTGATAAATATACCTGTACCAAATTTTATGCAAACAGATTGCATCATGTATCGAAATTATTTTGTGTAACCCTGTAAACTAATTATCAATTCTACGCCCACAATTTTCCACAAAAAAACATACTTTAAAGTATTCTAATAACATTTCATTATATTTAATAAGATGTAACCACGTTAGAATACACTTTTAAGAAATACCGTCTATATACTGTAACGCTACGAGATTCTTTTGTGTGTCCCAGAAAAAGAGCTTCACAGTTTTTATATACACAAATGAAAAGAATATGCCTAATTAATTATAATTAATTAAAATTCAATCTATTTTGCCATCATTTGAATGATTACAGCATACCATCAGAATTCTTTTGTGTGGTCCAGTAAACAAATTATTTAATCGATACATTTTTTTGAGTAAACATGCTTTTCAGCATCTTTATATTTTATGTTAATTCCTTTAAGTTGAATGCAACACAAATGCGTTAAAATTCGCTTAAATAAAAATCTGTCCAAAGGCTCTAAAAATTCTTTTGTGTGTCTCTGCAAAGCTATTTAACTTATTCTGTGTTTTTCATGAATAACTGTTTGAAATTTGACGTAATTTGGATGATTACGTGACATTGTCGGAAAACTTTTCTAAAACCTTGTACATTAATTATGAAGCCTAAAAACACATATTTTTTACAGAAAACGTGAGTTAACCACCTGAGTAACATAAGCTAATTTCATTTTGTTGAATGCAGAGTAACAATGTTAAAATGCATTTAAAGTCAATCGAAGCATTTAAAGTCAATTTTAAGTCAATCGAAGGATTTTTACTATAGTGGTACATACAAATTCTGTCCATAGGCCGTAATAATAAAAACCTTTTGGTGTGTCCCTGTATACGAACTACAAACGGAATACACACCCAAAACTTTACAGCTAATTCTGTGTGGCTTATAAACATGTGTAGCAAATCGCAAGACAATAGTGTGATTTTTGCCACCGCTGTCGTGGTACATACAAATTCTTCTCATATGCCGTAATGATAAGAAAAACTTTGGTGTGTTAGACGAACTGCAAATGGAATGCACGCCCAAAACTAAACAGATAATTCTGTGGGGCTCACGTACAGATGTACGAAGTTACAAGTCCGTAGGATGATTTTTATGGCCGCTATCGTGAGACTGACAGACAGACAGACAGAACCCAGAATCTTTTTGAGTCTCCACATGGAGTCCACCACTGACGTTTTGGCAATTATTTCATTATATATATATATATATATATATATGTAATATTTTGGTATCAATATAAAGTGGTATCAAAGATGGGGATTTCTGTTCTGATATTGTCTTTTATTATGCACTTTTAATATCACACGTCTACATCTAAAATTTGGTTGCTCTTTATAACAGAGTGGTGATAGGCCACATTTTCCCCTTAATTTCTTCAACCAGTATTTTTTTTTTTTTTTTTTTTTCGAAGTTATTTTTTTAATAATATAATTATCTTATTAATTAAGTAAAATATTGTCATATAAATATGTTGGTGTAAGTATCAGTGGAAAAAGGCGGGTCTGTAACTATCCTGTTATAGATTAATATACTTTTTGGTGTGCTGAAACCAAAAATGAAGCCAGTGTTTCTCTATCACATATAGATTTTTATTAATACAGGTTGTCTATGACACAGTTTCTTCAGTGACTTTTCCACCAATATATTTATATAGTAACTTCTGTAGTATGTCTTAACGAAATAGAACTACAGAAAATGAAGAAATTGTGTCGGTAAACACCCTGTATTGACAAAAATTTATACATGATAGAGAAAATCTGGCTTTACTTTCGGTTTCAGAACACCAAAAAAACATTTGTGTCAGCTAAAATTATTAAATTAAATTTTGCCAACATTATTTTTGTACATCTGTGTATTCTTGTTTAGTGAAAGGCACAGATACGAGTAGACGGGTAGAGCCCCTCGGGGGTTACGAAAAAATTAATTGTCATTCTTCTACTAATATATTTTTTTCGTTCATTTTAGAAATGGTGATGTGGATTCTTTAAAAGATCTTTACTCAGCGGATTTCTTGAATTATTATTGTTTTAGTAAGTGTGTAGCAGAAAATCTTCTAGCTGAGAAAGCGTCTGATTTGCCTGTCAGTATCGTACGACCCTCATTTATTATTAACTGTTTGAAGGGAGCCTTGCCGGTAAGCATAAACAATTGGTGTTTTTCCCTCTTGCACTTTTACATGAATATTAACCGATTACAAGAAATATTTAATTATACTTTTTCTTGATGGAAAAAGATACGTTTGTGTAATATGGATGAGACAAACTTTAAATTTTAACCCTACAAGGCTTTTTATTTTTTTTTTATTTTTTAATGCGCGACAAAAATATATAGGTTGTAATTAGTGATCAGAAGATAGGGAAAACTTATAGAAATAATAAAATCTTTTTGTAAAAAAATAGAACCAACTCCAAAAAGCAACTATTACTCAAACAACTAAAAAAAAAAAAAAAAAATTGGTATGAAATGAAACTGTAAATTGCGCCTAAAAGTATAAAATAATTTCCTTCGCCAAACTACCTACAGTGGTGGACATAACATAATTATAAGACACCTATCTAATTTGACAAATAGTGAAAGAAAAGATTCAGAGCTTAAAAATGTTTTATCAAATACGTCAAAAACATAAATTTATTCTATTGTCATATGTAATTATGTTATAAAAATGATATTTTCATACAATTTAGTGAAAGAATTTGGACAAAATTATATAATGGACAAAATTATAAGACACCAACCGTTTTTTTCTAAATACAGTGGTCAACATAATTAGCAGACACTAATGGTCAAAAAGAAAATCCTCTAACATAGTTATTCAATATTTGGTGGAGCCGCCATTGTTTTTTAAAGCATGAAAGATGCGATTCGGCATCTAATCTATCAATTCTAACAAAATATTGCAAAACAGTTCTTCCCAAGCACATTTTATAGCATTCTTTAGGTCTTCGACACATATAAACTGCCTCCCATTTCGGTAAACCGCACGAGCTAAGATCCCCCACAAGTTTTCGATGGGATTTAAGTCTGGGGAGCGAGAAAGACACGGGAGAACATTGATACTTTGCTCTAAAAGCCGCGTTTTTGTTTCGTGTGATGCATGAATCGGCGCGTTATCATACTGGAAAGCGTAGATTTCGCCATTAAGAAGTTCACCGTATATGGCTAGTTGATTTTTAAGAAGATTCTTATACTTTTCGGAATTCATTCTTGAATGCACAAAAGCAATATCCGTTTTCCCTTGAGCCGAAAAACCAGCCCAAACCATTACTGAGCCTCCACCCATTTGGCGGCTCATTAGTACATTAGGAGACTTCCGTAAATCATGCCAATAATATTGAAACCCGTCAGGACCATTCAGGTTAAACTTTTTTTCATCAAAAAATAACACAGAGTACCATTTGGAGGTCCAGGCCATAGTTTGTTTAGCGAAGTTTAGACGCTCCCTTTTGTGCCGGCTTAGAAGCGGTGGTTTTTTCTTCAATTTTTTATATTGCACATAGGAAGCATTATGCAACACCCTGCGAATGGTTCTCCTTGAACATTTCTGTTTCAAAGCATTTTTAATGCCTGTAGTGGTCGTCTTATTGTGTGTAGCGAGCGAAAGCACATGGCGTCTGTCTCTCGAGGACAAGCAGGAGTACGTCCAGACCTTTTAATCACCGATCCATTAATTCCTCTTTTCAAAACATTTCTAATTGCACATCTTGAGCGTTTAATAACTTTTGAAATATTATTAATTGAAGCACTAGTTCCATTTAATCTCCAAATTTCGCGAATTTCACTTTCTTTTAATTCTGTACCTCGTGGCATGTTTGTAAATGCGTGAAGTCGGTTACCGTCTGCTTTAGTTAACTGCTGACATAATGCATAAAATATGCATATTGCACATTATTTTCGGAAAAAAAGCAGGTGTTTTAATTAAAATGTTAGGGAGTCTTATAATTTTGTCCATGGCATTTTTAATTTTTTTTATTAAACTCTTTAAAATATCATTATTATAAAATAATTATATATGATAACAGAATAAATTTATGTTTTTGACGTATTTCATAAAACATTTTTAAGCTCTGAATCTTTTCTTTCACTATTTGTCAAATTAGATTGATGTCTTATAATTATGTCCACCACTGTATAAAACTACAATTAATCATAACTTTTGAAGTCGTCGCAAAATTAAATAAAATTAAATAAGTTTTTAAAGGTTTGTTTTTAGATCGGTAGCAACAAATGCTGTTGTCTCGAATGACGGAATTTCATGTTTCCTTTATTATTTTATCACTGTATACAATTGGTCCATTAGTAGCATGTACATAGAACAGTAAACATTCTTCACAATGCGGTATTTATGTTTCTACGAAGTTAGAGTTTCCTTTGAGAATTTGGTATAACTTTGATAACTATCATCCTAGGTGGCTTTTGGATTTTGCGATCAAAACGTAGCTCAAAAATATACGCGGAAGATGTACATTTTCGTAATATATATTGTACGAAGTATTGTTTCATAATCTTGATTACTCTCTTAATAAACCCTATCAAAATAATCATATATCCCAAAGAAATTAAATATGTTTGCCAGATAATTTTAAGATTTTTCTTTCACCAAGGACGTCAGATACCAGCATCTTCGCCAACTTTTGCTGCTTACGAAATCTTATTATTTTTCTTGAATCAAAGTAGTTTTCGGCTGCGTTTCGCAGGTGACAATGCGAGATGTGTATTTTAAATAGGATTTGATTTTTGTATTGAATAAAGGTATCAATTTTTGTTTAATTTTGCGCCAACTTCAAAAGATATGATTAATTGTAGTGTTATAGGTTGTTTGGCGAAGGAAATTATTTTATACATTTAGGCGCAATTTACAATTTCATTTCATACCATTTTTTTTTTTTTTAGTTATTTGAATAGTAGTTGCTTTTTGGAGTCGGTTCTATTTTTTTACAAAAAGATTTACAAAGAGAAATTATTTTATTGTTTTAGGCGCAATTTACAGTTCCACATTCTGCCATTTTTCTTTCATTTTTAGTTGTTTGAGTAGTAGTTCCTTTTTGGAGTCGGTTCTATTTTTTTACAAAAAGACTTTATTTTTCTCTTTTCAGTGAAAACTTATTCATATAGCAGAACATCAGCAGGCGTTCGACGGCAGTTTCACAAATCACAACTTCCAAGAAAAGTGACATAACTTAAAAAATTGTTCATGTCACTGAAAATTACATGAAATGCACCCACTGTGAGCAAAAATGTTACACCTCCATCTAGGAAGTTATCCACTCGAGAGAGAGTTGTGCCAGTTTTATTCTAGTCAAGTTATTTTTAAGTTGATTTTTCTCAAATGCTGCATTTTTAAGTTGTGTCACTTATCTTGCCTTTATCGGATAAGAGCAAACAAATATCTATTGAATGAACATACGTTAAATTAAAAAGTCTTTAGAAATGTAAAGAACGGGTACGCTGTATTCGTAAATAAAAATTCTGTTAGGCATCTATTTTGAACTTTACAGTGAATACGTGTCACCCGCTGCGCTGGAAATTGCGCAGCGTAAAGTTCAAACAAAGAGCAAAATATGCATTGCAGCTGACGGACAGAAGTTTCAACATCGATATTTACATACTGCTTTTACCAGTGTAGCTGCATGTGTTCAGCAGTTAGAGTGAGAACAGACTTTTGTGAGTATCCTGTAATTTGTTTATACCTTAATGAAACGATAATGAAACCTATTTCAGGCCAAGATCATTACTACAACAAAATAGTATTAAAATTAAATCATCTCTTACGAAGTTATAAGCTAACAAATTTTAACAACAAAAACAATGAGAAACATCGTTTGTATTCAGAACCTCTTCCTTTATGATGTCGGTTTAAAACGTCTATACGTTAATAGATGTGACCGCTTACAATAACCATACTTTGACTTTTACGTAGCATAAATGTCACCCACTACGCTACAACATATGCAATGTCGCTCAAGTGTGCACAAAATAGGAAATTGTGAACAAACAAATGCACTTTTTAAGCGTTCTGTTTTTAGTGTTAATGTCTAAACTATCTTTTCCTACTAAATCGATGATGCTCTGCAATTTTATAATTCACCTTTTTCCCCTGTCTTGAACTGTTTCCGAGATAGGAACGCTAACTCCACTGTTTTCCACCAGGTGGCGCTGTAGGCGGTTGAACATGTCCGCTTTACTATACCTACATACCACTTTTATGAATATAGCTGCAGCTGTTGAGCAGTTAAAAGAGTCGGGACTGACTTTTATGGGCACCCTGTATTTTCTTTTGATCGTAAAGATATTACAATGGGACCTATTTCAGACCAAGACCTTTACAATAAAACAAAATGTATCAAAATTGGGTAATCCGTTCAGAAGTTATGAGCTAACAAAAAAAAAAAAAAAAAAAAAACCATACGCTTTGAATTGAGAACCTTCTCCTTTTTGAAATCGGTTAATTAGAGCATCTCTTACGAAGGTATAGGCTTACAAACGCCAGCAACAACACATGGCTCGAATTAAGAACACCCTCCTTTCTGAAGTTGGTTGAAAACGACTTTGTGCTAATCGATGAAACCGTTTACAGTAACAGTACTTTGAACCACAGAGTATACGTGTTCTCCGCTACGCTGCAAAGAGTGCAACGTAGTTCAAATGTGCACATTGTAGAAAATTGCGAACAAACAACTGCACGTTTTAAGCGTTCTATTTTTAGCAATAATATCTAAAAAACTCTTTTCGTAGTAAATCGATGATGCACTACAACTCCATAATTAACTTTTCTCCCATCTTGAACCATTGTTGAGATAGTACCGCTAATTCCGCTGCTTTTCCCTAGATGGTGCTTTCTTTTATTTAGATTGTAAAGATATTACAATGGGGCCTACTTCAGACCAAGATCTTTACAACAAAACAAAATGTATCAAGTTGCCGTATTTCGAACTATATAGCGTATGTCTCACCAGCTACGCTACAACGTGTGCAATGTAGCTCAAGTGTGCATAGTGTAAGAAATTGCGAACAAACAAATGCACGTTTATAGCATTGTATTTTTAGCATCAATGTCTAAACTATCGTTTCGTACTAAATCGATGATGCTCGGCAATTTATAATTCACTTTTTCCCCCTGTCTTAAACCGTTTCCGAGATAGGAACGTCTAATCTCGTCTAATCTGTCATGAATGTCTAAATTATCTTTTTGTACTAAATCGGTGATACTCTTCAACTTTGTAATTTACTTTTTTCTCTAGAACCGTTTTCGAGATAGGAACACTAACTCCGCTATTTTCCACCAGGTGGAGCTGCAAGCGGTTTAACCTTGTGCTGCATTGTCACTTTGCTATACTTACATACCATTTCTATCACTATAGTTGCAGCCGTTTAGCTGTTAAAAGAGTTGGGACTGATTTTTTGGGCACCCTGTATTTTGTTTAGATCGTAAAATATTACAATGGGACCTATTTCAGACCAAGACCTTTTCAACAAAACAAAAAGTATCAAAATCGGAGCATCCGTTCAGAAGTTATGAGCTAACAAATAAAAAAAGACATTCGGATTGAATTGATAACCTTCCTTCTTTTTTGAAGTCGGTTAAAAATAAAACCATATTTTACGGAAAAATCAACTTTTTAGCTCAACGTACCATATGTGGAACATACATAAAAATATGATTTACTAATGCGTTTACTATTGTAATATAAAACAACTTACCTCTGCAAAATATACACTTCGTTATAACACACAGTATTTTTTTTTCGACTCAAAACTGTTCAATAACTTTTCTTTTTTTATTTTTGAATTCAGACAAAGGACTAACGTATCACATTCATTCAAATTTCACACTAAGTGCACTATAACAAAAACACGAACGACATCTGTAGGTAAAGATTCGTATTACTACATTGCTAAATGTCAGTAGCTTCTATCAAGATGTCAAGAGATGTTGCTACTAATAGTTTATAGCTATAGGAGGAACGATTAAATTCGGTGTTCCACATATGGAACTGGGTGCTTTGTAGGGTTAACCCTTTGAAGAATGTCAATACAACAATACATGTATATATATTGTCATAATTTTGTTCCCTGGTTTCTGAATATTATAATGATGAAATGTTATAATGATGAAATATTATTATTATTGTTGTTGTTATCATCATATAGATAAAGAATGCAAAATCCTTTCTTAAACACACACACACAAAAAAAAAAAAATTATTATTATTATTATTAATGATTAGTGAAGTATTTACAAAGTTCAAAAGTTAATGTATGATTTTTAATGACTTTATATGACAGAATTAAAATTTTGGTAATCGTTTCTATTAACAGTAAGAATCAGAGAGAGTCTTCAGCACTAATTGTAGCTCGAATTTTTCCCGTCACATCAACTAGTGGAGAACTTATATCTCTAGTCTCGTTGCCAATTCTTACGACGAAACTATCACCTATTCGTTCCAAATAGGTTCTGTAAAAATTTTGTGTAATAAAAATTTTCATAGTAAAGGCTTACTCGGAGAATAATATGATACCACATGGACGATATTAAAGCAGAATAAACGTCAGAGAAATATCAGCCAATTCACAAAAGCACACTCACACACACATATGATAAAATTAGTAAAATATGAACAGGTGGAAAAAGATTAAAATAATGTGAAAACAATCAACATAAATGGAAGCATAAAGAATTCGTAATTACATCTGTGGTATTAAAATGTGTTACAAAATAATAAGACTATGACATATTTTGCTATTTAGGTAATTAAAGAAAATATTTCAATGAAAATGAAAAACAATTTATGCCAGTACACATACATGCCAACATCCTAATTAATATTCCGTAGTATTGTTAGCCCCGCCTTCTTTTTCACACCAGTACATTTTTTACAGTATTTTCTTATTTATTTAATCATAATTGCATTTGGAGATTATTACTCTAAAAATTTACTAGTTCTAAAAAAATTGGACTAACAACACTACGAAATATTTATGAGGATGTCGACAACTATGCAAGTACATCAAGATTTTAGTAAAATGAAACAACCAGTATAAATAGAAAAAATAAAACATCAATAGATTAAAAAAGTGACACAAATAACTGTTTCAGAATTAAAGAACATATGTAAAAAATTTACAGTTTTTGCAAATTTAGTAAGATGTTACCCCAACATTTCTCTCAATAACCTGAAACGCGCGATTTGGTATCTAGTTAATTAATTTTTTAAGAAAACATTCGGGAATATTTTGTCTCATTTCTCCATAAAAACCACTTCTAACTCATATGTTGAATTATATTGTTTGTACTTTTCACATATTTGGCAAGACAAATAACCCCACAGATCGTTTCTATGGCGTTTAGATCAGGGTTTCGACTTGGCCAAGGCATGGTATCAGTCTTTTTTCTTTTAACCCCTTACTTTCCGAGGAAAATTTACAAAATTCGCTTCTCAGTACCACCGTTCTCTCTGAAGTCTGAAAATGAGTGAATCTTTCGAAAGCATTGTCAAGATCGCTTTCAAATTTATTTTATTACATTGTCAAACCGTGTCATTTGTTGCACTGGTAGCAGTAAAACAAAAAGAATTGAACATTGGAAAGACGTATATATATATACGCCCGGGGCGTTTAACAGGTTAAGCTGCACTTTTGTTGATTCAGACGTTTGACTGGGTGCATTATCTTGTTGAAACTTCTATTTTGCACCTGTTACAAATGATTCTAATAATATCAGATTTCGAAATAGTATTCGTTGGTAATTGTTCGAGTTCATATTTTCTCTCAATTATTTAGAGATTGCATTTTCCTGCATATGAGAAATGATGGGAGATAGCTCTCCACACCATAACGGAACCGCCTTCCATCTGCCAACTGTAGAACTCGCTAGGATTCGGTCTTAAGTCATGCCAGTAATAGAGAGAGATTGCTGTCTGGACCATCTAAATTAAATTTTTTCTCTTGCAAAAATAATACTATATTTCTCCATGTAGAGCTCCACGACATAATTTAAAGCAAAATCATCGGGAATACTACAATAAGTAGAAGGAAGGCAGTTCCGTTGTTGTGTGGGACGCTATCCCATATACTGCAAATGGTGACCAAACGTCTCTATTTTCCGGGAGCTTCGAAATAGCATTCGTTTGTAATGTTATGAAATTTAATTTCATACAAGTAGGTAAAGCACTTTTTTTAAAATGAATCTGAGTAAAAATCGGTAAATTTTAATTTCGTGAAAAATAAAATAAATAATCAAATTATGTATATATATATATATAAATGTTTTACTTCAGACGTAAACCTGTATCTTTTTTTCTTTTTTCTTTGGATAAAAGCTAAAGTTTTAGAAACATCTTTAACAGAGAAACAGATATTTTTCAGCAAATATTTTTCTGAGAATAGAGAGAGCTCCCCTTGTCTTGTTATTTTGCGGGGGTGAACAGATAGGATCCCGGAAAAAAGGGCACCGGAAAAAAGGGCACGGAAGAAAAGGCACCGGTAAAAAGAGCACCCGGAAAAAAGGACACCGGAAAAAAGGGCACTTTTCCAATTCGCAAATCGCAAAATAATAAATATCAAATAATGAATTTAAAAAATGACTTTCAAAATACATTCTTAGAAATTTCAATTGATTTGGTACAACATTCATTTAGTATATATCTCGGGGAAGAGGGGGGAGGGGGAGGGGGGCAGGAGTAGATCGAAAGAAAATAATTGTTTTTACAAAAACTCTTACCGATTTTAATGAAGCTTTGTATAATCACGTGCAATTTGTAAAAAAAATGACAGTAAGTGGCAGGCAAATTTGGGGGGAGGGTTAAAGAGGGGGGGGGGGAGAGGAAAATAAAATTGTCTTTTAAAGCACAGATTTACCGATTTAATGATACTGGGGGGGGGGGGTAATGGAGGATATGGAAATAGATTTCATACTTCTTTAAACTATCCTTTTATCGATTCAAAAAACCGTATAATCACGTATAATTTGTGAAAAAATTACAGTAAGTGTCAGACATTTTTTTTTGGAGGGGGGGGGGGCAGGTGTTAAAGAGGGGGAGGGGCAGAGGAAAACAAAATGATTTTTTTATATCACCATTTTACCGAATTAATGATACATTTTATAACTATCACTTAATTTTTATGAAGATAACAGTGAGTGTATTATATATCTGGGGGGGGGGAAGGGGGAGCAGATGAAAATAAAATATATTCCTCTTTAAACTATCCTATTACAAATTAAAAAATTTTTGTATAATCACGCATAAGTTATTAAAAAAATTACAATACGTGTCAAACATACTTGGAGGGGGGGGGGGGGTAGGAGAAGGGCAGAGGAAAATAAATTGAATTTTTATGTTACCATTTTAGCGACTTTAATAATATATTCTATAACTACCACTTAATTTTTATTAAGATTACAATGAGTCTATTATATAATTCGGGGGGGGGGGGGCAAGAGTGTTAGATGGAAATAAAATATATTTTCCTTTAAACTACCGTATAACAAAATTTAAACAAAAACTTTGTATAATAACATACAATTTGTGAAAAAATCACACTAAGTGTCAGACATACTTCAGGGGGATGGGTTAAAGAGGGAGGGGGGGGCAGAGGAAAGTAAAATGATTTTTTATATCACCATTTTATCGATTTAATGATATATTCTATAACTATTACTTACTTTTTTATGAAGATCACAATGAGTGTATTACACATCTGGGGGGGGGGCGCAGGTAAAAGTAAAATATATTATTCTTTAAACTACCGTATAATCGATTAAAAATAAAAACTTTGTATATATACAACTTCTTGCTTATGAAAAATTACAGTGAGTCTACACATATCTGGACGAATTGCTACGGGGGAGGGGGGGCAGAGTGAAGAAAATATTTGTTTTTATATCACCATGCTACATATTTATATTAAACTTTGTACGAGTATCACTTTCATTTTATTAAAATTATAGTGAAAGTTACCTATAATTGATAAGGGGGGGGGGGGGGTACTGGGAGCAAATGAAAAATAAAATAATCTTTTTAAAAAACACTTATTACCGTTTGTTTTATTGTTTTTTTTTTTACATTTTGTGTAAATATCTGTTAGTATTAATGAAAAAATTATACAGGGAGGTACTCAAAAAATTCAATGTATGATTTAAATCTGTAAAAAAGTTGCTCAAAAATGAAATTTCTTCTTTTAATCTGTCTCTTTTGTCCACCCCCCCCCCCTTCACGTAGAAATAAAAAACTTACGCTTTCGTTGATGATTAGCATGAGATTTACAAGGAGAAATTAAGAAAAGTGCCCTTTTTTCCGGTGCCCTTTTTTTCCGCAATCCGGAAAAAAGGGCACCGGAAAAAAGGGCACTTTTCTTAATTGTTACTTGTAAAATACTTGTTAAACATGGACGATAGCAAAAATTTTTTGTTTCTACGAGGGGGAGGGGGAAAGACAGATCAAAGAAAAAAAATCTGTTTTAGAATAATCTTTTACCATGTTTGATATTAACTTTTAATTAATGTCTGATATTAACAATGTATTGAATTTTTGGATTGCGGAAAAAAGGGCACCGGAAAAAAGGGCACTTTTTTTAATTTCTCCTTGTAAAACTGATGCTAAACATCAACGAGAGTGTAAGTGTTTTATATCTACATCGGGGGAAGGACAAAAGAGACAGATTAAAAGAAGAAAATTCATTTTTGAATAATTTTTTTTTACAGATTTAAATCATACATTGAATTTTTGCATCCTCAGTATAATTTTTCATTAATAGTAATTGATACTTACACAAAATGCAAATAAAACAATAAAACAAACGATAATAAGTGTTGTTTAAAAAGATTATTTTATTTTACATCTGTCCTCCCTACTCCACCCCCCCCCCCTTATCAACTTTAGTTAACTTTCACTATAATTTTAATAAAATGAAAGTGATAGTGATACAAAGTTTCATATAAGTAGGTATTTTCTTCACTCTGCCCCCCTCTTAGCAAATCGTCTAGATATGTGTACACTCACTGTAATTTTTCACTAGCAGAAAATTGCGTAGATACAAAGTTTTTTTAAATCGACAATGCGGTAGTTTAAAGAATAATATATTTTACTTCTATCTGCGTCTCCCTTGTCCCCCCCCCCCCAAATGTATAATACCCTCATTTTGATCTTCATAAAAGTAAGTGATAGTTATAGAATATGTCATTAAAATCGGTAAAATGGTGATATAAAAAAATATTTTATTTTCCTCTGTTCTCCCCTCTCTTTAACCCCCCCCTCTCAAGTGTGTCTGACCTTGCTGTGATTTTTTTCACAAATTGTATTCTATTATACAAAGTTTTTGTTTAAATCGATAAAAGGGTAGTTTAAAGAAGAATGAAATCTATTTCCATATCCCCCTCCCCTTGCTCCCCCTTGCCCCCAGTATATAATACACTCATTGTGATCTTCATGAAAATTAAGTGGTAGTTATAGAATATATCATTAAAATCGCTAAAATGGTGATATAAAGAATCACTTTATTTTCCTCTCCCCCCCCCTTGTTTACCCCCCCCCCACACTAAGTATGTCTGACACTTACTGTAAATTTTTAATAAATTATACATGATTGTACAAAAAAAAATTAATCAATAATAGAGTAATTTAAAGAAGAATACATTTTATTTTTATCTGCCCCCTTGCTCCCCCTCAGGTATATAATACACTCACTGTTATCTTCATAAAAATAAAGTGATAGTTATAAAATGTATCATTAATTAGGTAAAATGGTGATATAAAAAAAATCATTTTGTTTTCCTCTGCTCCTCCCCCTCTTCAACCCCTCCCCCACCCCCAAAGTATGTCTGACACTTACTGTAATTTTTTCACAAATTATACGGTTTTGTGAATTGATAAAAGGGAAGTTTAAAGAAGAATGAAATCTATTTCCATATCCCCCCCCCTTGCTCCCCCTTGCCACCAGTATATAATGCACTCATTGTGATCTTCATGAAAATTAAGTGGTAGTTATAGAATATATCATTAAAATCTTTAAAATACTGATATAAAGAATCACTTTATTTTCCTCCCCACCTCTTGTTTAACCCCCCACCCCACCCCACTAAGTATGTCTGACACTTACTGTAATTTTTTCACAAATTATACGTGATTATACGGTTTTGTGAATCGATAAAAGGGTAGTTTAAAGAAGAATGAAATCTATTTCCATATTCCCCCCCCTTGCCCCCCCCCCAGTATATAATTCACTCATTGTGATCTTCATAAAAAGTGAGTGATAGTTATAGAATATATCATTAAAGTAGGTAAAACTGTGATATAAAAGATAATTTTATTTTCCTCTGCACCCCCTCCCCCTCCCCTAAAGTTTACCTGACACTTACAGTAATTTTTTCACAAATTGTACGTGATTATACAAAGTTTCATTAAAATCTATAAGAGTTTATGTAAAAACAATTGCTTTCTTCCGATCTGCTCCTGCCCCCCCTCCTCCCCCGTCCCCCCATCTTCCCCGAGGTATATACTAAATTAATGTTGTACCAAATTAATTGAAATTTCTAAATGCGTAATTTGAAAGCCACTTTTATATATCATTATTTGGTATTTATTATTTTGCGATTTGCGAATTGAAAAAGTGCCTTTTTTTCCGGTGCCCTTTTTTCCAGTGCCCTTTTTTCCGGGTGCCCTTTTATCCGGTGCCCTTTTTTCCGTGCCCTTTTTTCCGGGATCCGAAAAGATAACGTGCATGGGAACAGAAGCGATCCTTGAAAATCGTGACTAGAAACGAGGGGGAGGTTAGCCATGCTTGACTGAACTTGGGGTGTGTAAACAAACAACACCTGCTTTAGGGCTTGCGATGCGGACCTCAGCCGCAAATTTTTGAAAGAATAGGGGCTCGTGATGATGGATCCCCATCGATAACCGTAACTGTAGATGCCTCAGAGTGGATTCTAGGCAGTTGGCTTGGATCTTTGTAAGAGTAAACACCCCTGCGTCACCGATTTCGCGGGCTCCCGTAGAGGAGCTTGGGTGTCGAGGGGGTGTCATGGGGGTGAGCTGTAAGAGTTCGGAGGCAAGAGAGATCGTCAGAAGAGGGACCTTGTTGTTTTTTTTTTTTCTTTTTTCTTTTTTCTAAGGATGATACTTAGCTCGACAAACTACAACAACCAAAGCTTTTCCTAAGTTACTGCATAGAAAAAAAAAAAATTCGAGAAGGAAGATGCTCTAAAATGATCATCTTATAGTACCAATCTAGCCAGCAACGCAGCATCACATGCGAAAATAGTTCTACAAAAATGGCTTTGCCGAGAGACAAACTATGTGATTTTGATAATTTGAAAATGCTCCAAAGCGTTTTGTTTTTATGGAAATGAAATATGCTTTAAAAGAAGTTTCTTTTACGAGAGACAAACTATGTGATTTTGAAATTTGAAAATGCTCCAGAGCGTTTTTTATGGAGATGAAATATGCATTAAAAGAAGTTTCTTCGCCGAGAGACAAACTATGTGATTTTGATAATTTGAAAATGCTCCAAAGCGTTTTTTATGGAGATGAAATATGCTGTAAAAGATTTTACCAAAAAGAGTTTATCTAACTATAAGACTCAGAAAAACAACAACAAAAAGTATCGAAACTGCAACTATGCTGTATGTTTATGAAGAATGTTCTAAAGGATTTCTAAAAGAACAGTTTAAAAGATCGTCTTCGCGTACATACAGGAGAAAAGCCATACGTGTGTAAAAGTAAAATATGTTCGAAAACATTTTACTGCTAAGCGCAGTCTATATGTACATCTACGTATTCCTAAAAATGAAAACCTGTGAGTGAAGTATAGTATTTCAAAATAATCTCGGAAAAGTTATTCGTGTATAAATAATGTTCTGAAAGGTTTTATCAAAAGGCCTATTTAAATAGGCCATTCAAATTTATTCATTCAAATATGTAAATTATGTATGTGCTAAAAGGTGTGAAAATCTTTACCAGAATCATCTCGACAAGCAGCAACGCATTCATTCAAATATATAAATCATTTGTGTGCTAAATATTATTGAAAATCTTTACCAGAATCATCTCGACAAACATCCACGCATTCATTCAAATATAGAAATCTTTTTTGTGCAAAAATATGATCTAAGGTATTCTTAGATCAGTAAAAAGTTAGATTGACATGTCTGATCAACATTCAGTCAGTAGTGAGCCATATTGTGTGTGAAGAAATGCTCCAATATATTTACTGAGATTTTAGGTAAAAATAATCTGAGTATCAGTGCCTACAGTCGGTAACAAAAGTCTCCGAACACTAGCAAAAATTCCTATGTAAAAAAAAGGAAACTTAATACAGTTTTGTTAAACAAATCCTTGTCGAATCCTGTTCTTAGTCAGTCTAAAAACAGGATTCGGCAAGGATTTATTTAACAAAACTGTATTAAGTGTACTTTTTTTATATAGGAATTTTTGCTAGTGTTTGGAGACTTTTGTTACCGACTGTACCTAGTGAAACACAAATTTTGATATCCTTTTTTTTATGTTAAATAGTTAGCTGCCTTCATTTATTTTAGTTAGTATAGGATTTTACATCTAATAATTGATGATTTAAGATTACCTTAATTTTGTATTCTGTACCAGCAAATAATAATAACTATGTTTATTTTCTATTTTCTTTTATGATCTAAATAAATTTTCTTAAAGTGATCTTAGTGAAAATGAGTGACAATTTAATCCTAGTTAAGTGGATTTTAAAGTTTACTAATTAATAAAAAACCAGAAAAAATTAATATCATTGACGGTTTTTTTAATCTTGTGTGTTTACAGTATCCTGTTGCATTTGTAAGGAAGGTATCAGTGTTTGGAAATTTTTGCATGCACTATCTTAAAATTTTTAATTAAAATGTTTGTTAGTGAACCAACTCTGCTCTAATGAAATTTCTGATTTTCTTAGTAAATTCATAATTAAAAATTAAAGTTTAAAAGGGATTAGAGCAGGTTTGATCCATGGAAGAATTTAGTTTAGTGAGACCATTGCCTTGAAGTGGCTTCATTAAGAGTCAACGACTCCAGTTAATAAATTTGAACGCTGTGGATTATTACGGGTTTAAAAGGTAAATACATTTCAAATAAAATTTAGGGTAAATAAAAGACGCTACAACTTCGGTGTCGGGGGTGCTCTTAACATGTATTCTCTTTTATTGAAATGATTTATCTCTTCATAAATTTTGTGGATTTTTTTTTTTTTTTTTTTTTGTGGTAGGTCGATTTAAATGAATATTGTTATAGTGCAATATAAAATGAAGATTTTGGAGAAATTTAAGTGGGAAGTAACAAAAAAAGAAAAAGAAATGTAAATGAATGTGTGGGTTATTGCGGGTTTAAAAGGTAAATAAATTTCAAATAAAATTTAGGGTAAATACAAGGCGAAACAGTAATTGTTATGGTTCATTTTTCCTCTCACTTGTTTGGAGATTGCATTTTTCTGCTTATGAGAAATAGTGGAAGATAGCTCTCCACACCATAAAGGAATCGCCTTCTATCTGCCAACTGTAGAATTCGCGAGGATTCAGCCTTAAGTCATGCCAGTAATAGAAATTGACGTCTGGACCATCTAAATTAAATTTTTTCTCGACCAAATTAACACTTTATTTTTGTATGTAGAGTTCCACGACATGATTTAAGGCAAAATCATCGGGAATACTACAGTAAGTAGAAGGAAGGCGGTTCCGTTATTCATGTGGTACGCTATCCCATATGCTGCAAATGGTGAACAAACGTCTCCATATTCCGGGGACTAACCCCAATTTTGACCATGTGTCCCCAATTTGACCCCAAAATTAAAAAAAAAAAAAGCGATTGGGGACCACATTTTCTGCCGTTTGCCTTCAAATGTCCCCAATTAAAAAAAAAAAAAACTTTTAAACATTTATAAATTTTGTTATTTTTCTTTCTTTTCTCCTTTCATTTTCTTCATAATTCATGTTGTGAAAAAAAAAAAAAAAAAAAATCACACGTCTCTATTGATATAAACTCTGAAAAACGTGAAAAAATCTATTGCTACATCAACATAGTCTTCAATGAAAATGTTTTGACGGGCAATAATGCCAGCTTGAAGATTGTTCTAAAGACATTTTTACTTATCATAATGATATGCACAAACTGTCAGAGAAATTGAGTGCCTGCCAAAAATATTAAACGAAGTACTCTTGACCAAGCATATTCTTGCAGCTGAATAAAATGTGAGGTCATTGTGGAAAATGTTTTTGAATCAGGGGCAATGGAGGGACTTACATTAGAACGAGAAAATGCGTCATTTAGAATCATATCCCCATGTACTGATGATTCGACCCATAGAAATTATGTAATATTTTCCATTATTATCAGACGTTTTAATCTTGTTAAAGATGCATGCGTGAAGCTCTTGGAAAAACTAATATGTTGTGGCCACCACAAGACTTTCTTCTACATTTTCCTATACAAATTCACTCAGTTACATAAAATAATAATAATAATAATAATAATAACAATAATAATAACAATAAAAAAATACGATTTTTTTATCCATTTTTTTTTTTTTTTTTCGTTAAAAGTAAAAAAATCGATAACTTTGTTTTAAATTATTTATGGTTCATCCATTCGTTTTGAAGGTATCGACGAGGCCTTTCGAAAGATACCCATCTTGAAAATTTCCCCCCCTAGGGGGGGAAGACGTGATGCCCCCCACATGCACAAAAATTTTTTCCTAATTAACTACTACTATTATCAATAATTCATATCAATTTTACAATCACAGATTAAGAATAACTCTCATTGTGTACATTTATACGAAATTTTGTACTATACTGCCATGTTAAAAATTTAGAGAAAATACGATCACAGTGCCTCCTGTTGAGCTATTGATCCCCAAATCTAATCACCACCAGTTTATGTCAGGGACCAACTAAATACAAAAATTGGTTAAGTTTCGTTAAAAAAACAATCTAAGTTATTTTTCGTTGAAAGTAAAAAAAAACGATAACTTTGTTTTCAATTATCACAGATTTATAGTTCAACCATTCGTTTTAAAGGTATTGTCGAGACCTTTCTAAAGATACCCATCTTGAAAATTTACTCCCCTCGAGGGGGGCTTCCCCCCTGGGGGGGGGCGAGGCTCCAAACTATGCAAAAAAATTTTCCCTGTTGACTATCTCTATTATAAATAATTATTGTAAGTTTCATCATGATTACTAAGAAATATTTCTCTTTATACACATTTATACAAAATTTTGTCCTATATCACTATGTTAAAAATTTAGAAAAGCGGGATGGCAACGCAACCTTTAAGGTAATATTTACCAAAAGTTAATAGGTACTAATTTATGTCAAGGTGCAACTACATACCAGTTTGTATGAAATTCTGTGGAGTAGTTCCTGAGATACAGTTGCCACAAAATTTTGTCTCTCACTCACACACACACACAGACAGACAGACAGATATTTTCTAAAAATGGTCAAATCGTGTTCTACAGCTTTCAAAACGTGTAAATCCGTCAAAAACCCGAGGTCGAAAATTTTTACGAATCCAATACTTTCTTCTATTGAATATAGATAGAAGAAAGTAAAAAATATGCTTATGTAATGCGTATCTATTTTATGTCTATATTTCTCTTATAACTTTCTTCTGTATTCAATAGAAGAAAGTATTGGATTCCTAAAAATTTTCGACCTCGGGTTTTCTATGGATTTACACGTTTTGAGAGCTGTAGAAGACGATTTGACCATTTTTAGAAAATATCTGTCAGTCTGTCTGTGTGTGTGTGTGACAAAATTTATGGCAACTGTATCTCAGGAACTACTGCACAGAATTTCATACAAATTGGTATGTAGTTGCACCTTGACATAAATTAGTGCCTAATAACTTTTGGTAAAAATTGATTTGCAGGTTACGTTGCCATCGCGCTTTTTCTAAATTTTTAACATGGTGATATTAGGACAAAATTTTCTATAAATGTGCATAAAGAGAATTATTTTTTAGTAATCATTATGAAACTTACAAGAATTATTTATAATAGAGATAGTCAACTGGGAAATTTTTTTTGTATGTATAGGAGCCTCGCCACTCCCCCCCTGGGGGAAAGTCCCCCCTCGAGGGGAGTAAATTTTCAAGATGGGTATCTTTCGAAAGGTCTCGTCAATACATTTAAAACGAATGGTTTAACTATAAATCTGTGATAATTTCAAACAAAGTTATCGATTTTTTTTACTTTAAACGAAAAAAAATTAGAAAAAAAAAAGATTTTTCTTTTTTTTACAAAATTTATTCAAACTTGGTATTTAGTTGGCCCCTGACATAAACTGGAGCTTATTAGATTTGGGGATCAATCGCTCAATATATGGCCCTGTGATCGTATTTTTTCTAAATTTTTAACATGACAGTATAGGACAAAATTTCGTATAAATGTACATAATGAGAGTTATTCTTAACTTGTGATTGTAAGATTAATATGAATTATTGATAATAATAGTAGTTAATTAGAAAAAAAAATTGTGCATGTGGGTACCCCCTGGTGGGGGGGGGTAAATTTTCAATGGGTATCTTACGAAAGGTCTCGTCAATACCTTAAAAACGAATGGTTGAACTATAAATATGTGATAATTTAAAACAAAGTTATCGATTTTTTTTCTTTTAACGAAAAAAAAAAATATATATATATTTTTTTAATTGTCACTGAGTGAATTTGTATAGGAAAATATAGAAGAAAGTCTTGTGGTGGCCAGAACATACTAGTTTTAATATAGAATTTGAATTAAATGCATGGTATCTCCATTTTCAAAGTAAAAAATGTGAACTTGTCTCCACTTCGGCATATAAAAATTTTGTCACCCTACATAGGCAAGAAAATGCTATCTCAAAAGATTTGAGAGGTAAATGTAATTGGACAAATACGAAAGCATGCTATTTCAAAGTCTGAAACATTTCGGACCTCTTTTAGGAGGTGCAAAATGGAAATTTCAACAAGATAATGCTTCCAGTCATGCATCTAAATCAACAAAAGAGTGGATTAAAAGAGAAAAGATTGATACTATACTTTGACCAAGTCAAAGCTCTGTCCTGATGTAACCTCCATAGGAAACCTGTGTTGTTATTTATCAAATAATTTACTCGATGTTAAATCGTGTGTTTCAAATTATGCAGAGAAATGGTGGGGCAACATCTTACTAAATTTGCGAAAACTGCATGTTTTTACATGTGAAAATGTTTTATTATAATTTATAATTTTGTAACATATATTATTGTTTATTATTATTTTTTTTTAATTGATATTGATATATATATTTTCTGAATTAATTCCATTTATATCAGTTGCTTCATTTTACTAAAAAGTTGGAGTATGGCATAGAACGATTTTGATTTTCATTGAAATGTTTTTTTTTTTTTTTTCAAAATATATTCTTATAACTTTGTTACGGGGTGTATATGAATAGTAAAATTTTCTAGTTTCTTGAAAAGTTATGTAAATAATGTTAATGAATCTTAACTTTTAATGGCCGAAATAGAAAATCAAAAGTAATATATATATCTATAAAGGAATGTTACTGGAAAAGTTAATAAACTAAAACTGTTGATAAAACAACATATTTGTGCAATTAATTAAAAACAAGATAAACAAAAATATTACAAATTGATAAAGAATGCAGGTTAAAAATCAAAACAGAAATTTACAAAAACCCCAAAAAATATTCAGGCAATATGCAGGTGAGTTTCTCTATGCGGGTTTGAAATCGTAAAGTGTTTCAAATGCTGCTAATAAAATCTGAAAATGTAGCATTGCCCCTTTATCTTACGAAGATAAAAGTATAGATTCCCGGAAGTGGGTAATACAAAAATGATAAATGAAATATATGAAGGAAACTTTACTGAATGCACAATATTTTGTACAAATATATAAATTTATAAAAAGGTTGAGAAAATAAACTCACATGAAAGGATATCCAATAAGTGCCTTGCACAATAAACAATAACATGAAACATTTGGACATTTATTCGACATTTATTGAGACCTGTAGTTACAATGACTTTCGTCTCGATTGCTCCATATTTTTACAGAAATTCACAGAAATATGTGCACACAATATTGCTGAAGACATAGGACAGAACAAACATCCATGCCCGCACCGAGATTCGAACTCGGAACCTGAGACCTAGAAGGCAGCGCACTGCCGACCAAGCCACCAGGCCGGCATAACATGAAAACATTGCATAAACAATCAAATACATAGTTTGACATATACTAATTAACAGTTACGGATGCCAGTTAAAAAAAAATCTGGAGTGACTCCACTCGACTTTCCGAACATTGAGTAACTAACAGTTTTGTAGATAAAATAAAGAAAGAGGAATTTCTAAACAAACAAAAGAGAGAAAACCATAATAGAGTGTTTTTTTCTCCATATATCACACGAGGTTTTATTTAACGCTTCTGAACTTTGAGCCCTTAGATCATAATGATAAAGAATTTTTCGTTGTGTCCCTGTAAAAATCTATAAATGCTAAATTCACCAAAATGCTTATAGTTAGTGCAACAGTGATTTATAATATTCATACAAATTTTCAGCTCAATTGAATAAGGCGTTTAGATGCTATCGCACTTTTAAAAATTTTGGTCTCATAGGCCATAATGATGAAGAATTTTTCTTTGTGTCCCTGTAAAAAACCTGTAAGTGCTAGATACACCAAAATCTATACAGTTGGTGCAAATACGACCTATAACATGTGCACAATTTTTTTGCTCAGATTAATAAGGCGTTTAGACGCTATCACACTTTTAAGAATTTGGCCCCATAGGCCTTAATGATAAAGAATTTTTCTTTGTGTCCCTGTAAAAAAACTATAAGTGCTAGATTCTCCAAAATCTATACAGATTGAGTATCTGTGACCTATAATATGGGTATAAAGTTTTTGCTCAACTGAATAAGGCGTTTAGATGCTATCGCACTTTTAAGATTTTGGTCCCATAGGCCATAATGATAAAGAATTTTTCTTTGTGTCCCTGTAAAAAAACTATAAGTGCTAGATTCACCAAAATCTATAGGGTTCGTACTATGGTGACTTACAATATACGTACCAACTTTCAGCTTATTTGAACAAAGCGTTTAGACGCTAGCGTGTTCACTCACAGACATACACACATACATACACACATACACACACACATACACACACACATACATACATCATCTCAAAAATAGTGGAAACGGACTCAGGGGACCTCGAAACGTATAGAAACATCAAAATCTGATATTCGGATTTTTGACATGATTACAATACTTTCCTCACTATAGTGTTCGGAAAGTAAAAAGAGTAACCGTTAAATCTCGCTACTTAAAACAAATTGCAAAATACGCCCTGAAAATTATCGTAATTATTGTAAATTCTTCTAAACTTAGCCATTATCGGATACAAAATATTTTTTTTTTTTTTTCAAAATTTTAACATTAATAACCAATTAATTAAACTAATAACCTTAAAAGGAAATTTTAACCTTTAATAATAAAGATATTTAACATTCTAAGATTCATTAACTTACCTAATTTATTATATATATATATCAAGCCTTTTTTACTAGTTGATCTAAAACCAAATTTTTTAGGATAGATATCATTAGAAGCTATTAACAAATTATTACAATTAAACACCACAAGATCATCTGTATATATATATATATATATATATATATATAAATTTTTTTTATCGAAAATAATCAAATCTGTTTCATAAAAATAAAAATACTGGTCCTGTAGTTCTGTAGACATTTTAAAAATTCATTACTATTCAGGGCCCGATTAACCTTACAATTGAGGGGAAGCACAAATCCATTTGGGGGACTCCACTGACTTCTTGGTCTAAAGACTCATACAAACATCTTGAAAAATTTATAAATTTTTCATTAAATTTTGTAGTTACCTGGAATTGAGGACAAGTAAATTCACTTAAAATATAGACATGCAAATTCACTTGATTTTCGTATCAAGATATAAACTGGTGAACGCCTATATTCACCACAATATATGAAATTATTACAATATAAATGAATGTGTAAAAGCTTTATTAGCATATATCCTATATAATCTAGAGATTTTTTTCATCGAAATTCACCAAATCCGTTTCATAAAAATAAAAATACTAGTCCTGTAGGTCTGTAGACATTTTAAAAATTCACTACTATTGAAAGAATTGGTAAATTTGAACGCGGTTTGCGAAAAAGTAATTCTCATGTAGAAAGTTTTTTTTTTTTTTTTTTTTTTTTTTTTTTTTTTTTTTGGAGGGTTAGGGGGTAAAAAAAAGTTAAAATTTTAGTCGATAAAGGGCTCTGTACGTGAGCAAATCTCAATTTCCATGAAAAAGTATATTTATTTCTATGCAAATGTTCACAGTCATATAAATCCTATTCCGTGTTTTCGCCATCACTACTACAAATTACTGTTTGCTAATGAGTTACAAACCACTAATTATAACTTCAGTCGACGGTTCTTAGCTCAAGAAATACAAATATAAAAGAAATAAGGATTTTATTAAAAAAAAAAAAAAAAAAAAAAAAAAATCTTCCACATAATTTTAACTATAGTAAGCATTCAGAGTTTAATAAAGATATCGATTGCTTGTGTTCACTAGAAAAATACAGTGGTTGTTATATTAACCATATGGTTAAATTTCTTTAGCCTTACAGCAATTGGAAATTTATGGCATATGCTGGTATTTTCATGCAGTAATGGAGCACGTTACAGGACCTGCTAGACATACCCATTCAATAAATCAATAAATCAATTAATAAATAAGGACTAATAATAAAACTTGAGATTAAACCACACCACAGAGGGATTTTTAGGGAATAAAAGGAAAATTCCTAAATAACATTCGTTGGATTTTAAAGACCGTATTCGACAATTTTGCGTATTTACTGCACCATTCAATTTAATATGAGCTTCATTTCTTCATGAAATCTTCTATGGAAAGGAATTATCAACTTCCATTCGTGTTAAAATCATTAACGCGATATTCAAACTCCGGGCAACCTAAATATTAATTGTTTCAAGTTCAATTAAAACTACATAATAAAAAACAAATAAAATATTTATTTACATATGTTTGAGACAGTGTGGTCTCTCTACTTTGAAAAAGTTTGTAAAAGTGTTGATAAAACATTGCAAGTTAATTTGTAATGATTCCAAATGCGCTGGGATGAAGCTATCCACAATGGAGCAGAAATATTTTCTATTTACTTTTATAGTAAATTATTTGCTTTCGAAGTATAGTGAATTATTCACTCTTCGAATGTGAATTGATTATTTTTATAACGACTCAATGAATGTGAATCGTTTCACAACATCTAACAATTTTAATAATAAATTGCAATCTGGTAAACAGTTAATCATATCAGCCATGTTGCTTGCAGATATGAAATCGTGCTTCTTGATTTGGTTTTCACAATGAAATTCATAAAGGCAATTTCATAAATTCTTGCAGAAAATTTTAGAACTATATTTTTCCACCATTTTTCCCCCTCTTCATATAGTAAGTGTGCCAATTTTGGTATCATTTGGATTATTCAATCGAGCTACAGTTAGCTCTAAAGCGAGACACTTATTTTATGGGCATCCGGTATAGTTTTAATGTCCTAGTTTTGCCTAGCAAAAAGGTAAAATTATATAATATGAATATTATTGAAAGAAAAATAAAAGTTATAAACATAATATTAAAAATAGACTTGGTACTAGGTAAATAAACCCAGGAAAAAATCTTCAGCGTCCTGAACACTTATTCCATTGCTCCTGGCATTGCTGAAAACAACGATGGAAGTCTGTTTTAATATCTTCCAAAGTTCAGCCGTCTCGTTGATTTTGATGGCTTCTACGGTATCAAAACGGTTACCTTGCAGATTCGTTTTGGTTTGGAGAAAGAGCTAGAAATCCAATGGTGCTAAATAGGGTAAGTAGGGAGGCTGGTGGAGGAGTAGAATACCTTTTCTGCAAGCCATGTCTGCAAAACAATTAATGTGTGGAAGGAACCATTTTTGACATCATACTATTTGATTACCCCAAACTCTTACATTCAGCTACACTACCGTACACTGCCTGTTATAAATTCCGATATTAAAAAAAAAAAAAAAAAAAAAGGAATGAAATTCCGAGAACTTTGACTACCCGTCATATTTATACTCTTATACTTTAAGATGAATTTTGGAATTTTTTAGTTTATCAGGGTCTTGGAACATCAATAAAATGTCAAAAACATAAATCATTATAACTCTTTAACACTTAACACGTTTAATATAGCATAGATCAGAGATAGTCTGTTTTACTGTGAAATTATTCAAAATTTCAATTAATTCTATGTTCTAACATCTACCTGCTTAATTTTAAGTAATAAAGGTTTTTTTAACAAGTCAATTTTAAGACAATGACATATGGATCTGAGGACTTTGATTATGGATCTGAGGACTGTTCTGGAAATGACTCTATCAGACAGATTTATTTGTAATTAATTTTCCAGCAGAAGACGCGCGTATGTGAGTAATACACCACAAATATATAAAATTTTGCATTATGTTATGTTAAAATTGCTTAACTGAGTTGGAATTGTCGTAATTTAATCAAATATAATTTAATTTTGATATTTACATTCTGAAAAATTTACACATTATGATAGTGTATCTAGAAAGTATGTAACTGGGGAAAAGGTATATTAAAAAACGTCATGAAAAAGCAACATTATTTTTTCAATAAATTGAAACTTTTCTTTTATTGTTTTATTTAGTGTTATTATGTTATAGTACCTATAAATGTAAATGCATCTCTTTCAGGGATACGTAGAAGATGGAACACCACTTGTTAATATGACCATTGGGGTAAGTTATTAAATTTAGCACATACGAACTGTTATATCTATTGCTTCTTTATTTAAGAGCAGCTGCAGTCAATCTGACTGTTGCCACGCAGTGGCGGTTACATCTTATTCATACAGTTACGGTTACATATCTTACATATATATATACAGTTACGGTTACATATCTAACAGTTACATATCTAACATCTCCCCTTTTACAAAGAATGACACAGAAAAAATGTTATTAAAATATTTACACTATGAATAAAAAAAAGGAAGATACAAATATAAACAAACAAATACACAAGAACACTTACTTTGTTACAAAAACAATTACTTATTTACTACCCCGTACCGGTTAGGGGGCTTAATTATACGACCATATTTGGTAATGTATTGTTTAGAGTCCGATTTCTTTTTTGAATTATCATTATTAGAACCATTACCATTCAAATTAATATTTACAGAGTCTTTGTTAGTAGAAGTAGAACCAGTCACTTCAAAATCCTGTTCAAAAATTGTCTCATTATAAGAAGGTTTTAAATCAATTCTATTTCTTCTTAAAATGTTATTTTTTTTCATTTCTTACCCAATAGCTTCTAGGGTTTTTATCTCTTTTAATAACTATGCCTCTTTCCCACTGATTTCCAGAACGAATCAAAACATTTTGATTATTTGAAATTTCCGATAAGGGTCTATAGACGTTCTATCATAATAGAATTTACTTAAGTTTTGTTTATTTACAATTTTATTTCTGATGTTTGTTTGGAGTTCTGGCTTTAATAATTCTCTATTTATTGGCAATTTAGTTCGTGTTCGTCTACTCATTAAGGCTTGAGCGGAAGAAAAATTTAACCCTTTTATGGGCGTATTTCTATATTCTAGGAGCGCACTGTTAATATCCTGATTAGACTCATAACATTTTTTCAACATATTTTTAGCAATTTTTACACCGCTTTCGGCTTGACCGTTTGATTTCGCGTATCTCGGACTACTATTTACGATTTCAAAATCCCATTCCGATGAAAACTTTCTAAATTGATACGAATTAAAGGGCATGTTATCTGCGACTAGAATTTTAGGAATTCCATGCGAACTAAATATCACTTTTAATTTCCCAATTATTTCATCTGCTTGTTTATTATTTAAGGGAACAATTTCTAACCACTTAGTTAAATAATCTATTAAGACTAAGTAATTATTTTTCCTAAATTCACAAATGTCACACCCTATTTTTTCAAACGGTAATGACAAAATGTCATGTGAAATGAGTGGTTCTTTACAATTTTTTGGTCTGTACTTTTCACAAACAGAGCATTTAGAAATTAAATTTTCAATATCATTTCCCATATTAGGCCAATAAAAAATTACTCTAGCTCTACATTTACTTTTTTCTATTCCGAAATGTCCATCATGAATTTTATTAAGCATTTCTTTTCTAAAATCAACAGGAACAACTATTCTACCATTATAAAAGACTATTCCATCTTCTTCAAAAAGATCCTGTCTTAATTTATAATAAAATCTTACATTGTCTGAAACATCTTTTTTACTGTTAGGCCAACCATTTTTACAATAAGTTACTAATTTATTTAATACTGGATCTTTTAAGGTACATTTCTTAAACTCATTTAATTTTTTATCAGTTGCATGCATATGCCTTGTAGCTTTTACACAATGAACAATTTCTTTTAAAAACTCATCAGTATCATATTTATTAAGATAAGATCTGGATAATAGATCAGCTACATACATTTGCTTACCTGGTACATAAGAGACATCAAGATCATATTTAAGTAACTTTAATTTAATTCTTTGTAACCTACTAGATAAAACATTTTCAACACTTTTATTATGAATTGATACTAAGGGTTTATGGTCAGTATGAACAGTTATTTTTCTGCCATAAATATAATTATGAAACTTTTTCGTAGCAAATACTATGCTTAAGTACTCTTTTTCGATTTGTGCATAGTTCTGCTCAGCCTCAGACAAAGCACGTGATGCATAGGAAATCGGTTGTCCCTCTTGTAACAAACAACACCCTATTCCACTTTTAGAACTGTCACATTGCAATACAATTTGTTTAGTAGAATCAAAACCACCAAGTACAGGGGCTGTGCTTATTTTTTCTTTAAGTTCATTAAGAGCTTTTGTATGCACTGGTAACCAATCAAATACTACGGATGTTTTGAGCAATTCCCTCAAAGGAGCAGTTATCTCTGACATGTTAGGAATAAATTTCCTTAGATAATTAATTAATCCTAAAGTTTTTTGCAACTATTTTTTATTACTAGGTGCCTGTAAATTCATTACAGCTTTAACCTGTTCAGGGTCTGGTTTAATTCTATTTTTATTAAATACATGACCCAAATACTTAACTTCATTAACGCGATATTGTAACTTTTTAGGATTAAATTTTACATTTAATTTTCTTGCTCTTTCTAATACTTTTAGATCAATTTCATCATGCTCCTTTTCAGAATTTGCACAAATTAACATATCATCAAAACAAATAATCACACCAGGTATATCACCAAAATTTTTTTCATTAGCTTTTTGAAACAATTCAGGTGCAATATTTAAACCAAACGGAAGGCGGTTAAATTTAAAACAACCAAAGGGAGTACTAAACTGACATAATTTACTAGAAGGTTCATCTAATTTAATTTGGTAAAATCCATCCTTTAAATCAAACACACTATACATAGATTTATTACATAACTTAGGCATTAATTCTTCAATCGTTGGTGTTAAATGACATTCTTTTTTAATAACTTTGTTAAGATCCTGTGGATCTAAGCATATTCGAATTGACTTGTGAGGTTTCTCTACTATAACTAAATTATTAATCCATCCATCTGGATTCTCTACCCTACTTATAATTTTATCTTTTTCAAGAGCAATTAATTTCTCTTTTAATTTTGGTTTTAAGGATTCTGGAATCCTTATGGGGGGTTTAACTACTGGCTTGGCATTACTATCAATTTTAATAGAACACATTAAATTAAATGTTCCTAACCCCTGAAAAAATCTTTATTTTTCTCAATAAATTCATCCTTATTTTTTATTTCAGTAGAATCTACTTTTTCTCTTTTAATCAAACCCAATTCAATACAACTAGGTAATCCTAACAATGTTTTAGAATAATTATTACAGTTTACAACAATAAAATCTAGATATTTAGTACAATTATTCATTTTGTACTCTAAGTTAACTATACCTAGGGGTTTAATTAAATTATCACCATGCGCTTCTAAAATAATCTCAGTAGGGCTTAAGGAATAATTACATTTTAGCGATTTAAGTAAATCATTATGTATTATATTTACACACGAACCAGTATCTAATTTAACTGATAAGATTTTATTTCCTACCTGTAACAGTTGTATCCAACTTGATTCCTTAGCACACAGCACTGAATCTACAAAAATAAATTTTTCCATATTATTAACTCTCTTGGAGTTAAACCTATTTTTACAACCAATAGCAAAGTGATTTAACTTATCACAAATTTTGCATCATTTTCCAAACGCCGGACACTTTCCTCTGACATGATTATAATTACACTTTTTACATAAATAATTCTTTTCTTTTTTATTTTCACTTCCAGTAGCTGTCTGGGTCCGCGACGTCGAATTGTTCGAAGCCTTATTTTTTGCTTGTTTATTTTTCCCTATTAGAGACACAGAAATCTGCTACGATACTCGTTTCGTTTAGAATATTTACTTCAGAAATTCCGCTGTATTACTTCTGATTGTTTTTTACTTATTTCTGCGGCTCGGCAAATGCCAATCGTCTTTTGGAGTGTTAGATCCGATTCTCTTAATAGACGTTCTTGAAGCTGTTTTTCTTTCGTTCCAATAACAATGCGGTCCCGAATTATACTGTCAGATAAATTTCCGTATTCACAGAATTTTATTAGTTTTCTTAAATCTGTTAGTAACTCATCAAAGTTTTCAAACTGTTCTTGATTTCTGCTATTAAATACATAGCGTTCGATCACAACATTTCTGCGTGGATTTGCATAGTTCTCAAAGGCATTCAGGACATCCGCTAAGGTATTTCTCTGCTCATCTGTTAGTTCAAATGTATTATAGAGTTCGACGGCATCTTCACCAATGCAATTTAATAATATTGCTATTTTTACTTCGTCATCTTTCTCCGTGTGGCCTCCTGCCTTTAAATAAATTTCAAAGTTCTGTCGAAACTTTCGCCATGCTTCGGCGATATTACCGGAGAGGTCCAAACCTCTTGGAACTTTTAAAGAATCCATTCAGGATTTATTCGAAAATTAATTTCGGAACAGTTCTGGTTCGACGCTCGGCTGCGCCATGTTATATCTATTGCTTCTTTATTTAAGAGCAGCTGCAGTCAAACTGACTGTTGCCACGCAGTGGCGGTTACATCTTATTCATACACTTACGGTTACATATCTTACATATATATATACAGTTACGGTTACATATCTTACATATATATAAATATACAGTTACGGTTACATATCTAACAGTTACATATCTAACACGAACAATATCTACAGTGCTTCCACTCAACTTTCCCAACATACAGTAGTCGCCGGGAATTTAAATAAATTCGAATCAAGGACTACTTCAGTAAATAAACAAAATTGACAACTATTACAGGGTGTTAGAGTTCTTCAACCTAAGTTCGTATATGCCAGTTATAGTTTCCAACTTTAACGCTTTTTGGATATCGAAAAATTGCAATAAGTATTTTTATTATTATTATTATTATTATTTTACCTAATCAGTGAAAACCGTTACAGTTTAATTAAAATAAATATTTCTATGAAATTTTTACGGTCGCAAAAAAGTGCTAAGTTGGTAACTATGACGTCACTACAATAAATTGTAATGTATTTTAATTCTTCTGCCTATCCCAATAAAACATTTACAAAGAGTAAGCTTGTGATTTCAAATAATCGACCAACTGCAGAAAATTCAAAAAGATATATCAGTTTATTTATTTATTTTTAATTATTTAATCCACTTCAGACAATCAGCTTCCATAGGACGTAGTGAGTATCATATTTTCCTGTGAAAAAATTGTAAGTGTAATGCGTACAATTTCTCATAATGACCATATCTATCAAAGCAATTTATCATAACTTATATATATATAAGATCAAAAACACTTCAAAACACGTAAAATTAAACTTTATTTAAAAGATTTTAAAACATTATCCGAATTTATTTACTTGTACTTATTTACAATTTATTTACTTGTCAATTGGAAGAGTGAAGCTCCTGTGGAACATCCACTGAAGATTAGCATTCTTCTCCAAAAATTCTCAAGCACGCCTGGATTCATAGATAAGAATATCTCGAGAGGGAGATTATACAACACACCCAATAGTGCACTACCTTAGCAATAATTTTGCCGAACCATCACAGAAAAACTAAATTCGAAACAATAGAAATAAATTAAAACTTCTTCACACACCATACATTTTAAGTCAGCACAACCGGTTTCGAAAGGACGTAGACTTTCTTCATCAGGTGCAAACACGTGCTACTGCCTTGGAGGCAAAAGCAAGACTGAAAGCAGGGCAAAATCTAGAGGGGGGGGGGAGCAACACAAACAACCAATAGGAAGCATCATGCAGGGCAGGACCAATCAGAGAGGAACACACATACTCACACACCAAAATTTTATTTATTTATTTATTTTTTATTTCTTTATTTCTTTATTTTTTATTTATCTAATAATATTCTAATAAGTAAATTTGATAAAGTTTATTTATTTATTATTTATTTATTTACTTTTTTTTTTTTAATAACTAGAATTATTTTATTATAAATAATATTATTGTTATAAACATAATGAAGGAAATTATTTAATTGAATTAAACAAATTTTTCCAGGCTGTAGACAACAAAGTGGAATCAGGTTTTTCATTGACAATTTTATCACGATTAAGGTAAATAGCTAAATTTTCCAAAAAATCCAGTTCGGAAACGCGTTTGGCATTAAAGATAATTCTGGCATTCTTAAAATTAAAACTATGATCAAATTCCCAACTGTGTTTCGCAATAGAAGATTTAGAAATTTCTTCATTAACAACATACCGATGATTGCTCACGTAAACGACATTCAAGATTTCTTTTTGTTTGACCAATATAAGATAAATCACAATTATTACAAGGGGCATTATAGATACCCCACTTATGAAGCTCAGGAACAGGAGATTTGGTTGAAGGGAATTGGAATTTATTGACAGGTTTAAAAATAACGTGAAAATTGAAACGCTTCAAAACTTTGGTTAATTTAAAACATAAGGGGGGATAAAAAGGCAAGACAACAAGATTATCAGGTTTAACTTCATCATCAATGGAAAGAGTAGAATTATAAGTTGGCCTACTGAACTTTTTGAGAACTTTATCAATTATAGAGGGTCTAAAACCTTTTTTAATAGCAACAGACTTTAAATAATTGAGTTCTTTTTTAAGAGAAGAAGTATCAGAACAAATTTTAAGGGCACGATACAAGTATGCGTAAAATGTGCCAATTTTTTGTTTAACCGGATGATTAGAGACAGCATGAGGAGGGTTAGAAACAGAGATAGGTTTTCTGTACACAGAGGTTTTAAAAGAGGAATCGCACCTAGTAACTAAAACATCAAGAAAGGGAAGTTGATTACAATTTTCTAACTCGAAGGTAAACTGAATATGGGGATCAATAGCATTAGCAATATTAAGAATGGAAGAAACATCAAACGAATTTTCAACAAAAATAAAAGTGTCATCTACGTAGTGTAACCAGCATTTTAAATTTAACATCTTAAATAATTTTTCCTCAAAATAATGCATATAGATATCGGCAAGAATAGGAGATAAAGAATTACCCACACTTAAACCATCACACTGCTTATAAAATTTGTTATTACATTCAAAATTAGTTTGGGAGACACACAGTTTAGTTAGATTAACAAATTCTTTGATTTCAATGTCAGAATAATGAAATTCACGTAACCTTTTTTCTAAACAATTAAGCGCACCTTCAGTGGGGACATTAGTAAATAAAGACTTCACATCAAGAGATAACATTGAGCAATTTACAGGACTTAGATTATTTAACTTCATAACAAAATCATAGGAACTTTATAGTATGACTATTAGTGCTGCATAAAGGCGAAAAAATAGAAGCTAAAAATTTAGAGAGGGGATAAGTAGCAGTACCAATATTCGAAACAATAGGTCTGAGGGGAACATTATTTTTATGAACTTAAGGTAAAGCATAAAAACGAGCACAAATTGCTGAAGAAGGGGAAACCGAGAATTTGGTATTGTCATGAAGAACGATGGAATTTTTAACAGTTTTTTGAACAGAGCTTAGAAGAGATTTAGTGTGGTCTTTTTTTAATTTCAGTATAAGGTCCTTCAGATAAAAGAGAATTAACTTTATCAACATAATCAGTTTTGTCCATGAGAACAATCTAGCCACCTTTATCTGCTTTAATAATGACAAGATTTTGATTAGATTTAAGTTACTTAAGAGCAACACTTTCAGATGTAGAAAGATTAGATTTATAATTGGAATTATTGGAAGAAATGCAATCAGCAAGAATATGGCGCAGAGGTTCTTTTTGAGAGGTAGATATTTTACTATATTTTAAAGAAGCCTTAATGGGAGCAATTAATTTAGAAATTGAAGGTTTACAAGATTGTGAAAAATTTAAACCGAGTTCTAACACTTTATTTTGTTGGGCAGTTAAGTTATGTGAAGACAGATTAACGATATAATTTTCTTCAGGAAGTTTGTTAATTTCACGAGAGGTTTTTTCGTTTTTACACAAAACAGAAAACTTAGAATCTAAATTACGCGGATGAGCAGGATTAAGTGAATGTAAGGATAAATAATTATCATTTTCCGAGACAGCGAAATCATTGAAATTTCTACCCAGGAAGAGATGAAGCTCATAAAGCTCTTCCTCAATTTTGGCGATACTTTGACGAAAATCTTGAATACAAGCATTTAAGAGAAAATTTAGCTATTTACCTTAATCGTGATAAAATTGTCAATGAAAAATCTGATTCCACTTTGTTGTCTACAGCCTGGAAAAATTTGTTTAATTCAATTAAATAATTTCCTTCATTATGTTTATAACATAATATTATTTATAATAAAATAATTCTATTTATTAAAAAAAAAAATGAATAAATAAAAAAATTTTATCAAATTTACTTATTAGAATAATATTAGATAAATAAAAAATAAATAAATAAAACAAATAAATAAATAAAAAATAAAATAAAATAAAATAAAATAAAATAAAATAAAATATACTTAATTGATTGCTCCTCCCCCCTCCCTTTTTTGGTGTGTGTGTACGTGTGTTCCTCTCTGATTGGTCTGGCCCTGCATGATGCGTCCTATTGGATGTTTGTGTTGCTCCTCCCCCTCTGGATTTTGCCCTGCTTTCAGTCTTGCTTTTGCCTCCAAGGCAGTAGCACGTGTTTGCACCTGATGAAGAAAGGCTACGTCCTTTCGAAACCCGGTTGTGCTGACTTAAAATTTATGGTATGTGAAGAAGTTTTAATTTCTTTCCATCACAGAAAAAATTGAAAAGGGGCAGGTAAAAAAAAAAAAGTGTTGGGATCACAATCGACTCCAACGTGAGAAAACAGCACCTTTCCTGCCGAAAAGTGACCCAAAGTGACAATGGGCAGCAAGGGATAAAGGAAGTGTTTTGTAATATAGCATCTTTGGTATTTAAATTAATTGACTGCATAGTTCGTAATACACCAAATAAGCCTAAAATAAAGTGTGGTATTCAAGAAACTATAGTTCTTACTGTAGGCAAAATGTAATAAAAATCTGCGTATATGCTCAGCGCGGTTTCGATTTCTAAAAAAAAAAAAAAAAAAATATCAGTATCTAAGGTTGTAGCTTGACGAATTTTTGACGCTGACATCAAAGAAAAGCTTATAATTTGTATTAGCGCACTTCATGTACAGAAAGCATGAAAATAAAGGGGAAAAATGAAGATATCTCATTCATAAAAAAATTCTTTTTCGATGGCGTTGACTCTACCTAACAGTGCTTTCTGAGTCAAAGTATCTTAACAGCAGAGTCGAAATTCCAGTTCTGCCCTTCCTGAAACCGGCAAATGAACAATTTATGAAAAGGATCGATTTTAATGACTTAAGGAAATTAGCTGAAATATTTGAATCTACATCAACTCTAAGGGTGCATCCAGGCTGGGAATGAGAAGAAATCAAGAAGCGACAAATTGAAGATGTTTAAAACTATTGCTGTAGAATCGAACATAACCAATGTACTTGCTACTAGTTGTAAATGAGCAATATTACATAAAACCAATATCCCATATTGGTTGGCTATTAAAGAAAATACTGCATAATATTTTAAAAATTAAACTCTAAAAACGAATTCTGCTCCACGATTCTTTCTGGGAATGAAAATATCGAACTGATCTGATATTTCTAGCAGGAATTTCTTTGAAATTTGTTGAAGGATTTACATCGATTATGTATTGCCGTGACCTATTTAATGGTGTGATGAAGCACATTTTTATTTGCATAGTGAAATCAATACGCACAACTACTTCATTTGGACTGATACAAATACAAACATGTATCTACAGACGCATTTACATACACCAAAAATTACAGTATGGTTTAGTATTTCTTTTGCATTTGCATTCACCAAAAATTACAGCTTTACTTCTTCTCTTTTCATGAAAAGTTACTTTTCTTGAAAAAAAAAATCGTTTAAAAAAATGTTATAGGGACATAACATAACTTTTCATAATGCTCACACAAATATGCATTTACAAAATGGATTAGTGATTTGTTCCGTACTTTATCCCAGGTATGTCGACATGCTTGTGAACTATGTGATAGCAGGATTGTGGCAAAACTAATGTCTCGATTCCACTATCTTTGTGCAAGATCGAGCGTCACCGCATATCGGATATCATCTGCGTAAAAATCTGCCATAACACTTCTCAGACAGCAGAGTAAGTAGTTCTGCATTTTTCATGGAACGGTCATAGAAGTCACCTGATCGCTATCTTTGTGGCTTTGGTTATGGAAATATCTGATTATAATTGTATATTAAAGACATATTCCTCAAAACTCAAATAATGTTAAATATTAGACAATAAATAAATAAATATATAAATGTCAATATACTACGAGCTTCCGTTAAAAACTTCATGCATAGCTTGTAATTATTGAAATATCAGTATAATCAAAACATTAGATCATATTAAGCCAACTTCGTAAGCAATAATAAACGTTGTTTATTTCTGTTTAGAAAATAGTTATTTATTGGTTCAATTCACAATAAAGATTTCATTTATCACACATACTATACTTGTAGAATCAAATTTTTCCTTATTGGTGACGCTTGTTTCTAAGATCTTTTTACTTCCTTATACTTTGTATAAGGAAGTAAAAAATCACGATTTGTGAAATGGATTTTGTATTTCGCATAGTTCAAAAATGAATGACCGTAGAAATTTGTAAATTTATATGTGTAACTGCCGTGATGTCTATAGTTGTACACATGGAACTTAGGTTTTAAGACGAACTACCGTTTCAGAGATATCAACGACTTTACACGAATTTTCGTGACGTCTGTATGTAACTATGTGTTTGTATGTGTGTGTGTATCTCGCATAACTCAAAAACGGTTGGACGTAGAACGTTGCAAATTTATATATAGATTTGTTATAACATTTAGTTGTGTACCTCTCTTTTGGAATTTATATGGCTTTTCGTTTTGGAAATACTTAGGAAAATTATATTCCTAATGACCAAAAATACAAAGATTTTGGCCATTACATATGACCTACCTTCATAGAGATTTTAAAAGAAGCTAATGATAGAGCCAGTAATGAAATTGTTATGAAAATTGAAGACATTTTTGTGTGTAGAAAGTTATGCTTAAAGGTACGAATGCATTTTATTTAATGAATATTCAGCTCGTAGATAGAGCCCGTAATAATATTGTTATGAAAATTGTCGACATTTCTACGTATAGAAAGTAGTTCTTAAAGGCATAAGCAGGTTCTAGTCGACTAATGCACTTTTTTGATAAATATTCAGCTCGAAAATAGAACACGTAATGTTATTCTTATGAAAGTTGTCAACAGTGTAGCGTGCGGAAATTAATTCTTTAAGACAGAGGCAAGTTCTAGTCGACATATGCACTTCATTTAATGAATATTCAGCCCGTAGACAGAGTTTGTAATGATAATGATAGAAAAAAAGTTGTCGACATGCTAGCGTGTAGTAAGAAATTCTTAAAGACACAAGTTGGTTTTCGAGTCAACGAATTCACTTTATTTTCTTTAGAAATCCAAACAAAATACGCTACTGTACATAAATATAAACACAATTTTTTATTTCATTTAGTTCTTTACAGTTATAATTAAGAGCTCTAACCACTTCAGCTCTAACCGGCATACACTGTTCGAAAATTCAAGCCAGATTACGTGTAAAGTGCGGCAACAGAGATTTCAGGCATAGCCCGTAAAAAACATTGGACCATGAGTGATATATTCCCCATAACTTTACGTTGTGACAAACACAGAAACAATCCGTAAAAATGTAACTGTATGAATGTATGAAAAAAGTTTCTCAATAAAAATAGAATTACACTTTAAGTTTCAAATATGAAAAGATATATGACGTCACGGAAAAACTAGCACTTTATATTTGAGGGGATTTGACCTTAAAAATACAGTTTGATGACATGTTTGAGCAGTTTTTGTAGATTAACAGTTTTTACTTGTAAGGAATGCCAATATTACAAAATTATACATTTATGATATCAATTTACGGGCTATGACTGCTTAGATAGGAAAATGATCATTTCCACTGAATTCTAACAATATTAGGTGTATTAAAGTTTCTAATAACATATTAAAAAAAATTAAATTCTAAAACTTAAATGAAAAAAAAAATAATAATAATGATTTTTGCTAAATTAATAATAATATAGTGGTAATACATCATGTAATAACGACCCAAATTACGAATCAAGTTATTTATGAAATATGACATTAATTTCAGCATTTGCTCGCTACTTTTTACAATACTGGTTATTATAATACTGTGTTGTGCTATTGTTCGTCCATATTTTCATCTATGCATGAATAGTGAAGATTTATAAATAAACTTTTTATCATGAAAAAATCACATAAATTAACAGATTGATCGTATTTGGTGCATTGATACTATGCCTTTAAATGTTTCATGAAGCAAACTTTTTAAAACTTATTTTTCATGAATAATTTATCATTTTAGTAAAAATTAAATTATATTTTAAATATACAAAACTATATTTTATTTATTTATTTTTATTATTATTATTCAGGTGTTAATTTATAGAAATCAGGTGTTAATGATTTAGTATATACCAAATTTCTGCAAGAACCTACAAATTCCTTATAATTCACTGTTTTATTATTATTATTATTATTATTATTATTATTATTACTATTTTATTTGCAGGTTGGGAAAGGATTGATTCGTGTATTAAAAATATACGGTAAAAATAAATTTGAGTTCATACCCGTTGACGTTGCTGCTAACACTCATGTAGTTGCTGCATTTCTTCAAGCTACTAAAAGGTAAGTTTGTTTCTTAATGCACATTTCAATTATTTGTATTTCCCTTTTCTGTGTTTATACTTATTAAAACATCCCTCAAAGATATTTAGTCGTATTTTAATTTGTTTGCTATATACACTATTTACCAATAAGTATTTCGACACTTTTGAATTTAGACGTTTTGTCAAATGTCTAGAAAATTCTTTAGGAATCATCTTGAAACTTTATGACTATAAAGAACGTGTTATGTCGCATATATTTCAGCAAAAGTTTTGTCATAAAGAGGGAAAGGGACCAGTAAAAAATTAAACAAAAATCAAAATGCTTTGGATCACCTTGTGGAAAGTAAAGTTTAAATGTGTTTTGGCTGCAGCATGTAATAATGCAGATTTTTTTATTTATCTGTATAAATTTTTATGAAGATACTACATATATTCATGAAAATATAATCTTTCTTTTAAAAAATTACAAAAACAAAATTACCACTTTTTAATTATAACACGTTGGGTATTAAACCCTGTGCAAAGCCATTTTTAGAGAACTTTGCGTACTACATTAGACACAGCATACTGCAATGTTGAATATCATACGAAATATGAGCACTTGCACTAAAAAAAATTTAACTGCGCATGCGCAAGCTTATAAAAAATTTCACGCATAATTTAATAGCCAAAAGTTTATATGAAAACCGTAAAAAAATATCATGTAAATTTAACAAGTTATGAGAGATACAATAAAATGAACTTCAATTCCCTCAAAATAAAAGCTAAACTATTAGGGGTTTTACTCACATTTTTATTCTTATTCAATCAATGATACTAAAATGTACGCTGATCGTAAATAAATATTTATAAAAAAAAACCTATCATCTTCCTTTTTTTATCTTTTTTTTTTTTTTTTTTTTTTTTTTTAAGAGGAACTGAAACCTCACTAGCTCATTGGGAAATTAGTTAAAAATTGATTACAATATTTCCTCCGAACAGACACCACGACAAAAAAGCAAGTTAATAAAACATTGTAAAATAAATGCCAGTTTCTTTAAGATTTTTACAGTAGAAAGTTATTTAAATGTGATTTATAATAATGTCTGTCCTAAAACGTGACGCATTGGCATTTTTTTTTTTTTTTTTTTTTTTTTTTGGGGGGGGGGGGGCGTTGCTATACACAAACAAGTTGTACATGAACTGTTAATGTCAATTTAAATATTCCGCAGCAAACTTGAATAACATATATCATTTTTGAGAAATTCTGGAAATATTTACAGATGATGGCGGAAGGCAGACGGACAAATAGACAGATTGGCGGACAGACAGATATACTAATTCAAATCATATTCACACCTTAAAAATTGTTAGAAAGTAAAAAAAAAAAAAAAAAATGTTTAATTTAAACAAAAATGCAATTCGTAAATTTTCTAATAATAGGTCTTAAAGTAACTGAATATTTTTGAGTGGCCCTGTAAATCTTAATGTTAATAATATTGTATACTATATATAGCATTTTTATGTGAATATGAACAATATATTTCAATTTCATTAAGATTTATGCAAAGTAAAGTTATTAAAATCTGGTTTGCAGAAATACCTTCCTTGAAACGTTGTACTTTGGAATACTTTCAGGTATCCCTGTACACAAACTTTTGGTGTTATTCACTCAAATTTCAATAGAAACCATCTGATAATGAGCATGAATTAAATATTTCAATTTTATTAAGATTTGTGTTAAGTAAAGTTATTAAAATATGGTTTATCAAAATACCTCTCACAGAACGCAACGCTTTGAAATAATTTCAGGTATCCCTGTACACAAACTAATATTGGTATATACTCCATTTTCAATAGGGAGCACTCGATAGTGAAGTTTGATAACATATATCAGTTTCAAAAATTTCAATGAAAGTTTTCGGGAGTTAGAGCGCGGGCAGTCAGACAAACCGAAGTCATTAACACTTATTTTCAATATGTTGGAAAAAGTATTGAAAAGATTCATTTGAATACAATAAACAGGATAATGTGGGCGGAAACAACTAATTAAAAATTGAAAACATGAAAGAATCCATTGTGTAACAACCATATAAATTCCATTAGCCACTGTTACAGGTATAATATACAAGTTTTGGAGACATTGTAATTATAAGAAATAAAATTCATCTAAGAAATCAGACACCTAATAATTTTCCTGTAACAGAAAATTAATACACGTGTAGACACATAAAACAGAGTTCAATAGCGACTTTAAAAAAATCGGTAGAGTAGTTTTTTGAAACACCCATTTCCGATCTGAAACTGGCCTGTCTAATGAGGGTGACTGTTAATTTTTTTATAATCATTAAGTAATACATGCGAAAGTATGTTTAGAAAATAACTGATATATCAATTTTCTAGAGAATCATTAGAGCAGTTTTTGAGATACAGATTTTCGTCCCCACTTCCAATTTTTACCAAAACTTGTCAAACTCATCTGTTGGCAAGAAAATAAAAATTACCTACGAAAAGAAAACTAAATCTTAGTTAATATAGCGAGTTAAAAAAAAAAAAAATCCAAAAAGCCATTTTTAAAGAAACGCACTTGCGAGACCTCAAATGACTTGCGTACACAGAAAACCTATTAATTTTCCTTTTACTGACCAACTAATACATACGAAAGGACATCTAATAGGGTGTTTTTATTGCAACTTTGAAAAAAAATATTAGATCCGTATTTGAGATATGGATTTACGGTCCCACTTCTGGTTACTAATGACCCTCTTCTGTTTTTCCAATTTTCACCAAAAATTGGAAAAATCATCTGTACATCAGACCTGTCTTAATTCTAAAGTTTCATCGTTCTATTTTTATTAGAGTAGGATATACTATATTCAGAATATTCCTCACATATACACACACATACATATATAAATGATGACCAATTACCAAAAAATACTTTTTTTGGACTGTGGGAACCTTAAAACAGGCGAATCAGGTGAAATTTTCATATAGAAAATTTTGACCAAATACAAATACTTCCATAACGGACGATAGTCGGGTAATGGAAATAATACAATATACTCATTGACTACTTGTAATCGAGTAATGGAAGTAATACAATATACTTATTACCTACAGTAATCGAGTAATGGAAGTAAAAAATTGTTAAGTATATGCATTAAGTATTATTGTTAAGTATATACAATTACTAATGCTAATAGTATGAGGTCAGAAATAATTTCAGATGACATTTTTCTATAAAGAATAATACAATTTTTATTTTAAAATTCAGAAAAGTGTTTTTGACTAGCTTTTCTACTGAAAACTAAGATGTATGTGGGTATTTAAAATATATTGGCCTTTTTCTCTACATGGCTTGCAGATAATAAGGCTTATGTTTAATAGGTTGTAGTTGCAGAGTGTCACGGAAATGTTTAGAGTGTCATTAGATTCTACACAAAACTCTGTATATTTGTTCTACAATTATTTCTGTAATATTTTAGTTATTTCGCATACAATTAACAACTGATACAGTATCGTAGTATAGATAAATATATTCAAATTATTTACCCAGATATAAGCCTTAAAAGCGTACCTTAATTTCAAATAACTTTTCATCAAAATAACAGACAATAAAAAGCAGAATGAAGACTTACTTTTTAATTTTTTGTATCAAACGCTTTAAAATTTTTGCATATGTTAAATACTGCATGCTACAAATCAATACATTTTCTTCTTTATAAATGATTAAACTTTTAATCAAAATCTCTCTCCCATATATATTAATGTAAAAATTATACATAAATATACACTCTGCGGCACCTTTATTATGACCACCCTGCACTGTTCGCGCTTTTTTTCGGCTTCAGTTCAGTAGCCCTTACAAATTATAGTATGGCTTACATAGAGCTACAAGGGATAGTGCTACATAAGACTGCAAAGGGCTTACATAGTGCTACAATGGAGATAACATGAAATGGTTCTCGATCAATGATTGCTTCCAGTTAGCTGCATTGCTCTTATTCTGTTTCCTGTTACAAAGCAGGATATACTACGTTACGCGTGATCATTGATAACTCGACCAGTTACCCATTCAGGCATAGTCTTTTGCCTGCTATTCTACGTCTTGATACATTTTCATTACACCATTTCGTAAACAATTCACAAATGCGGTAGTTTCGTTAGCAATTGCTTCATGCAACTCTTTCTTTACTATCAAACTCACATGCAAAACTGATCAAATCACACTTTTTCCCCATGTATTCACAAGTAATATGATGGCACTACTGTCTCAGGAGCTTATTCCTTTTTTAATGCTTTCCAACAAGTGTTTACGACTTCGGTTTGTCTGTTTGTCTGTCCACGGTTTAATTACCGTAAATTTTCATGGAAATCCATGAAAATGATGTATGTTCATTAATTTCACCCCCATTGAAATTGGAGTAAATATTACCAATGGTTTGTATACAGGGGCACCCGAAAGAACTCCAAAGCATTTCGTTTCGTGAGAGGCATTTCTATAAACCATATTTTAATAATTTTATGTTGCACATCTAATGGAATTCACATCTTTTATTCATACACATATAATAAGGTTTTTATAGAATACGGTATAAATAGCATTAACATTTACAGGGCCACAAAAAATATTCACATACATTAAGGACTATAACTGGAAACTGCAGGAGTTGTGTTTCCGTTTTTATTAAGAATTTTAACACTTTCCAACAATGTTCACGACTGATTATGAATTCAGTTAGTCTATTTGTCTGCTTTTCTGCCATTCCGTTCGTCCGTTGTGTGATCCGGCAGGCACATTTCATTAAAAATTAAACGAGGCAAAGTGTATGTGCTGTTGCAAAGTGTACGTGCTTTTGCAAAGTATAAATAATTTATACAAACCGCATAATTTTTCTTTGTTGTTTCATACTACCTCAGCTCTCTAGCTATAGCGCTTTCACATAATAACTCGTTTCCATAAAAGTGACAGATGATTATAATAAAGTGGACATATAAAAGTGGACATATAAAGTGGACACAATAAAGTGTATATTACTTTAAAAATTTAAAACCTTAATATTTAAAGAATAAGTCACATTCTTTACGTATCAACGATTATATTTCTATTGAGAAACTTATTGTGTATGTCTGTAATTGTTATTGTAACAATTTCAAGTGTATGTAAAATAATTTTCTTCTTTGGCCAAGTTCTCTAGAGCACTGTTGACTTCAAGTTAATTAAAGTTAGTCGCCAAAGTTTGTGATTGATAGATTTATTAATTGAAAAGAAATGAAACAATCGTTGCATGTTTGTGTGTTTAGTGCTAGCATGCTTTGCCTGCTTCACTAGTCACTATACTTGACAGAATTTTCAAAAAACATTAGTCATTGTATTTTAAATCACTTTATAAATAAAAACTAAAAATAATAATAATAATAATAATAATTGATTTTGCTTAAAATTTTACTTCGGGCACCCGCTGAATTTAGCAGTGCTTTTCCTCCCTGCACTATATCGGTTCCGGTTCCCCGCTGCTTGCCTTAGCGCCTTAACCGAACATTTTAATATATAGGTAGTAACTGCATAATAAATTGTGTTATTATTGTTATTATTGAAGAACTACTTTTTCGGACAAACATTTCTCAGAGAGATTACATATTCACTCTTTGGCAACAGATAGCAGCACCAGACAATCTACCTATCTATAAAAATCTTAATTAGTTTTTGCACATCTCTAACTTTAACTTTGTTTTTTGTCACTTTCTTGTCGTCCACATTGTTTAGAACCCTAAATGATTTCACTTTATATTACCTTTTTCACTACCTTTCCTTCTATATTTTTTACAGACATCTTTTCTATTGAATATCTGCAAAAAAGTAATACATTGGCCCTTGGAGGATCAAAACCACAACTTTCGCATTACTAGCATGACGCTCTCTACGTCTCTACTTCCAGAATCTATAATTAAAAAAATTATGTATTTTAAAATAATTTTAAAATAATAATAATAATAATCAAAATTTCGGGAATAAGGTTTCGAGGTGCATCAGCAGAGGTTAAAACGAACATCCATGCAAAATTCTGTAGCTTTACGATATGCCGATTGTCTAAAAAACGACAGATACACACACATACATCATCTTTATTTATATATATTGATGGTGTTTGTTTAGAAAATCTACGTACTATTTCAATACTTCTATAAAGCTGTATGAAAAATATCACAGCTTCTATAAAGCTGCGTGAAAAAGTCATGCATTTAATAGAAAGTTGTTTTGCATTTAGAATGTTTAAAAAGTATAGTCTTACTGTCGTGTGTAGAAGTCTAAGACTATCCATAAAAATGTGACATTTATTGAAATTAAATAGCATTTTAGAAATAAAATTGTCATAGAAGAATATTGGAGTAATGTCAGTATTTTGTAACACCTATTCTGTTTTTAATGTCTGCTGCTATCCTGTTACGTATACTATCAAATTCTCTGTATTCTTTATTCAATCAACAAACGCTGTAGCACTGGATGGTTGATTTTCCGGGACTGAATTTTTCAATACATCACAGATGCTTGATGGGTGTTCAAATCTGGGCTGTTACCTCAGCAGACATGCGCGTGGATTTGTCGTGCTATCATATAGTCCCTAGCTGTCGTTGATCTGTGATGCGGTGCTTCCTCGTGCATAAATATGGAATATCGAAGAATATCCACAGCAAGTTTCAACTTATCACGTAAGAAATTAAGATATTGATTTCCGTTTATTGTGTTAACCGTACCATACACAGAAATCGCACAGTCTCATTTGGTTTGAAGAATATTTACAGTTGGATCTTTCCGTATATCTTTTAGCCATTCGGAGGAAAACACTTCTAGCTTATGAAGAAAATTTCTGGACATTCATCAGAATATAACATTGTGCTTCATTTTTGTGTACTGTCCAATTCTTATGCTTTCGGACGAAGATTAGACTTTTCTTTTCCAAACTCGGCGTAAGTGGAGGTTTTCTTGCATGTTAAAAATGTTATAAAGCAAAATATTTCATCAAACATCTTAAAATAGCACTCCAATTGAAATTGGTACCCGTTTCAGTCAGATTATAACGACTCTTCATGCAGGGCGTTTTGGGGATCATATGACCATTCTTTAGATAACAGGATCATAATATGCATTCGTTTTTCTTTGGCGACCGCGTGTTTCTCTTCGGAATGATGCATTTCCCAGAAATGTTGAATTTGCTGACAACTTAATGAATAACTGTCTTGTTCACATATACTCTCTTGTTCAAGTTCTAAAGAATCAAGTTCTTTATTACTTTGCTACTGGCCATGGTGCTTTTCCCTACTATTTGCACTATAAAGCTAAAGATAGGGATAGTCCAAATTGTCCTTGTGGCTCTCTTGGGGATTCTCTGCACTACATGACGACTAGCTGTTCCTTTTCTGGTCAATGTATTAAGAGAGATACTGCAGAGAGTCTTGGTGACTACTTTCAGAGAATAGATAATTCTAGGTTCTGGAGTAAACGAGCTGCTTCCATTTATAATCATTTGAACGAATGTTTTACTTTTATTACTTATAAATTTTAGGCTCTTGATTTGTTTGGATTGTAAATGGTGTCTTGCTGTTGCTTATTTGTAATTGTTATGTAGTTTTATCGCTTGTTCCTGTATCTTAATATATTTTAGGTTCTTGTTTTTAACTGTTGTATTTTACTTTTAGTGTTTTATTCTAATGTTTTGGTATTTGCTTTTGCTATGCATTGTTTTAACTTTTAAACTGTTGTTTTAACCTTTTAAACCTTGTAGTTTGTTAACATGGGTTATTTTAGCTGTTTTTATATTTTTGTATTTTAAACTTTGTGCTTATTGCTATTTTTAATACTGTTTTGTATTTTGGCTATATGGTCTTTGTTACTTTATGGGAATTTCTGTTGCTGTTTTGCGTGTTCCTGTATATTTGTATTCACGCTGCCTGACATTTTGTTCAGTACGATTGTTTTTGTTCTACTGTTTTATGCTTTTGTATTATTGGCTTTGTATGTAACACTTCCATGTGACTCTGTATTTTTGATTTTTCCATTTTTTTTTTTTTTTTTTTTTTTTTTTTCCTGCTGGTTTTCTGGGTTCGTTCTCCTGGCTGAGTTTTGGTTAGATGGTGATTGCTTCTTTTTCCGTCCGTCCTTGGGCCTTCGGGCCGGCCATAAACCTTCGGGTTGGTCGGCGGTTTCGGGGGTAATAAAATAATACTCTCTTGTTCAGATATACTCAGTCCTTGGGCCCTCGGGCCGGCCATAAACCTTCGGGTTGGTCGGCGGTTTCGGGGGTAATACTCTCTTATCCATTTAACTTTTCGGTAAGGAAACTTTATGCAAGGCCACTATTTCTGTCTTTTTTGTAACTGTAAGTGACGATTTTTTACTCTTTATAATATTCATAAAAAAGCATTGTGTACGGCTAAATCTACGAAGCAGTTGGTGATAAACGATCTGGGGACCTTTATTTATAGCCATCAAATGCGTTTGATGCAATAAACACGTGAGATGACACAATAATCTCTGCAAATGACGTAATTTGTTAAAATACTGAAAATCAGCTGCTGCTTTTAAACTTTTACACACGACTGTAAGTTTTTAGTAGAAAAAAACCGATTAATATGTTAAATGTGTTTCTTTTTTCTTATTTAGTTTGCCATCTCCAAGTGTGTACAATTGCACATCAGCAGAGAAGCAATACGCTTGGGGCGACTTTCAGAAGTCTTTGGTAGATCTCGTAACAAAACATCCCTTACCAAATTCGTACATCAAGCCAAATGTAACTTTATGCTCAAATAGATTGTTATACAAATTTTACATTCTTTTTTTGCACTTTATACCTGCTGTAATAATAGATATATATTTGTGGATTGCTGGGAAAGAATTAAGGTAAGTCAAAATAGTGTGATTTTTTTTATAATTTTATTATATTGCACAACTGTATTTTATCATGTTTAGACTAATATATAAAATATACACATGCGATCTCCTAAATATTATGAAAACTAGATACTACTTCTACTTAGAATTTAAAAGTTAAAACTAGAACTAACAGATTGTTGGCAAATTTAGGGATTAAACTTTTAGATTTGGGATTTTTTGTATCTTGCATTGTATTATTAATTTCCCTTCTCCGACTTTACTACATAATATAAAATTATTATTCTGAAATATTTTCCAATCAAGCAATTTTTTTTTTAACAGTAATAATCTTTCACGTGACATTGACATACAAAGCACAGCAGACTGCCCGGAACAGAAAAAGTTACTCTTTATTTCTGATACAAATTCTTATTGGTAAAAAAATAAATAAAAAAAAAGAAAGAAAGAAAGAAAAATTTTACTGTAAAATCAATTTTTTCTTGATTCGAAATGAAGGGGGATTTTATTCAGGACTTTTTCAGGTGACATTTTTTCCAAGGGATGTTTTTTTCCAAGCACTTTTTTTTCCAGGGGATGTTTCGTAGGGAAAACTTTTTCCTAGAACCGTTGCAAAAAGGGGTTAAAATGTTGTCAGCGAACGCAAATTTTTCTGACGATGAAAAAAAAGTGCAATCGATTTTGCATCCCAAAAAACTTAAACTGCAAACTTGTGCTTGTATGATTTGATATAGCTGGAGGCTATACAAAGTCCAAGATACCATAAAAGGTCCGAATATCATATGCCAAGTTTGCGATACAAACGAAATTTTTTCTGTCGAGCCGTACATAAACAAAGAAAAGAACAGGAAAAACCTACGACAAGGTTTAAAAAAATCTTTGCTTTCCTCTATGTATAAGGGTCTGATAACGTCAACCAGTATGAAATGAAATAGTTTTTGTATACCTCTGCTCCCTTATGGTAATGGCACTACATAGAGTTTTTCTGTTATAGCATATGAGTGAATTGGAGTCTTTCATAATTAAATTGATATTTCCGTTTTGGAATGAATTTAAAGGAGGATTAGAGATTCATTTGAAGTTGTTAACTAGAGAAAGAGTTAGTAAATCACCACTATCATACATCTGAAAGTGTCAATATTATAGGTTGGTCCCTACCAGTAGCGGCTTTTGAATGACGTACTGGGGGTGCTGCATCCAAACGTTTAGAAAACGTACATAGAATTGAATTTTTATTCCTCCTATTGGCTGATTCACTTTTTTTGACAATCAACGTAAATATGTTGACATTTGAAGAACCAATTAGAAGAAAAAGCTTTCCATTATAACGTACTGTTTTTAGTCACTAGCTTGCAGTCTTTTCAAATCGTCATTCACGAGCCCCCACTGGTCCGTACTAAAAGCAAAATTATTACATGCTTTAGTTCCCCATCATACTATAGGTATGGGGAACTTAGGTAATCGTGAAAATTTTCGACCTCGATTTTTTTTTTTTTTTTTTTTTTTACTTTTTTTCGCGTTTTCATGTGTGAGGAATCAGAAAATGGCAAAATTTGTATGGTGTTCGTCTGTAGGGTGTCTGTTAGTTTGTTAGTCCGTTAGTGTGTTAGTATGCCAGTCAGTGTACACGATATCTCAAGAACAAATTGTCGCAGAGAACTCAGATCTGTTTTAAAATATTAATTTTGATACTTCAAAAAACGCTATTCATTTGCAACATTCGAAATAAAAAACTTCGTAAGTTATTAGAAATTTACGATTTTCTTAACATGGGAGAATAGGGCAAAATTTCACTTAAACGTGCATTAAATGGAAAATGTTTACTGTAAAAATGTCAGACAAGTTTTAAAATATCAGTTTTGATGCCGAAATAAACATCAGTAACTATAAACTCATTGTTCTGGAAATTTTGCAAGTTATTGGAAATTTACGAATTTCTTAATGTAGGGCAAACAGTTCTTTAGAATAGGGCAAAATTTTACATAAACGTCAATTTTTAGGGATATTTTCATCGTAAAGATGTCAGACTACTTTTGAAATATTATTTAGGATACTGGCATGAATATAATTGACTATGAATTTCCCGATATAAAAATTTCGTAAGTTATTGGAAATTTACGAATTTCTTAACATGGCTTAATAGGGCAAAATTTCACGTATACATCAATCTTGAGGGATATTTTCATAGTAAAGATGTCAAACCACTTTTTAAATATTATTTAGGATAATGGCAGGAATACCATAGACTATGAATTTTCCAATTTAAAAAAATTCGTAAGTTATTTTGAATTTACGATTTAGTTAATATGGTAGAATAGGGCAAAATTGAGCATAAACGTCCATTTTGAGGATCATAAATATATCAGATAACTTCAAAATATCATTTATGATACTTGTTTGAACATGATTGACTACAAATATTCTAATAGGAAAAATTCATAAGTTATTCGAATTTAAGATTTTGTCGAACATAGCAAACTTGAATATTTTCCATGTAAATATGCATTTTGAGGATTGTTGCATTGGAAATAGTAGCATGAAAACTAAACTATGACATTGACTCGAATAAAATAAATTAATAGATTAGAATAAGATAAATCGAAGTGAACGGTTTATAGCCTATTAGGCGGGGTTTCATTCTGTCACTGTGTCAAGCGTTTGGTCAAATTAATTTCACTTAACATGATAATAATTTTAAGAGAATGTCCTGTACTAGAAATTTATGAGAACATATATATGATGGGGAACTGAGCAGAGTCCACCTATTCCCAGTAATCCAGTTAATAAAATGCGAGAAATAGTAACTGTTCTAAATGTAAATTACAAGTATAAAATAATTTTGAAATAGTAACTTAAAATTTATTTTATTTCTTTTTTATTTATATTATTATTATTTACAGGCTGCTGAAATTATATAAATTTCTAGAGCGGCTTTCAGAAGTGGGAGAACCATTCATGACAAGAGAAATGAGCTTCAGTTGTGAAAATTTTACATCTCTTTCTGAAAAACTAAATGAAACTGATGCAGAGGTAATATATTTTATTTTAAAGTGTGATTTTACAATATTTTATTGTAGATGTCAAGCCACAATGATGTAGTTTGCACTGCTAAAAATAAAATTCGGTTTGTCACCAGTTCCAAATTTAACTGCAATTAGTACTTTTAGAAATTTGGTGCGTTATTTTTCACCATTTCTGTAACATGCGGTATTAAAACAATAAAACATAGTACCAAAATATTGGTTGCATCTAAATTTGCCTAAATTGCACATTTTTTGTATGTGAAACATTAAACTATTATTTTTAACTGCGTGAAAAATGTTTTTCATAAGATTGGCGAATTCGTAATCAGACTAAAACAGAAATTGAAATTTTAACTGCCGTTATCTTAAAATTACTTTCTTATGCAACTTTTCTTTAATAAATATTTTATCATATTTACATTTTTAAAAGCTACACTTTTCTCACAGAACATTTCAGTCTTAAAGACTAGGGAAGCTCTTTCCGACCAAGGCCGTACCATCATGCGGGTTAGACATCCACAAACATTTTTGCATCTGGAACATCCATACATAATAAAAACCGAACATGAATGATCGTGCTAGCTCGCAGAAAGTGTAAAGTATCTTTTTCAATCAACAGATAGTGATTGTAGTCCGTGTTTTTCTTTCAACCGGCAAGTTTAGCTTTGTTTACATGTACAAGGAAAACAGTTAGCCTTCTATCGTAAAAAGGGAATTATCAATATATTTCTAATTGCTTGCATACAAATGTTTAGTTCAATGTGTAAATATCTGTAAAATAATAAAAAAAATATTAATTATACACAATTTATGTTGTTCGTAGGATTTAAATTTTCAACACACGCACGATCGTGCGACTTAGACGTTGCATGATAACAAAAAATTCTCCCCAAAAATAAAATGGATCTTTTAAACTTCAATTTAGAGGTAGCAGAAGCTTTAGTAGCATCTCCACATTCTAACAGAAACATTATTAATGATGGTAATGTTGGTGATGCTGCAATTCCTCCGGTAAAAGGATCCAAATATTATATATTCACCTGCCAAAACACGTCATGGCAAGACAAAAAATACGATACGTATGGACATTTCTCACGTGTTGATGATATTTTGAGAACTTGAAAATGTAGATTTGAAAACATTAAAAGCAATTCAAAAACATGGTGCGAAAAATGCAACGTGTACTTACGTTTATCAAAAACGATAACAAGTTTTAAAGATTTTCGTTTTAAGTAAATATCAGTCAACAAAAGAATAGTACGTCAATGAATTTCCTTATTTGTAACAGTTTGATTTCAATATAGTTATACTTCTATTATAGTTATAGTTATAGTATATACTTCTTCTATATTAATGTAGAGTCAGTAAATGTATAACTCTTTAAATTTTACAGGAAATGATTTCACAGAAAAAGCGCAACTCGCACGATCGTGCGAGCACCCTACTAGAGGTCTGCACGGGCCGAAATTTTGAGGCCCGGGCCCGGCCCGTACGAAAGCTTTGCTTACCCGACCCGGCCCGGGATGAAATTGAAAAATTCGGGCCGGGCCGTAAAAACAATAAAATCGCGCCCGGCCCGGCCCGATTCAAAAATATGAAAAAAGAGTGCATGCCTTTCTATGAAAAAGATTTGTAGTATGTGTTTTGCAGAGGTTTTATGTAGCGAAGCAATAAAATATTCTTTAACAAAACTGCTGAACTTTTACAAGATAATTATATATAAACAAAAGTTCATTATTACAGATGTACAGAAGGCTCAAAGACAGAAAAAATTCAAATCGAAAATATTAGCACTCATAAAACAATATAGGACTGTATTTAAAATGGTTATTACTACTAAAAATGCACGTTTAACCATTTCCTTTTATGTACCGTAATGTATACGAATCTTTCATCTTATCCGGTAAACAAAGTTTTAATGGTAATCCAATCATATTCTATAGAAAAGAGGCTTTTGTACATGCTCAAAAATTTGCAACTTTCATTTAGTGCACTGGAGAAAAGAAAAAAAGAAGATTAGAGAAAAAGTTACAGCGGTAGGATTTTTATAGCCTTCATACCACCTAAACTCTAGAACCATAGGGCACAAAGCATTACACACAGAAACGTATCTAATTTCTTTTGTTTGAACATGTGCGCAAACTAGTAGTGACATGCATGCTATTTTGGATAGGAAACCATTTAATATTACTTGAAATAAAATATATTAATTTCGAGACAAGCTAAAAATATTGCGGAAAATCAGATCGCGAACAGACAGACTGATAAGCAATTAAATTGAAGTTACAGACACTTTTTAACAAAATAAAATTTTATGTGATATACCAGCCTGTAAAATTATGCGAAATAAATGACTGAAGAAATACTTTATTATTTTCCTTTTTCGTTGATTAACGATGAAACGATGAAACCAGAAAAAGATTCGGGCCGCCATGGTCCGGAAAAAGTTTCATTCAGGCCTGGCCCGGCCCGAGTATACACAAAAAAATTGAGCCCGAGCCCGGCCCGTCCCAAGCTTGCAAAAAAAAAATTTAAGCTCGGGCCCGGCCCGAGAACAGATTGAAATATTCGGCCCAAACCCGCCCGAGGGCCGGGTCAAGTCAAAAAGTGATTTTTCTTGTGATGAAGCCGACATTTTCTATAGCTTTCACTGCAAAAATTTATAATCTGATGCTTATGTCACGTGCAAATGATAATAAAAAAGATCACTGAAAATGTAATAAAATTTTAATCATGTTTCTAACAATATAATAATCTGATTTAAAAAAAAAAAAAATCCCCTTTCGGCAAGCTTAAAGGCAAAGGTAAATTCCTTTACGTTAATGTTACAATTGTAAAGAAATTTTACATATGCATTAATACCTAGCCAATGGCTTTGTTCCCATACATTGCATTATTTACGTCGCTATTCTGTTTTCAAGAAATTTAATTTTCAACTACAAAAGGGTTTTATTCATTCTACTTAAAATTTTAGGCTAAATTTATTGGTTTGTAAATGTTTCAATTTTTTTTAAATTCAAGCTCATAATCATTCAACAAATAAAAGCCTTAAAGATATACAATCCCAGCAATGGTGAATCCCGGAGGGGGCTATTGGGCTACACCCCCTCCCCCCCCCCCCCCCAAGCTTAATATAATTATATTTTTTATTTAAAAGCCATATGTTGTTCAATATCTTTCTTTTAAAAGAAAAAGTAATAGAAACGTAAAAATGCACTTGTGATCTTACTAGTTCTGGTAAGCATGGCGTTGCTATGGTCAAGTCAAATAAAGATAAGTGGTATCGGTTTTTGGATAGTTATTTCATTGTAATTTTTATTGAATTATTGAAAGTTTTGTGTTGTGTTTTTGTTATTCTTATTGTGTGATGAGTAAAAATTGTAAAGTGAAACTGTTTTGGTTCACATAAGCTGGAACATTAACATTAACATTAGTTAACATTTGACCATTTGGCACCGCTGAATTTCAATGTTAATTATTATGAATTTAGTAAATTGTATGATTTGGCGAGATTTTGGTGACAAAACGTGCGACTTAGCAATGAAATTTGTGATTTGGCGGCAAAAGTTGATAGTTGACGACGACATTTTTGACTTGGCGACAAAATTTGGCGAGCTTGGAGATGGAGAAAGGCAGCTTTGGCGTCATTATATTTTCTTTCCACGCGAAAACCTCATATCTCTTCACAAACCAATATCTTATTTCGACAAGATAAAAAGTTAAAGGAAGATGTAACGTATTACTCTCAATCGTAAATTTTAAATTCTTGCCTAAACTGACATTCAAAACTATTCACCACAAACCATATTTGTATTAAGATTGACGTATTATTTTAATTTTATATTTTTAAATGATTAATTAAAGCGTTTAACAAGGTTTTTAATTAACATACTTCTATTAACTTGATAAAGATTCAACTATTAATGTATGTAACGGAATTTTGCAATCCAATTTTCGGCAACTTCTTGTCGTCCAAAGGACCTGAAATTTTGCACACAACTTCATAATCAATGACAATACTAGATATACAAGTGTTTCCAGGCACTTTTCCCATCAGGGGCAGGTTCCAAGGGCAAACAAAATTCTATACTTATACAAAACTATCGTATGTGACATAGGATTTGGATGTACTTGTATAATGTCGAGTGGCAACAATTAATTTTTTGAAGTGAAAACTTCTTTAGGCGCGTTGAGCACTTTTGAGTGAAGAAAAATTCTTGAATTTCCGTCATCGTCAGCTGACGCTTTCCATCCTTGTATGATACAAATAATCTTATATATATTATAAATGTGAATGTCCGTGAATTTATTTAACTGAGTTTCACGCCAAAACTGCTCGACGGATTTCGATGAAATTTGTAATGGAGATAGCTTATACCCTAACTTACAAAGTTGGCTGCCTTTTATTCCGAAAAAATCTTTGTTTTTGTTATTTTTATGCATAAAATAGCAATTTTGTAAGCTAATAATAGCAAGAAATTAGCCATTTAAATTTTATTTGTAATTTAATTGTTGCCAAAAAAAAAAAATACGAGTTTTATTTATTTATTTTTTTTTTCTAACAGGAAAATAAATACATTTATCTAAACGTGAACAATAAAAAATAAATAAAATAAAAATAAATTATGCACCTCACGAAAATTGACGTCATTTTTAATTTAAAATTTATTTTACACATTGATAAAGTGCTAATATAGTTTACGATGCTAACAGGATGTTGTGTACAGGATATATGTTGTAACAGGATATATGTTGTACTAAAATCAGTTTTATTCATAGATCCTCCTGGGTGATTTTTTAAATTGTTGCGTTGAAGTACACCGAACATTTTTCGCCAAGAGGTTTAATTTAGCAACAGCGATTTTAATCTAGGTAGTTCAAGAAAAATGTAAAATTTATAAAATATTACAAAACGAAAAAAATAAACTGAAATAGTAGTCACATAAATGATCTGTTTTTATCTGAGTAGATAATTTTATAGAAAAAAGTGCAGTTTTAAAAATAGAAAATTTATTTCATCAAGCACTATTTTAAACCTAAAAACCATTAATAAAATAAACAGAATATGAAGGGTTCTTATATGTTAACGAAAAGGTGTCCGATAAAACGCTTTCTATTTTTATGCAAGAAATTATACAAAAAAATAAAAAATAAATAAAAAATCGCTAATATGGCGACATAAATTCAAAAGCCGCCAAGGGACGAATAGCTGGACGATACAATTCACAAGTTACTTAGTTTTCACTTCTATCGGCAGTCCCCAAAGACTGCTTTGATTTTTTTTTTAATAAAGATTTAAAATATGTAATACTTTTCTAAAACCTTTATTAGTTCATTTTTCAATAAAAGAGTGTTCTTTATTCTTTTTTTAAATGGTATAATTTTATTTATCAAAATAAGGGAATTCGACTAATGAAATACTTTAATTTAAATTTAAATTTTCATGAAAATAAACTTCAACGGAAAATTTATTAAAATCGCCCCTAGTTCATTTGTTAAAGGGATACCTAAATGTCCCCAAATTTATTACCTTTTCTACCATGTCAGTTTAATTCGTTTAGCATCGATTTACAAGATTTTTTTTTTTTTTAACGATAACATTTATTTTTTACATTATAGTATCTATGTCATAAAGCTAAGTCTAAATCTGCTTAGCCCTAAGATATGCTGATTTTATTTACTTATTTTTTTTTTATTAACTTTTATTTTATTTATTTAAAATCACGGATAAAATTTTATTTCATTTTTCTCAGTACATTGTTATAATTGTGACGTCATATTTTCTGTTCAATTAAACTTTTTTTTTTTTTTTTTATCAAATCACATTATTATATTGTTTAAAAACATGATTAAAATTTTATTATATTTTCAGTGATCTTTTTTATTATCATTTGCACGTGACATAAGCATCAGATTATAAATTTTTCCAATGAAAGCTATAGAAAATGTCGGCTTCATCACAAGAAAAATCACTTTTAAACTTGTAACTTTTAAGCAATTGAAGTTATCGAAAAAGTTTAAATACAAAAGTTGTTCTTTAGGGTAAGGCGGTAATTCGCCTGATTTGAAGTATTTTCCTATTTTCAATATTAAAGAAATTATGGGCAAATGAAAATTTCCACCCCCCACCATTTCCACCCCCTTTGTGCAGGATACCCCATCTACGAACTCGACCGAGATTTTTACTGTCCTGACAACATATCTCGAGCTGGTTAAATTTAAATAAAAATTACTCCAGTTATCGTGTTCACAACTTAACATGGGAAAAAGCGTTATACATATATATATATATATATATAAACTTTTGAACGGAGGGTGGTTTTGGGTTCTAGGGGTCATGATCGGTGAAGATATGAAGAAATTTTCCAAAAGTCGTGTCATGAGAACCATTGCAATAGGTAGATCTCCTATAAGGAATCTACCTAATAACTTACGAAATTTTTAAATAAAAAGTTCATAGTCAGGAATGTTCATGCCAGTATCTTAAATGATATTTTAAAAGTGTTCTGACATCTTTACGATGAAAATATCCCTCAAAGTGGACGTTTATGCGAAATTTTGCCCTATTCCGCCATGTTAAGTAAATCGTAAATTTCCAGTGACTTATGAAATTTTTAAATTGGAAAATTTATAGTCAAGGATGTTTATACTAGCATCTTATGTAATATTTTAAAAGGATTCTGACATCTTTACGATGAAAATATTCGTCAAATGGGATATTTATGCGAAATTTTGCTGTATTCTGTCATGTTAAGAAATTCATAAATTTCGAATAATTTACGAAATTTTCAAAGTAGCATATTTCTGGTTAACGATGTTCATCCTAGTTTCAAAAATAATACTTAAAAGTTGTCCTTACATTTTACGATAAAAATATTTCTTTTCATGTACGTTTAAGTGACATTTTGCCCTATTCTCCCATGTTAAGAAAATCGTAAATTTCGAAGTTTTTTAATAATTATGTTGCGAATAAATAAGGTTCTTGCCAGTGTCATAACTAATACTTTAAAACTGGTGCGACCTCTCTGCGATCATTTGTTCGTGAGATATCGTGTACACAGACTAACATAAATAACACACTAACGGACTAACACACTAACGAACTAACAAACTAACAAACACCCTACCGACGGACACCATATCTATTTTGATATTTTTGGATTCCCCACACATGAAAACGTGTAAAAAAGTAAAAAAAAACGAGGTCTAAAATTTTCACGATCAACTAAGTTCCCCATACCTATAGTATGATGAAGAACTAAAAAGACATTATTATTCAAAACAAATAATCGGCAATAACTCGATAAATGCCAAAAAAAGCTAACCTTTTCCCTGCACTCGGTTGTTTCATGTTTGCCAGACTTTCTTATATTCCCGTAATAAAGGAATGCTCTGCCCACTATTATAATAGGTCTACAGTCGGCAGCAAAAGTCTCCTAGCACTGGCACAAATTACTATGTAAAAAAAAGTACACTTAATACAGTTTTTTTAAATAAATCATTGTAGTGTCCTGTTTTTAGTCAGTCTTAGAACCTGATTCGACAAGATTTATTTAACAACACAGTATTAAGTATATATATATATATATATATATATATATATATATTTTTTTTTTTTTATGGAAATTTTTGCTAGTGCTCGGATACTTTTGCTGCCGACTGTATGTTAATATAAAAGTTATTTTCAATTTTGAATGTATGATTATTACCTTCTGATTTGTTTTTCCTATGACAGTAGTATGATAATGAAGCAAGCTATTGCCCTATGTGGTAAATCGAAACTTTACTAATTGCTTAGCTATTATAAATTATAAATTAAAAAATTTCTTTATAAAAATTCCAATAATAATTTATTCATATTTTTTCTCGATAATAAAAATAATCTTGTGTGTCACTCACACGACTTTCTCTTACCCGAAAATTTAATACTATAAGTACAAATTAGAGATTAAAGGTTACGAGTACTGTTATGTAAGCTTATGTTAAAACATCGCAAATTAGGCTTCAGAAGAGCTTTATTTGACAAATAATCCTATGTGAGGGGGGATACCACCCCCTCAACCCACTGTTTAATTATTGTAACTACACTTATATGCATTTCAAATCTGTTATTAAGTTCAAAAGTTCATTTAAAATTATTCAGACAACTTTCAAACGCATCATTCCTTGAAAATTATCAATCTTAAACAAACTTTTCTAGTAATAAACGTATTAACTTCAAAATACGTTATTTGGATCGCTTGAAACTATTTGTTTTTACTTTACTCTAACAGACACGCACAAAGATCAAATTATAAAACTTGACTTCGGCATTCAGGAAGCATCAAAGCGTGCAAATATACAAAAAATAAATATTTAGCTTAAAAAAAAAAAAAAAAAAAAAAAAAACATTATTCACCATATGGCTATGAGGAGTTAATTTCAATTCCTGAGCTGTATTCCTAAGCGCAGTAAAATATTATAGTAAAGCACTTCCGCTAGCAAATAAAAAAAAATATTATGGCTTAAATATTCGTAGCCCTGTAAACCTTCTGAAAGTTGTGTACACATCATATGGTGTACATAAATATAATCCTATATTAATAACACACAGCACAACCTAAAGTACACTTCCAGGAATTTTCCAGTTTTGTAACATTATAATCTAGTTCTTTTGCGTAGCCGTGTAAATGAACAGTGAATGATTTCCACACCACATTCTACATGAAACATGTCTTCATGCATACAAAAAAAATATATATTCGTTTCAATTGGTTTAGTGCAGTCTATAGATGTTAAACTGTACTTACCTGCAATTTCCCCCATAGGCCCGTCCCAAGCTTGCAAAAAAAAAATTTAAGCTCGGGCCCGGCCCGAGAACAGATTGAAATATTCGGCCCAAACCCGCCCGAGGGCCGGGCTTACGGCCCGGCCTCTACCTTCTACGTTCTAGAGGGAAAACAACAAAAAAAATTTTTTTCAGTGTCAAACGGACCAGTATAGAGTAAAAATAGAGAAAAATTCAATAATTTAAGGTAAAAATATTTCGGGTCGGGAAGGCTTAGCGTACTATAAGCTTTCCACATGTTCAAGAAACAAAACATGTTTGTACTAAGACAATGGATATAAATCGCAGTTTTTTTTTTTTTTTTTTTTTTTTTTTTTTTTTTTAAGTTGTTAAAATGAGGAAGTATACCAAATAAAATGAATTAACTAATAACCTTATCAATTGTTCCATTCCTTTTCTTTTCTCATACCCATAAAGCAGACAAAAGGTATTGTTTTTCAATCAAATTCTCAAAATTGTGTTTTTGTCATATTTACACGTTATGAAGTCCCCTGAATCCAAAAATCATGTTTTTAGCGGTTGGTCTGCGTGTGTGTCTGTCTGTGTCTGTGTGCTTTCTGCGTGTATGTCTTGTTTAAGCATATCTCAAAAGAAAAAAAAAAAAAATTATACCAGAATGTTCAAACTTGGTATTCTAAATGTATGTGACGTAGGAATGCTACACTAAACTTTTCGTTGACATCAAGCAAATGGTTCGTGTACAGAGACACCCAATTGAATTCAAAATACATTACGTCTATGGGGGAAATTGCAGGTAAGTACAGTTTAACATCTATAGACTGCACTAAACCAATTGAAACGAATATATATTTTTTTTGTATGCATGAAGACATGTTTCATGTAGAATGTGGTGTGGAAATCATTCACTGTTCATTTACACGGCTACGCAAAAGAACTAGATTATAATGTTACAAAACTGGAAAATTCCTGGAAGTGTACTTTAGGTTGTGCTGTGTGTTATTAATATAGGATTATATTTATGTACACCATATGATGTGTACACAACTTTCAGAAGGTTTACAGGGCTACGAATATTTAAGCCATAATATTCTTTTTTATTTGCTAGCGGAAGTGCTTTACTATAATATTTTACTGCGCTTAGGAATACAGCTCAGGAATTGAAATTAACTCCTCATAGCCATATGGTGAATAATGTTTTTTTTTTTTTTTTTTTTTTTTTTTTTTAAGCTAAATATTTATTTTTTGTATATTTGCACGCTTTGATGCTTCCTGAATGCCGAAGTCAAGTTTTATAATTTGATCTCTGTGCGTGTCTGTTAGAGTAAAGTAAAAACAAATAGTTTCAAGCGATCCAAATAATGTATTTTGAAGTTAATAGTTTATTACTAGAAAAGTTTGTTTAAGATTGATAATTTTCAAGGAATGATGCGTTTGAAAGTTGTCTGAATAATTTTAAATGAACTTTTGAACTTAATAACAGATTTGAAATGCATATAAGTGTAGTTACAATAATTAAACAGTGGGTTGAGGGGGTGGTATCCCCCCTCACATAGGATTATTTGTCAAATAAAGCTCTTCTGAAGCCTAATTTGCGATGTTTTAACATAAGCTTACATAACAGTACTCGTAACCTTTTATCTCTAATTTGTACTTATAGTATTAAATTTTCGGGTAAGAGAAAGTCGTGTGAGTGACACACAAGATTATTTTTATTATCGAGAAAAAATATGAATAAATTATTATTGGAATTTTTATAAAGAAATTTTTTAATTTATAATTTATAATAGCTAAGCAATTAGTAAAGTTTCGATTTACCACATAGGGCAATAGCTTGCTTCTTTATCATACTACTGTCATAGGAAAAACAAATCAGAAGGTAATAATCATACATTCAAAATTGAAAATAACTTTTATATTAACATACAGTCGGCAGCAAAAGTATCCGAGCACTAGCAAAAATTTCCATAAAAAAAAAAAAAAAAAAAAAAAATATATATATATATATATATATATATATACTTAATACTGTGTTGTTAAATAAATCTTGTCGAATCAGGTTCTAAGACTGACTAAAAACAGGACACTACAATGATTTATTTAACAAAACTGTATTAAGTGTACTTTTTTTTACATAGTAATTTGTGCCAGTGCTAGGAGACTTTTGCTGCCGACTGTAGACCTATTATAATAGTGGGCAGAGCATTCCTTTATTACGGGAATATAAGAAAGTCTGGCAAAGATGAAACAACCGAGTGCAGGGAAAAGGTTAGCTTTTTTTGGCATTTATCGAGTTATTGCCGATTATTTGTTTTGAATAATAATGTCTTTTTAGTTCTTCATCATACTATAGGTATGGGGAACTTAGTTGATCGTGAAAATTTTAGACCTCGTTTTTTTTTACTTTTTTACACGTTTTCATGTGTGGGGAATCCAAAAATATCAAAATAGATATGGTGTCCGTCGGTAGGGTGTTTGTTAGTTTGTTAGTGTGTTAGTCCGTTAGTGTGTTATTTATGTTAGTCTGTGTACACGATATCTCACGAACAAATGATCGCAGAGAGGTCGCACCAGTTTTAAAGTATTAGTTATGACACTGGCAAGAACCTTATTTATTCGCAACATAATTATTAAAAAACTTCGAAATTTACGATTTTCTTAACATGGGAGAATAGGGCAAAATGTCACTTAAACGTACATGAAAAGAAATATTTTTATCGTAAAATGTAAGGACAACTTTTAAGTATTATTTTTGAAACTAGGATGAACATCGTTAACCAGAAATATGCTACTTTGAAAATTTCGTAAATTATTCGAAATTTATGAATTTCTTAACATGACAGAATACAGCAAAATTTCGCATAAATATCCCATTTGACGAATATTTTCATCGTAAAGATGTCAGAATCCTTTTAAAATATTACATAAGATGCTAGTATAAACATCCTTGACTATAAATTTTCCAATTTAAAAATTTCATAAGTCACTGGAAATTTACGATTTACTTAACATGGCGGAATAGGGCAAAATTTCGCATAAACGTCCACTTTGAGGGATATTTTCATCGTAAAGATGTCAGAACACTTTTAAAATATCATTTAAGATACTGGCATGAACATTCCTGACTATGAACTTTTTATTTAAAAATTTCGTAAGTTATTAGGTAAGTTTTCGTAAGTTATTAGGTAAGTATTTATAAAATTTCGTAAGTTATTACCTTATAGGAGATCTACCTATTGCAATGGTTCTCATGACACGACTTCTGGAAAATTTCTTCATATCTTCATCGATCATGACCCCTAGAACCCAAATCCACCCTCCGTTCAAAAGTTTATATATATATATATATATATATATATATATAGGTATATATATATATATATGTATAACGCTTTTTCCCATGTTAAGTTGTGAACACGATAACTGGAGTAATTTTTATTTAAATTTAACGAGCTCGGGATATGTTGTCAGGACAGTAAAAATCTTGGTCGAGTTGGTAGATGGGGTATCCTGCTCAAAGGGGGTGGAAATGGTGGGGCTGTGAAAATTTTCATTTGCCCATAATTTCTTTAATATTGAAAATAGGAAAATACTTCAAATCAGGCGAATTACCGGCTTGCCCTAAAGAACAACTTTTGTATTTAAACTTTTTCGATAACTTCAAATGCCTAAAAGTTACAAGTCAAAAAGTGATTTTTCTTGTGATGAAGCCGACATTTTCTATAGCTTTCACTGCAAAAATTTATAATCTGATGCTTATGTCACGTGCAAATGATAATAAAAAAGATCACTGAAAATGTAATAAAATTTTAATCATGTTTCTAACAATATAATAATCTGATTTAAAAAAAAAAAAAAATCCCTTTTCGGCAAGCTTAAAGGCAAAGGTAAATTCCTTTACGTTAATGTTACAATTGTAAAGAAATTTTACATATGCATTAATACCTAGCCAATGGCTTTGTTCCCATACATTGCATTATTTACGTCGCTATTCTGTTTTCAAGAAATTTAATTTTCAACTACAAAAGGGTTTTATTCATTCTACTTAAAATTTTAGGCTAAATTTATTGGTTTGTAAATGTTTCAATTTTTTTTAAATTCAAGCTCATAATCATTCAACAAATAAAAGCCTTAAAGATATACAATCCCAGCAATGGTGAATCCCGGAGGGGGCTATTGGGCTACACCCCCTCCCCCCCCCAAGCTTAATATAATTATATTTTTTATTTAAAAGCCATATGTTGTTCAATATCTTTCTTTTAAAAGAAAAAGTAATAGAAACGTGAAAATGCACTTGTGATCTTACTAGTTCTGGTAAGCCTGGCGTTGCTATGGTCAAGTCAAATAAAGATAAGTGGTATCGGTTTTTGGATAGTTATTTCATTGTAATTTTTATTGAATTATTGAAAGTTTTGTGTTGTGTTTTTGTTATTCTTATTGTGTGATGAGTAAAAATTGTAAAGTGAAACTGTTTTGGTTCACATAAGCTGGAACATTAACATTAACATTAGTTAACATTTGACCATTTGGCACCGCTGAATTTCAATGTTAATTATTATGAATTTAGTAAATTGTATGATTTGGCGAGATTTTGGTGACAAAACGTGCGACTTAGCAATGAAATTTGTGATTTGGCGGCAAAAGTTGATAGTTGACGACGACATTTTTGACTTGGCGACAAAATTTGGCGAGCTTGGAGATGGAGAAAGGCAGCTTTGGCGTCATTATATTTTCTTTCCACGCGAAAACCTCATATCTCTTCACAAACCAATATCTTATTTCGACAAGATAAAAAGTTAAAGGAAGATGTAACGTATTACTCTCAATCGTAAATTTTAAATTCTTGCCTAAACTGACATTCTAAACTATTCACTACAAACCATATTTGTATTAAGATTGACGTATTATTTTAATTTTATATTTTTAAATGATTAATTAAAGCGTTTAACAAGGTTTTTAATTAACATACTTCTATTAACTTGATAAAGATTCAACTATTAATGTATGTAACGGAATTTTGCAATTCAATTTTCGGCAACTTCTTGTCGTCCAAAGGACCTGAAATTTTGCACACAACTTCATAATCAATGACAATACTAGATATACAAGTGTTTCCAGGCACTTTTCCCATCAGGGGCAGGTTTCAAGGGCAAACAAAAATCTATACTTATACAAAACTATCGTATGTGACATAGGATTTGGATGTACTTGTATAATGTCGAGTGGCAACAATTAATTTTTTGAAGTGAAAACTTCTTTAGGCGCGTTGAGCACTTTTGAGTGAAGAAAAATTCTTGAATTTCCGTCATCGTCAGCTGACGCTTTCCATCCTTGTATGATACAAATAATCTTATATATATTATAAATGTGAATGTCCGTGAATTTATTTAACTGAGTTTCACGCCAAAACTGCTCGACGGATTTCGATGAAATTTGTAATGGAGATAGCTTATACCCTAACTTACAAAGTTGGCTGCCTTTTATTCCGAAAAAATCTTTGTTTTTGTTATTTTTATGCATAAAATAGCAATTTTGTAAGCTAATAATAGCAAGAAATTAGCCATTTAAATTTTATTTGTAATTTAATTGTTGCCAAAAAAAAAAAAAAAAAAAAATACGAGTTTTATTTATTTATTTTTTTTTCTAACAGGAAAATAAATACATTTATCTAAACGTGAACAATAAAAAATAAATAAAATAAAAATAAATTATGCATCTCACGAAAATTGACGTCATTTTTAATTTAAAATTTATTTTACACATTGATAAAGTGCTAATATAGTTTACGATGCTAACAGGATGTTGTGTACAGGATATATGTTGTAACAGGATATATGTTGTACTAAAATCAGTTTTTTTCATAGATCCTCCTGGGTGATTTTTTAAATTGTTGCGTTGAAGTACACCGAACATTTTTCGCCAAGAGGTTTAATTTAGCAACAGCGATTTTAATCTAGGTAGTTCAAGAAAAATGTAAAATTTATAAAATATTACAAAACGAAAAAAATAAACTGAAATAGTAGTCACATAAATGATCTGTTTTTATCTGAGTAGATAATTTTATAGAAAAAAGTGCAGTTTTAAAAATAGAAAATTTATTTCATCAAGCACTATTTTAAACCTAAAAACCATTAATAAAATAAACAGAATATGAAGGGTTCTTATATGTTAACGAAAAGGTGTCCGATAAAACGCTTTCTATTTTTATGCAAGAAATTATACAAAAAAATAAAAAATAAATAAAAAATCGCTAATATGGCGACATAAATTCAAAAGCCGCCAAGGGACGAATAGCTGGACGATACAATTCACAAGTTACTTAGTTTTCACTTCTATCGGCAGTCCCCAAAGACTGCTTTGATTTTTTTTTTAATAAAGATTTAAAATATGTAATACTTTTCTAAAACCTTTATTAGTTCATTTTTCAATAAAAGAGTGTTCTTTATTCTTTTTTTAAATGGTATAATTTTATTTATCAAAATAAGGGAATTCGACTAATGAAATACTTTAATTTAAATTTAAATTTTCATGAAAATAAACTTCAACGGAAAATTTATTAAAATCGCCCCTAGTTCATTTGTTAAAGGGATACCTAAATGTCCCCAAATTTATTACCTTTTCTACCATGTCAGTTTAATTCGTTTAGCATCGATTTACAAGATTTTTTTTTTTTTTTTAACGATAACATTTATTTTTTACATTATAGTATCTATGTCATAAAGCTAAGTCTAAATCTGCTTAGCCCTAAGATATGCTGATTTTATTTACTTATTTTTTTTTTTTTATTAACTTTTATTTTATTAATTTAAAATCACGGATAAAATTTTATTTCATTTTTCTTAGTACATTGTTATAATTGTGACGTCATATTTTCTGTTCAATTAAACTTTTTTTTTTTTTTTTTTTTATCAAATCACATTATTATATTGTTTAAAAACATGATTAAAATTTTATTATATTTTCAGTGATCTTTTTTATTATCATTTGCACGTGACATAAGCATCAGATTATAAATTTTTCCAATGAAAGCTATAGAAAATGTCGGCTTCATCACAAGAAAAATCACTTTTAAACTTGTAACTTTTAAGCAATTGAAGTTATCGAAAAAGTTTAAATACAAAAGTTGTTCTTTAGGGTAAGGCGGTAATTCGCCTGATTTGAAGTATTTTCCTATTTTCAATATTAAAGAAATTATGGGCAAATGAAAATTTCCACCCCCCACCATTTCCACCCCCTTTGTGCAGGATACCCCATCTACGAACTCGACCGAGATTTTTACTGTCCTGACAACATATCTCGAGCTGGTTAAATTTAAATAAAAATTACTCCAGTTATCGTGTTCACAACTTAACATGGGAAAAAGCGTTATACATATATATATATATATATATATACCTATATATATATATATATATATATAAACTTTTGAACGGAGGGTGGTTTTGGGTTCTAGGGGTCATGATCGGTGAAGATATGAAGAAATTTTCCAAAAGTCGTGTCATGAGAACCATTGCAATAGGTAGATCTCCTATAAGGAATCTACCTAAAAAAAAAAAGTCCCTTTTCGGCAAGCTTAAAGGCAAAGGTAGATTCCTTTACGTTAATGTTACAATTGTAGAGAAATTTTACATATGCTTTAATACCTAGCCAATGGCTTTGTTCCCACACATTTCATTATTTACGTCGTTATTCTGTTTTCAAGAAATTTAATTTTCAACTACAAAAGGGTTTTATTCATTCTACTTAAAATTTTAGGCTAGATTTATTGGTTTGTAAATATTTCAATTTTTTAAAATTTTGGTGCGTTATTTTTCACCATTTCTGTAACATGCGGTATTAAAACAATAAAACATAGTACCAAAATATTGGTTGCATCTAAATTTGCCTAAATTGCACATTTTTTGTATGTGAAACATTAAACTATTATTTTTAACTGCGTGAAAAATGTTTTTCATAAGATTGGCGAATTCGTAATCAGACTAAAACAGAAATTGAAATTTTAACTGCCGTTATCTTAAAATTACTTTCTTATGCAACTTTTCTTTAATAAATATTTTATCATATTTACATTTTTAAAAGCTACACTTTTCTCACAGAACATTTCAGTCTTAAAGACTAGGGAAGCTCTTTCCGACCAAGGCCGTACCATCATGCGGGTTAGACATCCACAAACATTTTTGCATCTGGAACATCTATACATAATAAAAACCGAACATGAATGATCGTGCTAGCTCGCAGAAAGTGTAAAGTATCTTTTTCAATCAACAGATAGTGATTGTAGTCCGTGTTTTTCTTTCAACCGGCAAGTTTAGCTTTGTTTACATGTACAAGGAAAACAGTTAGCCTTCTATCGTAAAAAGGGAATTATCAATATATTTCTAATTGCTTGCATACAAATGTTTAGTTCAATGTGTAAATATCTGTAAAATAATAAAAAAAATATTAATTATACACAATTTATGTTGTTCGTAGGATTTAAATTTTCAACACACGCACGATCGTGCGACTTAGACGTTGCATGATAACAAAAAATTCTCCCCAAAAATAAAATGGATCTTTTAAACTTCAATTTAGAGGTAGCAGAAGCTTTAGTAGCATCTCCACATTCTAACAGAAACATTATTAATGATGGTAATGTTGGTGATGCTGCAATTCCTCCGGTAAAAGGATCCAAATATTATATATTCACCTGCCAAAACACGTCATGGCAAGACAAAAAATACGATACGTATGGACATTTCTCACGTGTTGATGATATTTTGAGAACTTGAAAATGTAGATTTGAAAACATTAAAAGCAATTCAAAAACATGGTGCGAAAAATGCAACGTGTACTTACGTTTATCAAAAACGATAACAAGTTTTAAAGATTTTCGTTTTAAGTAAATATCAGTCAACAAAAGAATAGTACGTCAATGAATTTCCTTATTTGTAACAGTTTGATTTCAATATAGTTATACTTCTATTATAGTTATAGTTATAGTATATACTTCTTCTATATTAATGTAGAGTCAGTAAATGTATAACTCTTTAAATTTTACAGGAAATGATTTCACAGAAAAAGCGCAACTCGCACGATCGTGCGAGCACCCTACTAGAGGTCTGCACGGGCCGAAATTTTGAGGCCCGGGCCCGGCCCGTACGAAAGCTTTGCTTACCCGACCCGGCCCGGGATGAAATTGAAAAATTCGGGCCGGGCCGTAAAAACAATAAAATCGGGCCCGGCCCGGCCCGATTCAAAAATATGAAAAAAGAGTGCATGCCTTTCTATGAAAAAGATTTGTAGTATGTGTTTTGCAGAGGTTTTATGTAGCGAAGCAATAAAATCTTCTTTAACAAAACTGCTGAACTTTTACAAGATAATTATATATAAACAAAAGTTCATTATTACAGATGTACAGAAGGCTCAAAGACAGAAAAAATTCAAATCGAAAATATTAGCACTCATAAAACAATATAGGACTGTATTTAAAATGGTTATTACTACTAAAAATGCACGTTTAACCATTTCCTCTTATGTACCGTAATGTATACGAATCTTTCATCTTATCCGGTAAACAAAGTTTTAATGGTAATCCAATCATATTCTATAGAAAAGAGGCTTTTGTACATGCTCAAAAATTTGCAACTTTCATTTAGTGCACTGGAGAAAAGAAAAAAAGAAGATTAGAGAAAAAGTTACAGCGGTAGGATTTTTATAGCCTTCATACCACCTAAACTCTAGAACCATAGGGCACAAAGCATTACACACAGAAACGTATCTAATTTCTTTTGTTTGAACATGTGCGCAAACTAGTAGTGACATGCATGCTATTTTGGATAGGAAACCATTTAATATTACTTGAAATAAAATATATTAATTTCGAGACAAGCTAAAAATATTGCGGAAAATCAGATCGCGAACAGACAGACTGATAAGCAATTAAATTGAAGTTACAGACACTTTTTAACAAAGTAAAATTTTATGTGATATACCAGCCTGTAAAATTATGCGAAATAAATGACTGAAGAAATACTTTATTATTTTCCTTTTTCGTTGATTAACGATGAAACGATGAAACCAGAAAAAGATTCGGGCCGCCATGGTCCGGAAAAAGTTTCATTCAGGCCTGGCCCGGCCCGAGTATACACAAAAAAATTGAGCCCGAGCCCGGCCCGTCCCAAGCTTGCAAAAAAAAAATTTAAGCTCGGGCCCGGCCCGAGAACAGATTGAAATATTCGGCCCAAACCCGCCCGAGGGCCGGGTCAAGTCAAAAAGTGATTTTTCTTGTGATGAAGCCGACATTTTCTATAGCTTTCACTGCAAAAATTTATAATCTGATGCTTATGTCACGTGCAAATGATAATAAAAAAGATCACTGAAAATGTAATAAAATTTTAATCATGTTTCTAACAATATAATAATCTGATTTAAAAAAAAAAAAAAATCCCTTTTCGGCAAGCTTAAAGGCAAAGGTAAATTCCTTTACGTTAATGTTACAATTGTAAAGAAATTTTACATATGCATTAATACCTAGCCAATGGCTTTGTTCCCATACATTGCATTATTTACGTCGCTATTCTGTTTTCAAGAAATTTAATTTTCAACTACAAAAGGGTTTTATTCATTCTACTTAAAATTTTAGGCTAAATTTATTGGTTTGTAAATGTTTCAATTTTTTTTAAATTCAAGCTCATAATCATTCAACAAATAAAAGCCTTAAAGATATACAATCCCAGCAATGGTGAATCCCGGAGGGGGCTATTGGGCTACACCCCCTCCCCCCCCAAGCTTAATATAATTATATTTTTTATTTAAAAGCCATATGTTGTTCAATATCTTTCTTTTAAAAGAAAAAGTAATAGAAACGTGAAAATGCACTTGTGATCTTACTAGTTCTGGTAAGCCTGGCGTTGCTATGGTCAAGTCAAATAAAGATAAGTGGTATCGGTTTTTGGATAGTTATTTCATTGTAATTTTTATTGAATTATTGAAAGTTTTGTGTTGTGTTTTTGTTATTCTTATTGTGTGATGAGTAAAAATTGTAAAGTGAAACTGTTTTGGTTCACATAAGCTGGAACATTAACATTAACATTAGTTAACATTTGACCATTTGGCACCGCTGAATTTCAATGTTAATTATTATGAATTTAGTAAATTGTATGATTTGGCGAGATTTTGGTGACAAAACGTGCGACTTAGCAATGAAATTTGTGATTTGGCGGCAAAAGTTGATAGTTGACGACGACATTTTTGACTTGGCGACAAAATTTGGCGAGCTTGGAGATGGAGAAAGGCAGCTTTGGCGTCATTATATTTTCTTTCCACGCGAAAACCTCATATCTCTTCACAAACCAATATCTTATTTCGACAAGATAAAAAGTTAAAGGAAGATGTAACGTATTACTCTCAATCGTAAATTTTAAATTCTTGCCTAAACTGACATTCTAAACTATTCACCACAAACCATATTTGTATTAAGATTGACGTATTATTTTAATTTTATATTTTTAAATGATTAATTAAAGCGTTTAACAAGGTTTTTAATTAACATACTTCTATTAACTTGATAAAGATTCAACTATTAATGTATGTAACGGAATTTTGCAATTCAATTTTCGGCAACTTCTTGTCGTCCAAAGGACCTGAAATTTTGCACATAACTTCATAATCAATGACAATACTAGATATACAAGTGTTTCCAGGCACTTTTCCCATCAGGGGCAGGTTCCAAGGGCAAACAAAAATCTATACTTATACAAAACTATCGTATGTGACATAGGATTTGGATGTACTTGTATAATGTCGAGTGGCAACAATTAATTTTTTGAAGTGAAAACTTCTTTAGGCGCGTTGAGCACTTTTGAGTGAAGAAAAATTCTTGAATTTCCGTCATCGTCAGCTGACGCTTTCCATCCTTGTATGATACAAATAATCTTATATATATTATAAATGTGAATGTCCGTGAATTTATTTAACTGAGTTTCACGCCAAAACTGCTCGACGGATTTCGATGAAATTTGTAATGGAGATAGCTTATACCCTAACTTACAAAGTTGGCTGCCTTTTATTCCGAAAAAATCTTTGTTTTTGTTATTTTTATGCATAAAATAGCAATTTTGTAAGCTAATAATAGCAAGAAATTAGCCATTTAAATTTTATTTGTAATTTAATTGTTGCCAAAAAAAAAAAAAAAAAAAAAAAAAAAAATACGAGTTTTATTTATTTATTTTTTTTTCTAACAGGAAAATAAATACATTTATCTAAACGTGAACAATAAAAAATAAATAAAATAAAAATAAATTATGCATCTCACGAAAATTGACGTCATTTTTAATTTAAAATTTATTTTACACATTGATAAAGTGCTAATATAGTTTACGATGCTAACAGGATGTTGTGTACAGGATATATGTTGTAACAGGATATATGTTGTACTAAAATCAGTTTTTTTCATAGATCCTCCTGGGTGATTTTTTAAATTGTTGCGTTGAAGTACACCGAACATTTTTCGCCAAGAGGTTTAATTTAGCAACAGCGATTTTAATCTAGGTAGTTCAAGAAAAATGTAAAATTTATAAAATATTACAAAACGAAAAAAATAAACTGAAATAGTAGTCACATAAATGATCTGTTTTTATCTGAGTAGATAATTTTATAGAAAAAAGTGCAGTTTTAAAAATAGAAAATTTATTTCATCAAGCACTATTTTAAACCTAAAAACCATTAATAAAATAAACAGAATATGAAGGGTTCTTATATGTTAACGAAAAGGTGTCCGATAAAACGCTTTCTATTTTTATGCAAGAAATTATACAAAAAAATAAAAAATAAATAAAAAATCGCTAATATGGCGACATAAATTCAAAAGCCGCCAAGGGACGAATAGCTGGACGATACAATTCACAAGTTACTTAGTTTTCACTTCTATCGGCAGTCCCCAAAGACTGCTTTGATTTTTTTTTTAATAAAGATTTAAAATATGTAATACTTTTCTAAAACCTTTATTAGTTCATTTTTCAATAAAAGAGTGTTCTTTATTCTTTTTTTAAATGGTATAATTTTATTTATCAAAATAAGGGAATTCGACTAATGAAATACTTTAATTTAAATTTAAATTTTCATGAAAATAAACTTCAACGGAAAATTTATTAAAATCGCCCCTAGTTCATTTGTTAAAGGGATACCTAAATGTCCCCAAATTTATTACCTTTTCTACCATGTCAGTTTAATTCGTTTAGCATCGATTTACAAGATTTTTTTTTTTTTTTTTAACGATAACATTTATTTTTTACATTATAGTATCTATGTCATAAAGCTAAGTCTAAATCTGCTTAGCCCTAAGATATGCTGATTTTATTTACTTTTTTTTTTTTTTATTAACTTTTATTTTATTTATTTAAAATCACGGATAAAATTTTATTTCATTTTTCTCAGTACATTGTTATAATTGTGACGTCATATTTTCTGTTCAATTAAACTTTTTTTTTTTTTTTTTATCAAATCACATTATTATATTGTTAAAAACATGATTAAAATTTTATTATATTTTCAGTGATCTTTTTTATTATCATTTGCACGTGACATAAGCATCAGATTACAAATTTTTCCAATGAAAGCTATAGAAAATGTCGGCTTCATCACAAGAAAAATCACTTTTAAACTTGTAACTTTTAAGCAATTGAAGTTATCGAAAAAGTTTAAATACAAAAGTTGTTCTTTAGGGTAAGGCGGTAATTCGCCTGATTTGAAGTATTTTCCTATTTTCAATATTAAAGAAATTATGGGCAAATGAAAATTTTCACAGCCCCACCATTTCCACCCCCTTTGTGCAGGATACCCCATCTACGAACTCGACCGAGATTTTTACTGTCCTGACAACATATCTCGAGCTGGTTAAATTTAAATAAAAATTACTCCAGTTATCGTGTTCACAACTTAACATGGGAAAAAGCGTTATACATATATATATATATATATATATATAAACTTTTGAACGGAGGGTGGTTTTGGGTTCTAGGGGTCATGATCGGTGAAGATATGAAGAAATTTTCCAAAAGTCGTGTCATGAGAACCATTGCAATAGGTAGATCTCCTATAATTAATCTACCTAATAACTTACGAAATTTTTAAATAAAAAGTTCATAGTCAGGAATGTTCATGCCAGTATCTTAAATGATATTTTAAAAGTGTTCTGACATCTTTACGATGAAAATATCCCTCAAAGTGGACGTTTATGCGAAATTTTGCCCTATTCCGCCATGTTAAGTAAATCGTAAATTTCCAGTGACTTATGAAATTTTTCAATTGGAAAATTTATAGTCAAGGATGTTTATACTAGCATCTTATGTAATATTTTAAAAGGATTCTGACATCTTTACGATGAAAATATTCGTCAAATGGGATATTTATGCGAAATTTTGCTGTATTCTGTCATGTTAAGAAATTCATAAATTTCGAATAATTTACGAAATTTTCAAAGTAGCATATTTCTGGTTAACGATGTTCATCCTAGTTTCAAAAATAATACTTAAAAGTTGTCCTTACATTTTACGATAAAAATATTTCTTTTCATGTACGTTTAAGTGACATTTTGCCCTATTCTCCCATGTTAAGAAAATCGTAAATTTCGAAGTTTTTTAATAATTATGTTGCGAATAAATAAGGTTCTTGCCAGTGTCATAACTAATACTTTAAAACTGGTGCGACCTCTCTGCGATCATTTGTTCGTGAGATATCGTGTACACAGACTAACATAAATAACACACTAACGGACTAACACACTAACGAACTAACAAACTAACAAACACCCTACCGACGGACACCATATCTATTTTGATATTTTTGGATTCCCCACACATGAAAACGTGTAAAAAAGTAAAAAAAAACGAGGTCTAAAATTTTCACGATCAACTAAGTTCCCCATACCTATAGTATGATGAAGAACTAAAAAGACATTATTATTCAAAACAAATAATCGGCAATAACTCGATAAATGCCAAAAAAAGCTAACCTTTTCCCTGCACTCGGTTGTTTCATCTTTGCCAGACTTTCTTATATTCCCGTAATAAAGGAATGCTCTGCCCACTATTATAATAGGTCTACAGTCGGCAGCAAAAGTCTCCTAGCACTGGCACAAATTACTATGTAAAAAAAAGTACACTTAATACAGTTTTGTTAATTAAATCATTGTAGTGTCCTGTTTTTAGTCAGTCTTAGAACCTGATTCGACAAGATTTATTTAACAACACAGTATTAAGTATATATATATATATATATATTTTTTTTTTATGGAAATTTTTGCTAGTGCTCGGATACTTTTGCTGCCGACTGTATGTTAATATAAAAGTTATTTTCAATTTTGAATGTATGATTATTACCTTCTGATTTGTTTTTCCTATGACAGTAGTATGATAAAGAAGCAAGCTATTGCCCTATGTGGTAAATCGAAACTTTACTAATTGCTTAGCTATTATAAATTATAAATTAAAAAATTTCTTTATAAAAATTCCAATAATAATTTATTCATATTTTTTCTCGATAATAAAAATAATCTTGTGTGTCACTCACACGACTTTCTCTTACCCGAAAATTTAATACTATAAGTACAAATTAGAGATTAAAGGTTACGAGTACTGTTATGTAAGCTTATGTTAAAACATCGCAAATTAGGCTTCAGAAGAGCTTTATTTGACAAATAATCCTATGTGAGGGGGGATACCACCCCCTCAACCCACTGTTTAATTATTGTAACTACACTTATATGCATTTCAAATCTGTTATTAAGTTCAAAAGTTCATTTAAAATTATTCAGACAACTTTCAAACGCATCATTCCTTGAAAATTATCAATCTTAAACAAACTTTTCTAGTAATAAACGTATTAACTTCAAAATACATTATTTGGATCGCTTGAAACTATTTGTTTTTACTTTACTCTAACAGACACGCACAAAGATCAAATTATAAAACTTGACTTCGGCATTCAGGAAGCATCAAAGCGTGCAAATATACAAAAAATAAATATTTAGCTTAAAAAAAAAAAAAAAAAAAAAAAAAAAAAACATTATTCACCATATGGCTATGAGGAGTTAATTTCAATTCCTGAGCTGTATTCCTAAGCGCAGTAAAATATTATAGTAAAGCACTTCCGCTAGCAAATAAAAAAGAATATTATGGCTTAAATATTCGTAGCCCTGTAAACCTTCTGAAAGTTGTGTACACATCATATGGTGTACATAAATATAATCCTATATTAATAACACACAGCACAACCTAAAGTACACTTCCAGGAATTTTCCAGTTTTGTAACATTATAATCTAGTTCTTTTGCGTAGCCGTGTAAATGAACAGTGAATGATTTCCACACCACATTCTACATGAAACATGTCTTCATGCATACAAAAAAAATATATATTCGTTTCAATTGGTTTAGTGCAGTCTATAGATGTTAAACTGTACTTACCTGCAATTTCCCCCATAGGCCCGTCCCAAGCTTGCAAAAAAAAAAATTAAGCTCGGGCCCGGCCCGAGAACAGATTGAAATATTCGGCCCAAACCCGCCCGAGGGCCGGGCTTACGGCCCGGCCTCTACCTTCTACGTTCTAGAGGGAAAACAACAACAAAAAATTTTTTCAGTGTCAAACGGACCAGTATAGAGTAAAAATAGAGAAAAATTCAATAATTTAAGGTAAAAATATTTCGGGTCGGGAAGGCTTAGCGTACTATAAGCTTTCCACATGTTCAAGAAACAAAACATGTTTGTACTAAGACAATGGATATAAATCGCAGTTTTTTTTTTTTTTTTTTTTTTTTTTTTTAAGTTGTTAAAATGAGGAAGTATACCAAATAAAATGAATTAACTAATAACCTTATCAATTGTTCCATTCCTTTTCTTTTCTCATACCCATAAAGCAGACAAAAGGTATTGTTTTTCAATCAAATTCTCAAAATTGTGTTTTTGTCATATTTACACGTTATGAAGTCCCCTGAATCCAAAAATCATGTTTTTAGCGGTTGGTCTGCGTGTGTGTCTGTCTGTGTCTGTGTGCTTTCTGCGTGTATGTCTTGTTTAAGCATATCTCAAAAGAAAAAAAAAAATTATACCAGAATGTTCAAACTTGGTATTCTAAATGTATGTGACGTAGGAATGCTACACTAAACTTTTCGTTGACATCAAGCAAATGGTTCGTGTACAGAGACACCCAATTGAATTCAAAATACATTACGTCTATGGGGGAAATTGCAGGTAAGTACAGTTTAACATCTATAGACTGCACTAAACCAATTGAAACGAATATATATTTTTTTTGTATGCATGAAGACATGTTTCATGTAGAATGTGGTGTGGAAATCATTCACTGTTCATTTACACGGCTACGCAAAAGAACTAGATTATAATGTTACAAAACTGGAAAATTCCTGGAAGTGTACTTTAGGTTGTGCTGTGTGTTATTAATATAGGATTATATTTATGTACACCATATGATGTGTACACAACTTTCAGAAGGTTTACAGGGCTACGAATATTTAAGCCATAATATTCTTTTTTATTTGCTAGCGGAAGTGCTTTACTATAATATTTTACTGCGCTTAGGAATACAGCTCAGGAATTGAAATTAACTCCTCATAGCCATATGGTGAATAATGTTTTTTTTTTTTTTTTTTTTTTTAAGCTAAATATTTATTTTTTGTATATTTGCACGCTTTGATACTTTCTGAATGCCGAAGTCAAGTTTTATAATTTGATCTTTGTGCGTGTCTGTTAGAGTAAAGTAAAAACAAATAGTTTCAAGCGATCCAAATAATGTATTTTGAAGTTAATACGTTTATTACTAGAAAAGTTTGTTTAAGATTGATAATTTTCAAGGAATGATGCGTTTGAAAGTTGTCTGAATAATTTTAAATGAACTTTTGAACTTAATAACAGATTTGAAATGCATATAAGTGTAGTTACAATAATTAAACAGTGGGTTGAGGGGGTGGTATCCCCCCTCACATAGGATTATTTGTCAAATAAAGCTCTTCTGAAGCCTAATTTGCGATGTTTTAACATAAGCTTACATAACAGTACTCGTAACCTTTAATCTCTAATTTATACTTATAGTATTAAATTTTCGGGTAAGAGAAAGTCGTGTGAGTGACACACAAGATTATTTTTATTATCGAGAAAAAATATGAATAAATTATTATTGGAATTTTTATAAAGAAATTTTTTAATTTATAATTTATAATAGCTAAGCAATTAGTAAAGTTTCGATTTACCACATAGGGCAATAGCTTGCTTCTTTATCATACTACTGTCATAGGAAAAACAAATCAGAAGGTAATAATCATACATTCAAAATTGAAAATAACTTTTATATTAACATACAGTCGGCAGCAAAAGTATCCGAGCACTAGCAAAAATTTCCATAAAAAAAAAATATATATATATATATATATACTTAATACTGTGTTGTTAAATAAATCTTGTCGAATCAGGTTCTAAGACTGACTAAAAACAGGACACTACAATGATTTAATTAACAAAACTGTATTAAGTGTACTTTTTTTTACATAGTAATTTGTGCCAGTGCTAGGAGACTTTTGCTGCCGACTGTAGACCTATTATAATAGTGGGCAGAGCATTCCTTTATTACGGGAATATAAGAAAGTCTGGCAAAGATGAAACAACCGAGTGCAGGGAAAAGGTTAGCTTTTTTTGGCATTTATCGAGTTATTGCCGATTATTTGTTTTGAATAATAATGTCTTTTTAGTTCTTCATCATACTATAGGTATGGGGAACTTAGTTGATCGTGAAAATTTTAGACCTCGTTTTTTTTTACTTTTTTACACGTTTTCATGTGTGGGGAATCCAAAAATATCAAAATAGATATGGTGTCCGTCGGTAGGGTGTTTGTTAGTTTGTTAGTTCGTTAGTGTGTTAGTCCGTTAGTGTGTTATTTATGTTAGTCTGTGTACACGATATCTCACGAACAAATGATCGCAGAGAGGTCGCACCAGTTTTAAAGTATTAGTTATGACACTGGCAAGAACCTTATTTATTCGCAACATAATTATTAAAAAACTTCGAAATTTACGATTTTCTTAACATGGGAGAATAGGGCAAAATGTCACTTAAACGTACATGAAAAGAAATATTTTTATCGTAAAATGTAAGGACAACTTTTAAGTATTATTTTTGAAACTAGGATGAACATCGTTAACCAGAAATATGCTACTTTGAAAATTTCGTAAATTATTCGAAATTTATGAATTTCTTAACATGACAGAATACAGCAAAATTTCGCATAAATATCCCATTTGACGAATATTTTCATCGTAAAGATGTCAGAATCCTTTTAAAATATTACATAAGATGCTAGTATAAACATCCTTGACTATAAATTTTCCAATTTAAAAATTTCATAAGTCACTGGAAATTTACGATTTACTTAACATGGCGGAATAGGGCAAAATTTCGCATAAACGTCCACTTTGAGGGATATTTTCATCGTAAAGATGTCAGAACACTTTTAAAATATCATTTAAGATACTGGCATGAACATTCCTGACTATGAACTTTTTATTTAAAAATTTCGTAAGTTATTAGGTAGATTCCTTATAGGAGATCTACCTATTGCAATGGTTCTCATGACACGACTTCTGGAAAATTTCTTCATATCTTCATCGATCATGACCCCTAGAACCCAAATCCACCCTCCGTTCAAAAGTTATATATATATATATATATATATATATATATATATATATATATATAGGTATATATATATATATATGTATAACGCTTTTTCCCATGTTAAGTTGTGAACACGATAACTGGAGTAATTTTTATTTAAATTTAACGAGCTCGGGATATGTTGTCAGGACAGTAAAAATCTTGGTCGAGTTCGTAGATGGGGTATCCTGCTCAAAGGGGGTGGAAATGGTGGGGCTGTGAAAATTTTCATTTGCCCATAATTTCTTTAATATTGAAAATAGGAAAATACTTCAAATCAGGCGAATTACCGGCTTGCCCTAAAGAACAACTTTTGTATTTAAACTTTTTCGATAACTTCAATTGCCTAAAAGTTACAAGTCAAAAAGTGATTTTTCTTGTGATGAAGCCGACATTTTCTATAGCTTTCACTGCAAAAATTTATAATCTGATGCTTATGTCACGTGCAAATGATAATAAAAAAGATCACTGAAAATGTAATAAAATTTTAATCATGTTTCTAACAATATAATAATCTGATTTAAAAAAAAAAAAAAATCCCTTTTCGGCAAGCTTAAAGGCAAAGGTAAATTCCTTTACGTTAATGTTACAATTGTAAAGAAATTTTACATATGCATTAATACCTAGCCAATGGCTTTGTTCCCATACATTGCATTATTTACGTCGCTATTCTGTTTTCAAGAAATTTAATTTTCAACTACAAAAGGGTTTTATTCATTCTACTTAAAATTTTAGGCTAAATTTATTGGTTTGTAAATGTTTCAATTTTTTTTAAATTCAAGCTCATAATCATTCAACAAATAAAAGCCTTAAAGATATACAATCCCAGCAATGGTGAATCCCGGAGGGGGCTATTGGGCTACACCCCCTCCCCCCCCCCCCCCCAAGCTTAATATAATTATATTTTTTATTTAAAAGCCATATGTTGTTCAATATCTTTCTTTTAAAAGAAAAAGTAATAGAAACGTGAAAATGCACTTGTGATCTTACTAGTTCTGGTAAGCCTGGCGTTGCTATGGTCAAGTCAAATAAAGATAAGTGGTATCGGTTTTTGGATAGTTATTTCATTGTAATTTTTATTGAATTATTGAAAGTTTTGTGTTGTGTTTTTGTTATTCTTATTGTGTGATGAGTAAAAATTGTAAAGTGAAACTGTTTTGGTTCACATAAGCTGGAACATTAACATTAACATTAGTTAACATTTGACCATTTGGCACCGCTGAATTTCAATGTTAATTATTATGAATTTAGTAAATTGTATGATTTGGCGAGATTTTGGTGACAAAACGTGCGACTTAGCAATGAAATTTGTGATTTGGCGGCAAAAGTTGATAGTTGACGACGACATTTTTGACTTGGCGACAAAATTTGGCGAGCTTGGAGAGGGAGAAAGGCAGCTTTGGCGTCATTATATTTTCTTTCCACGCGAAAACCTCATATCTCTTCACAAACCAATATCTTATTTCGACAAGATAAAAAGTTAAAGGAAGATGTAACGTATTACTCTCAATCGTAAATTTTAAATTCTTGCCTAAACTGACATTCTAAACTATTCACCACAAACCATATTTGTATTAAGATTGACGTATTATTTTAATTTTATATTTTTAAATGATTAATTAAAGCGTTTAACAAGGTTTTTAATTAACATACTTCTATTAACTTGATAAAGATTCAACTATTAATGTATGTAACGGAATTTTGCAATTCAATTTTCGGCAACTTCTTGTCGTCCAAAGGACCTGAAATTTTGCACACAACTTCATAATCAATGACAATACTAGATATACAAGTGTTTCCAGGCACTTTTCCCATCAGGGGCAGGTTTCAAGGGCAAACAAAAATCTATACTTATACAAAACTATCGTATGTGACATAGGATTTGGATGTACTTGTATAATGTCGAGTGGCAACAATTAATTTTTTGAAGTGAAAACTTCTTTAGGCGCGTTGAGCACTTTTGAGTGAAGAAAAATTCTTGAATTTCCGTCATCGTTAGCTGACGCTTTCCATCCTTGTATGATACAAATAATCTTATATATATTATAAATGTGAATGTCCGTGAATTTATTTAACTGAGTTTCACGCCAAAACTGCTCGACGGATTTCGATGAAATTTGTAATGGAGATAGCTTATACCCTAACTTACAAAGTTGGCTGCCTTTTATTCCGAAAAAATCTTTGTTTTTGTTATTTTTATGCATAAAATAGCAATTTTGTAAGCTAATAATAGCAAGAAATTAGCCATTTAAATTTTATTTGTAATTTAATTGTTGCCAAAAAAAAAAAAAAAATACGAGTTTTATTTATTTATTTTTTTTTCTAACAGGAAAATAAATACATTTATCTAAACGTGAACAATAAAAAATAAATAAAATAAAAATAAATTATGCATCTCACGAAAATTGACGTCATTTTTAATTTAAAATTTATTTTACACATTGATAAAGTGCTAATATAGTTTACGATGCTAACAGGATGTTGTGTACAGGATATATGTTGTAACAGGATATATGTTGTACTAAAATCAGTTTTATTCATAGATCCTCCTGGGTGATTTTTTAAATTGTTGCGTTGAAGTACACCGAACATTTTTCGCCAAGAGGTTTAATTTAGCAACAGCGATTTTAATCTAGGTAGTTCAAGAAAAATGTAAAATTTATAAAATATTACAAAACGAAAAAAATAAACTGAAATAGTAGTCACATAAATGATCTGTTTTTATCTGAGTAGATAATTTTATAGAAAAAAGTGCAGTTTTAAAAATAGAAAATTTATTTCATCAAGCACTATTTTAAACCTAAAAACCATTAATAAAATAAACAGAATATGAAGGGTTCTTATATGTTAACGAAAAGGTGTCCGATAAAACGCTTTCTATTTTTATGCAAGAAATTATACAAAAAAATAAAAAATAAATAAAAAATCGCTAATATGGCGACATAAATTCAAAAGCCGCCAAGGGACGAATAGCTGGACGATACAATTCACAAGTTACTTAGTTTTCACTTCTATCGGCAGTCCCCAAAGACTGCTTTGATTTTTTTTTTAATAAAGATTTAAAATATGTAATACTTTTCTAAAACCTTTATTAGTTCATTTTTCAATAAAAGAGTGTTCTTTATTCTTTTTTTAAATGGTATAATTTTATTTATCAAAATAAGGGAATTCGACTAATGAAATACTTTAATTTAAATTTAAATTTTCATGAAAATAAACTTCAACGGAAAATTTATTAAAATCGCCCCTAGTTCATTTGTTAAAGGGATACCTAAATGTCCCCAAATTTATTACCTTTTCTACCATGTCAGTTTAATTCGTTTAGCATCGATTTACAAGATTTTTTTTTTTTTTTTTAACGATAACATTTATTTTTTACATTATAGTATCTATGTCATAAAGCTAAGTCTAAATCTGCTTAGCCCTAAGATATGCTGATTTTATTTACTTATTTTTTTTTTTTTTATTAACTTTTATTTTATTAATTTAAAATCACGGATAAAATTTTATTTCATTTTTCTCAGTACATTGTTATAATTGTGACGTCATATTTTCTGTTCAATTAAACTTTTTTTTTTTTTTTTTTATCAAATCACATTATTATATTGTTTAAAAACATGATTAAAATTTTATTATATTTTCAGTGATCTTTTTTATTATCATTTGCACGTGACATAAGCATCAGATTATAAATTTTTCCAATGAAAGCTATAGAAAATGTCGGCTTCATCACAAGAAAAATCACTTTTAAACTTGTAACTTTTAAGCAATTGAAGTTATCGAAAAAGTTTAAATACAAAAGTTGTTCTTTAGGGTAAGGCGGTAATTCGCCTGATTTGAAGTATTTTCCTATTTTCAATATTAAAGAAATTATGGGCAAATGAAAATTTCCACCCCCCACCATTTCCACCCCCTTTGTGCAGGATACCCCATCTACGAACTCGACCGAGATTTTTACTGTCCTGACAACATATCTCGAGCTGGTTAAATTTAAATAAAAATTACTCCAGTTATCGTGTTCACAACTTAACATGGGAAAAAGCGTTATACATATATATATATATATATATACCTATATATATATATATATATATATAAACTTTTGAACGGAGGGTGGTTTTGGGTTCTAGGGGTCATGATCGGTGAAGATATGAAGAAATTTTCCAAAAGTCGTGTCATGAGAACCATTGCAATAGGTAGATCTCCTATAAGGAATCTACCTAAAAAAAAAAAGTCCCTTTTCGGCAAGCTTAAAGGCAAAGGTAGATTCCTTTACGTTAATGTTACAATTGTAGAGAAATTTTACATATGCTTTAATACCTAGCCAATGGCTTTGTTCCCACACATTTCATTATTTACGTCGTTATTCTGTTTTCAAGAAATTTAATTTTCAACTACAAAAGGGTTTTATTCATTCTACTTAAAATTTTAGGCTAGATTTATTGGTTTGTAAATATTTCAATTTTTTAAAATTTTGGTGCGTTATTTTTCACCATTTCTGTAACATGCGGTATTAAAACAATAAAACATAGTACCAAAATATTGGTTGCATCTAAATTTGCCTAAATTGCACATTTTTTGTATGTGAAACATTAAACTATTATTTTTAACTGCGTGAAAAATGTTTTTCATAAGATTGGCGAATTCGTAATCAGACTAAAACAGAAATTGAAATTTTAACTGCCGTTATCTTAAAATTACTTTCTTATGCAACTTTTCTTTAATAAATATTTTATCATATTTACATTTTTAAAAGCTACACTTTTCTCACAGAACATTTCAGTCTTAAAGACTAGGGAAGCTCTTTCCGACCAAGGCCGTACCATCATGCGGGTTAGACATCCACAAACATTTTTGCATCTGGAACATCCATACATAATAAAAACCGAACATGAATGATCGTGCTAGCTCGCAGAAAGTGTAAAGTATCTTTTTCAATCAACAGATAGTGATTGTAGTCCGTGTTTTTCTTTCAACCGGCAAGTTTAGCTTTGTTTACATGTACAAGGAAAACAGTTAGCCTTCTATCGTAAAAAGGGAATTATCAATATATTTCTAATTGCTTGCATACAAATGTTTAGTTCAATGTGTAAATATCTGTAAAATAATAAAAAAAATATTAATTATACACAATTTATGTTGTTCGTAGGATTTAAATTTTCAACACACGCACGATCGTGCGACTTAGACGTTGCATGATAACAAAAAATTCTCCCCAAAAATAAAATGGATCTTTTAAACTTCAATTTAGAGGTAGCAGAAGCTTTAGTAGCATCTCCACATTCTAACAGAAACATTATTAATGATGGTAATGTTGGTGATGCTGCAATTCCTCCGGTAAAAGGATCCAAATATTATATATTCACCTGCCAAAACACGTCATGGCAAGACAAAAAATACGATACGTATGGACATTTCTCACGTGTTGATGATATTTTGAGAACTTGAAAATGTAGATTTGAAAACATTAAAAGCAATTCAAAAACATGGTGCGAAAAATGCAACGTGTACTTACGTTTATCAAAAACGATAACAAGTTTTAAAGATTTTCGTTTTAAGTAAATATCAGTCAACAAAAGAATAGTACGTCAATGAATTTCCTTATTTGTAACAGTTTGATTTCAATATAGTTATACTTCTATTATAGTTATAGTTATAGTATATACTTCTTCTATATTAATGTAGAGTCAGTAAATGTATAACTCTTTAAATTTTACAGGAAATGATTTCACAGAAAAAGCGCAACTCGCACGATCGTGCGAGCACCCTACTAGAGGTCTGCACGGGCCGAAATTTTGAGGCCCGGGCCCGGCCCGTACGAAAGCTTTGCTTACCCGACCCGGCCCGGGATGAAATTGAAAAATTCGGGCCGGGCCGTAAAAACAATAAAATCGGGCCCGGCCCGGCCCGATTCAAAAATATGAAAAAAGAGTGCATGCCTTTCTATGAAAAAGATTTGTAGTATGTGTTTTGCAGAGGTTTTATGTAGCGAAGCAATAAAATCTTCTTTAACAAAACTGCTGAACTTTTACAAGATAATTATATATAAACAAAAGTTCATTATTACAGATGTACAGAAGGCTCAAAGACAGAAAAAATTCAAATCGAAAATATTAGCACTCATAAAACAATATAGGACTGTATTTAAAATGGTTATTACTACTAAAAATGCACGTTTAACCATTTCCTCTTATGTACCGTAATGTATACGAATCTTTCATCTTATCCGGTAAACAAAGTTTTAATGGTAATCCAATCATATTCTATAGAAAAGAGGCTTTTGTACATGCTCAAAAATTTGCAACTTTCATTTAGTGCACTGGAGAAAAGAAAAAAAGAAGATTAGAGAAAAAGTTACAGCGGTAGGATTTTTATAGCCTTCATACCACCTAAACTCTAGAACCATAGGGCACAAAGCATTACACACAGAAACGTATCTAATTTCTTTTGTTTGAACATGTGCGCAAACTAGTAGTGACATGCATGCTATTTTGGATAGGAAACCATTTAATATTACTTGAAATAAAATATATTAATTTCGAGACAAGCTAAAAATATTGCGGAAAATCAGATCGCGAACAGACAGACTGATAAGCAATTAAATTGAAGTTACAGACACTTTTTAACAAAATAAAATTTTATGTGATATACCAGCCTGTAAAATTATGCGAAATAAATGACTGAAGAAATACTTTATTATTTTCCTTTTTCGTTGATTAACGATGAAACGATGAAACCAGAAAAAGATTCGGGCCGCCATGGTCCGGAAAAAGTTTCATTCAGGCCTGGCCCGGCCCGAGTATACACAAAAAAATTGAGCCCGAGCCCGGCCCGTCCCAAGCTTGCAAAAAAAAAATTTAAGCTCGGGCCCGGCCCGAGAACAGATTGAAATATTCGGCCCAAACCCGCCCGAGGGCCGGGTCAAGTCAAAAAGTGATTTTTCTTGTGATGAAGCCGACATTTTCTATAGCTTTCACTGCAAAAATTTATAATCTGATGCTTATGTCACGTGCAAATGATAATAAAAAAGATCACTGAAAATGTAATAAAATTTTAATCATGTTTCTAACAATATAATAATCTGATTTAAAAAAAAAAAAAAATCCCTTTTCGGCAAGCTTAAAGGCAAAGGTAAATTCCTTTACGTTAATGTTACAATTGTAAAGAAATTTTACATATGCATTAATACCTAGCCAATGGCTTTGTTCCCATACATTGCATTATTTACGTCGCTATTCTGTTTTCAAGAAATTTAATTTTCAACTACAAAAGGGTTTTATTCATTCTACTTAAAATTTTAGGCTAAATTTATTGGTTTGTAAATGTTTCAATTTTTTTTAAATTCAAGCTCATAATCATTCAACAAATAAAAGCCTTAAAGATATACAATCCCAGCAATGGTGAATCCCGGAGGGGGCTATTGGGCTACACCCCCTCCCCCCCCCCCCCCAAGCTTAATATAATTATATTTTTTATTTAAAAGCCATATGTTGTTCAATATCTTTCTTTTAAAAGAAAAAGTAATAGAAACGTGAAAATGCACTTGTGATCTTACTAGTTCTGGTAAGCCTGGCGTTGCTATGGTCAAGTCAAATAAAGATAAGTGGTATCGGTTTTTGGATAGTTATTTCATTGTAATTTTTATTGAATTATTGAAAGTTTTGTGTTGTGTTTTTGTTATTCTTATTGTGTGATGAGTAAAAATTGTAAAGTGAAACTGTTTTGGTTCACATAAGCTGGAACATTAACATTAACATTAGTTAACATTTGACCATTTGGCACCGCTGAATTTCAATGTTAATTATTATGAATTTAGTAAATTGTATGATTTGGCGAGATTTTGGTGACAAAACGTGCGACTTAGCAATGAAATTTGTGATTTGGCGGCAAAAGTTGATAGTTGACGACGACATTTTTGACTTGGCGACAAAATTTGGCGAGCTTGGAGATGGAGAAAGGCAGCTTTGGCGTCATTATATTTTCTTTCCACGCGAAAACCTCATATCTCTTCACAAACCAATATCTTATTTCGACAAGATAAAAAGTTAAAGGAAGATGTAACGTATTACTCTCAATCGTAAATTTTAAATTCTTGCCTAAACTGACATTCTAAACTATTCACCACAAACCATATTTGTATTAAGATTGACGTATTATTTTAATTTTATATTTTTAAATGATTAATTAAAGCGTTTAACAAGGTTTTTAATTAACATACTTCTATTAACTTGATAAAGATTCAACTATTAATGTATGTAACGGAATTTTGCAATTCAATTTTCGGCAACTTCTTGTCGTCCAAAGGACCTGAAATTTTGCACACAACTTCATAATCAATGACAATACTAGATATACAAGTGTTTCCAGGCACTTTTCCCATCAGGGGCAGGTTCCAAGGGCAAACAAAAATCTATACTTATACAAAACTATCGTATGTGACATAGGATTTGGATGTACTTGTATAATGTCGAGTGGCAACAATTAATTTTTTGAAGTGAAAACTTCTTTAGGCGCGTTGAGCACTTTTGAGTGAAGAAAAATTCTTGAATTTCCGTCATCGTCAGCTGACGCTTTCCATCCTTGTATGATACAAATAATCTTATATATATTATAAATGTGAATGTCCGTGAATTTATTTAACTGAGTTTCACGCCAAAACTGCTCGACGGATTTCGATGAAATTTGTAATGGAGATAGCTTATACCCTAACTTACAAAGTTGGCTGCCTTTTATTCCGAAAAAATCTTTGTTTTTGTTATTTTTATGCATAAAATAGCAATTTTGTAAGCTAATAATAGCAAGAAATTAGCCATTTAAATTTTATTTGTAATTTAATTGTTGCCAAAAAAAAAAAAAAAATACGAGTTTTATTTATTTATTTTTTTTTTTCTAACAGGAAAATAAATACATTTATCTAAACGTGAACAATAAAAAATAAATAAAATAAAAATAAATTATGCATCTCACGAAAATTGACGTCATTTTTAATTTAAAATTTATTTTACACATTGATAAAGTGCTAATATAGTTTACGATGCTAACAGGATGTTGTGTACAGGATATATGTTGTAACAGGATATATGTTGTACTAAAATCAGTTTTATTCATAGATCCTCCTGGGTGATTTTTTAAATTGTTGCGTTGAAGTACACCGAACATTTTTCGCCAAGAGGTTTAATTTAGCAACAGCGATTTTAATCTAGGTAGTTCAAGAAAAATGTAAAATTTATAAAATATTACAAAACGAAAAAAATAAACTGAAATAGTAGTCACATAAATGATCTGTTTTTATCTGAGTAGATAATTTTATAGAAAAAAGTGCAGTTTTAAAAATAGAAAATTTATTTCATCAAGCACTATTTTAAACCTAAAAACCATTAATAAAATAAACAGAATATGAAGGGTTCTTATATGTTAACGAAAAGGTGTCCGATAAAACGCTTTCTATTTTTATGCAAGAAATTATACAAAAAAATAAAAAATAAATAAAAAATCGCTAATATGGCGACATAAATTCAAAAGCCGCCAAGGGACGAATAGCTGGACGATACAATTCACAAGTTACTTAGTTTTCACTTCTATCGGCAGTCCCCAAAGACTGCTTTGATTTTTTTTTTAATAAAGATTTAAAATATGTAATACTTTTCTAAAACCTTTATTAGTTCATTTTTCAATAAAAGAGTGTTCTTTATTCTTTTTTTAAATGGTATAATTTTATTTATCAAAATAAGGGAATTCGACTAATGAAATACTTTAATTTAAATTTAAATTTTCATGAAAATAAACTTCAACGGAAAATTTATTAAAATCGCCCCTAGTTCATTTGTTAAAGGGATACCTAAATGTCCCCAAATTTATTACCTTTTCTACCATGTCAGTTTAATTCGTTTAGCATCGATTTACAAGATTTTTTTTTTTTTTAAACGATAACATTTATTTTTTACATTATAGTATCTATGTCATAAAGCTAAGTCTAAATCTGCTTAGCCCTAAGATATGCTGATTTTATTTACTTATTTTTTTTTTTATTAACTTTTATTTTATTTATTTAAAATCACGGATAAAATTTTATTTCATTTTTCTCAGTACATTGTTATAATTGTGACGTCATATTTTCTGTTCAATTAAACTTTTTTTTTTTTTTTTTTTTATCAAATCACATTATTATATTGTTTTAAAACATGATTAAAATTTTATTATATTTTCAGTGATCTTATTTATTATCATTTGCACGTGACATAAGCATCAGATTATAAATTTTTCCAATGAAAGCTATAGAAAATGTCGGCTTCATCACAAGAAAAATCACTTTTAAACTTGTAACTTTTAAGCAATTGAAGTTATCGAAAAAGTTTAAATACAAAAGTTGTTCTTTAGGGTAAGGCGGTAATTCGCCTGATTTGAAGTATTTTCCTATTTTCAATATTAAAGAAATTATGGGCAAATGAAAATTTTCACAGCCCCACCATTTCCACCCCCTTTGTGCAGGATACCCCATCTACGAACTCGACCGAGGTTTTTACTGTCCTGACAACATATCTCGAGCTGGTTAAATTTAAATAAAAATTACTCCAGTTATCGTGTTCACAACTTAACATGGGAAAAAGCGTTATACATATATATATATATATATATACCTATATATATATATATATATATATATAAACTTTTGAACGGAGGGTGGTTTTGGGTTCTAGGGGTCATGATCGGTGAAGATATGAAGAAATTTTCCAAAAGTCGTGTCATGAGAACCATTGCAATAGGTAGATCTCCTATAAGGAATCTACCTAATAACTTACGAAATTTTTAAATAAAAAGTTCATAGTCAGGAATGTTCATGCCAGTATCTTAAATGATATTTTAAAAGTGTTCTGACATCTTTACGATGAAAATATCCCTCAAAGTGGACGTTTATGCGAAATTTTGCCCTATTCCGCCATGTTAAGTAAATCGTAAATTTCCAGTGACTTATGAAATTTTTAAATTGGAAAATTTATAGTCAAGGATGTTTATACTAGCATCTTATGTAATATTTTAAAAGGATTCTGACATCTTTACGATGAAAATATTCGTCAAATGGGATATTTATGCGAAATTTTGCTGTATTCTGTCATGTTAAGAAATTCATAAATTTCGAATAATTTACGAAATTTTCAAAGTAGCATATTTCTGGTTAACGATGTTCATCCTAGTTTCAAAAATAATACTTAAAAGTTGTCCTTACATTTTACGATAAAAATATTTCTTTTCATGTACGTTTAAGTGACATTTTGCCCTATTCTCCCATGTTAAGAAAATCGTAAATTTCGAAGTTTTTTAATAATTATGTTGCGAATAAATAAGGTTCTTTCCAGTGTCATAACTAATACTTTAAAACTGGTGCGACCTCTCTGCGATCATTTGTTCGTGAGATATCGTGTACACAGACTAACATAAATAACACACTAACGGACTAACACACTAACGAACTTACAAACTAACAAACACCCTACCGACGGACACCATATCTATTTTGATATTTTTGGATTCCCCACACATGAAAATGTGTAAAAAAGTAAAAAAAAACGAGGTCTAAAATTTTCACGATCAACTAAGTTCCCCATACCTATAGTATGATGAAGAACTAAAAAGACATTATTATTCAAAACAAATAATCGGCAATAACTCGATAAATGCCAAAAAAAGCTAACATTTTCCCTGCACTCGGTTGTTTCATCTTTGCCAGACTTTCTTATATTCCCGTAATAAAGGAATGCTCTGCCCACTATTATAATAGGTCTACAGTCGGCAGCAAAAGTCTCCTAGCACTGGCACAAATTACTATGTAAAAAAAAGTACACTTAATACAGTTTTGTTAAATAAATCATTGTAGTGTCCTGTTTTTAGTCAGTCTTAGAACCTGATTCGACAAGATTTATTTAACAACACAGTATTAAGTATATATATATATATATATATTTTTTTTTTTTATGGAAATTTTTGCTAGTGCTCGGATACTTTTGCTGCCGACTGTATGTTAATATAAAAGTTATTTTCAATTTTGAATGTATGATTATTACCTTCTGATTTGTTTTTCCTATGACAGTAGTATGATAAAGAAGCAAGCTATTGCCCTATGTGGTAAATCGAAACTTTACTAATTGCTTAGCTATTATAAATTATAAATTAAAAAATTTCTTTATAAAAATTCCATTAATAATTTATTCATATTTTTTCTCGATAATAAAAATAATCTTGTGTGTCACTCACACGACTTTCTCTTACCCGAAAATTTAATACTATAAGTACAAATTAGAGATTAAAGGTTACGAGTACTGTTATGTAAGCTTATGTTAAAACATCGCAAATTAGGCTTCAGAAGAGCTTTATTTGACAAATAATCCTATGTGAGGGGGGATACCACCCCCTCAACCCACTGTTTAATTATTGTAACTACACTTATATGCATTTCAAATCTGTTATTAAGTTCAAAAGTTCATTTAAAATTATTCAGACAACTTTCAAACGCATCATTCCTTGAAAATTATCAATCTTAAACAAACTTTTCTAGTAATAAACGTATTAACTTAAAAATACATTATTTGGATCGCTTGAAACTATTTGTTTTTACTTTACTCTAACAGACACGCACAAAGATCAAATTATAAAACTTGACTTCGGCATTCAGGAAGCATCAAAGCGTGCAAATATACAAAAAATAAATATTTAGCTTAAAAAAAAAAAAAAAAAAAAAAAAAAAAAAACATTATTTACCATATGGCTATGAGGAGTTAATTTCAATTCCTGAGCTGTATTCCTAAGCGCAGTAAAATATTATAGTAAAGCACTTCCGCTAGCAAATAAAAAAGAATATTATGGCTTAAATATTCGTAGCCCTGTAAACCTTCTGAAAGTTGTGTACACATCATATGGTGTACATAAATATAATCCTATATTAATAACACACAGCACAACCTAAAGTACACTTCCAGGAATTTTCCAGTTTTGTAACATTATAATCTAGTTCTTTTGCGTAGCCGTGTAAATGAACAGTGAATGATTTCCACACCACATTCTACATGAAACATGTCTTCATGCATACAAAAAAAATATATATTCGTTTCAATTGGTTTAGTGCAGTCTATAGATGTTAAACTGTACTTACCTGCAATTTCCCCCATAGGCCCGTCCCAAGCTTGCAAAAAAAAAATTTAAGCTCGGGCCCGGCCCGAGAACAGATTGAAATATTCGGCCCAAACCCGCCCGAGGGCCGGGCTTACGGCCCGGCCTCTACCTTCTACGTTCTAGAGGGAAAACAACAAAAAAAATTTTTTTCAGTGTCAAACGGACCAGTATAGAGTAAAAATAGAGAAAAATTCAATAATTTAAGGTAAAAATATTTCGGGTCGGGAAGGCTTAGCGTACTATAAGCTTTCCACATGTTCAAGAAACAAAACATGTTTGTACTAAGACAATGGATATAAATCGCAGTTTTTTTTTTTTTTTTTTTTTTTTTTTTTTTAAGTTGTTAAAATGAGGAAGTATACTAAATAAAATGAATTAACTAATAACCTTATCAATTGTTCCATTCCTTTTCTTTTCTCATACCCATAAAGCAGACAAAAGGTATTGTTTTTCAATCAAATTCTCAAAATTGTGTTTTTGTCATATTTACACGTTATGAAGTCCCCTGAATCCAAAAATCATGTTTTTAGCGGTTGGTCTGCGTGTGTGACTGTCTGTGTCTGTGTGCTTTCTGCGTGTATGTCTTGTTTAAGCATATCTCAAAAGAAAAAAAAAAAAATTATACCAGAATGTTCAAACTTGGTATTCTAAATGTATGTGACGTAGGAATGCTACACTAAACTTTTCGTTGACATCAAGCAAATGGTTCGTGTACAGAGACACCCAATTGAATTCAAAATACATTACGTCTATGGGGGAAATTGCAGGTAAGTACAGCTTAACATCTATAGACTGCACTAAACCAATTGAAACGAATATATATTTTTTTTGTATGCATGAAGACATGTTTCATGTAGAATGTGGTGTGGAAATCATTCACTGTTCATTTACACGGCTACGCAAAAGAACTAGATTATAATGTTACAAAACTGGAAAATTCCTGGAAGTGTACTTTAGGTTGTGCTGTGTGTTATTAATATAGGATTATATTTATGTACACCATATGATGTGTACACAACTTTCAGAAGGTTTACAGGGCTACGAATATTTAAGCCATAATATTCTTTTTTATTTGCTAGCGGAAGTGCTTTACTACACTGTAAAAAAAAATTTCAGTATTTTACAACAAAAGGTGCTGGCACCGCGGCTGCCAGCACAGTTGCTGTAAAATTTACAAGCTGCTGTGATTTATGGTGCTGTAAAATTTACTGCACTTTGCTGTGAATTTTACAAGATGCTGTTTTTAGTAGTGCTGTAAAATTAACTGCACTTTGCTGTGAATTTTACAAGATGCTGTTTTAAAAAGTGTTGTAAAATTTACAGCAAAGTGTAGTTAATTTTACAACACTTTTTAAAACAGCATCTTGTAAAATTCACAGCAAAGTGCAGTAAATTTTACAGCACTACTAAAAACAACATCTTGTAAAATTCACAGTAGAGTGCAGTAAATTTTACAGCACCATAAAAAACAGCCGCTTGTAAATTTTACAGCAACTATGCTGGCAGCCGCGGTGCCAGCACCTTTTGTTGTATAATACTGATTTTTTTTTTTTTTTTTTTTTTTTTTTTTTACAGTGTAGGCAGTGATGCCAGATTGCGGATTTTCGAGGCTTCTGGGGGCAATTTTGGGGACCAAATGTTTCTGGGGACTTTTTTGGGGAATTCTAAACTTTTTGGGGACAAATCTGGAGAGTTCTTCAACTTTCTGTCAATGTTGGCAACGTAATGATTTATCCCTACGACTAGAGACTTTCAATAGCTTTATTGTTATTTGGGGATTTTTTTTCAAAAATTGTCTTAATTTGGGGAAAAATCTGAGTTTAAATCATAGAAAAATCTGCTTGATATTTTTTTTCTCTCTCTCCATGAAGAAATTTTTATTTTCCCAAAGAAATCAAGCTGGGGATTTTTTTCGAAAAAAAAAAATCCCTGATTTGGGAAAATTTGAAGACCTGTTTTGGGAAATAATTTTCGACCATCTGGCATCACTCAGTGTAGACAGGCGCCGCGCGCCATCAACGTTCAATTGCAATTAGTTGCTAATATGGGCTGTTATTTTGCTGTTAATCAATAAAATTGTTCGCATGTTTTCCAAATTTTCGCACTTTTTTGACTGGATAAGTGTTAGTAGCAATAAACACTGAGAATGAGATGTTTTTCAGCTTTAGAGGAAAAATGTGTTCATTCATTGTAATTGCGATTATTTTTTTAAGTTAAAGAGTTAAATTTTAAGAGATAGAATTTATTATTATTATTATTATAAAATAGATTAAAAGATATATGTATTGCGCAACTTATGATAAAGAGTTATTAATTAGTTAAAGAGTTAAAGTTAATTTTTTTAACTGTAACGAAGCTCGATTCTGTAAAGTTGTTGTTGGTAAGTATGTATCTAAATACAACAAAGATGAGATTTTTTCTAACAATAATCACTACAGTAAGTGATCAAATTATTATATATATTTTTTTTTTTTTTTTTACATTTTTTAGATTAAAAAAAAAAAAAAAAAAATACTAGACGAAGAGGTCTGAAACTTCATTTTTGCAAAGAACATTTAAAAGTTCATTGTTTCCACTGTCGATTTAGTCGAGAGAGGAATTAGAGGACCAACCACATATTGAAGAAGAGTGAAAATACTTTGATTCACTCTGTATCATAAAAAAACTACAAATGATTTATAACTTTAACACTTTATTGCACATACCATGTACAATATATATGTTTTGGTGCGGAAATTGCACAATTATTTAGGTGAGTATATATATATATATATATACTTTTTCAGAAATTACTAATTTTTTTGACAGGTTTTTTGCTTGTAACTAGAACAGATTTCCGTAAAATTTTACCAAACATACAAAAAAATTGACAAAACATTAGAGAAACATTATTTTGAAACATAAAATTAACACGTGTAATACTCGTTGAGATATGGGCATTTTTAGTAAATATCATTTTATTGCGCATGCGCGAATGATATAAAAAGTTTTACTGCAAACGTTGAAAGCTAAATATATTGAGCAACTTTTGTCAAAAGCTCATTTTAATTTTTTTTAAATTAACCAAATTGTTGGCAAAAGAAAAGAGCTAGATTTTAGGTTTTTTCCAGAGTTGAAATTTCATAAAGGGTTTTTCACATACCACGCAGTTAATTTGATGATCCAATTATTTCAACCACATTGCGAAAGTTCTTGTTTGTATAAAACCTCTTATAGGCCTATAACTTTATCATTTTTTTTATTTATTTACTAAGATTTATGATATCATAAGGGGTTTTCCCAAAAAAGAACTTTTGCAACGTCATTAAAATAATTGGATCTTCAAATTAAATGCGTGGCATGGGTGAAACTCATTTTGAAATTTCAACTTTGAAAAATACCTAAGATCTAACTCGTTCTTTTGCCGACAATTTGATTAATATTTACCCTATTCAAATGAATTTTAGACAAAAATGTATCAATGTACATCTAGCTTTCAAACTGTGCAATAAAAAATTTTATATCTTTCGCGCACGCGCAGTAATATTTATTAAAATACTCATATCTCAACGAATATTACACGTATGGATTTTCTGTTTCATAATATGTTTCTCTAATGTTTTAGCAATTTTTCAGCAATTTTTGTAAAATTTTATGGAAATCCGTTCTAGTTATAAGCAAAAAACTTGTCAAAAAAATTAGTAATTTTTGAAAAAAAATAAAAAATAAAAAAATAAATATAAAATATCTGTCTAAATAAATGCGCAATCCCCGCCCCAAAACATACAAATCTTGTGCACAGTATGTGCAGCAATGTATTGAAGTTACAAGTTATTTGTAGCTTTTTATGATACAGGGTGATCCAAAGTATTTTCGCTATTTTTGAATTTGTGGTTGGTGCGCTAACTGCACTCTGGACTAAACGATAGTGGAAACAATGAGTTTTTAAATGTTCTTTGCATGCATGAGGTTTCAGGCCATTTCGTCTAGTTTTTTTTTTTTTTTTTTTTTTTTCAAATAATTCGATTACCCACACTATATTAATTAATCGAAAAAAAAAACAAAGTAAAAATACAATAAAGGTTTTCGTGATGGGAGTAGTGATAGGAAAAAAAAAAGTGCTGAAAGTTATCCCTGATACATGCTTAAATTTTTATAAATGAGTAATTTATTTCGCATTAATATACTAATAGATAGATTTCCTATACAAAAAGTACTTGCTTCTAAAGCAAAATAGAAATACTTTGAAAGTTGAAAGATTGACTTCTACAATTTCTAAATTTAAAATCGGAGATTGACTGTAAATATTACGCTGGAAAGTTTTGATTTTAAATAACACAAATTTACACATAATTGACTATACTTGTGCTGGAAACAACAAATGTAGAAACTACTGAATTAACCCTTTCAGGGGCGGTGGCTAGAGAGTCTATCCACCTACTTTAGAAATTTTTGTCTAAGTGTGCAGTGGCTACTTTTTTTATCCACTTTTATGAAAAGTTAATGTGTACTTCTAAAATTGAAATAGAGATGGCAGAACTACAGTAACTTTAAGCAGGATGTGCCTGTGACTTTTTTAAATGGACAAGTTGCGTGAAAATTTTTTGAAGTTTCTTTTATATATTTTTATGAAAAATAATTTTTTATTCAAATGCATTTGGTAGTGTAAATATACTGTAATGCACCTTTTAAATACAACAGATTTACATATTATCTTAGATTATTAATTTTAGTTTGATTTTTAGGAGCATCTTTTAGGTGGATAGACACAGTGGCTAGAACGCCTAGCCACCACCCACAAAAAAATCCCCACATGCTGAATTTTTTTCTTCATCAAATATGACTTGTAGGGGATGTTTACTTTATGATATATATATATTTAAAAGGAAATTCAATCATTTTTACTTAGTGCCCCTGAAAGGGTTAAAAAAAAAAAAAATCTTCAGTTTATTTCTGGCTATTTGTAATTTAACGAATCTGCTGTAAATTCGTTTAGACTGAGCTACCAGGTTCAAAACCAGGTCATGTCCACTGGCACAGCCGGAATTTTCTGTTTTTTCTCCAAAATTCACAGGAAAACTGCTATGGAGTGTACTTCCCTCGAACCTAGGTCCCAAGGGCAGACAAACAGCTTCAATTCTCACATTATAACCGAAATGTTTAAATTAGTCCACAAATAGATACAGAATAAAATATTGGAAATTTTTATTAGGTTCATTTGGTTATTATTTATACACAGAATTCCTTTTTTAGAATATATATATATATATATATAGTAGGTTTTTTTTTTTTTTTTTTTTTTTTTTTAATGAATTGATCACACTAAGGCCAGGCCATTATGAAACCTGAATCCATTACTTTTTGACACGCTTTAAAAAAAAAAAAAAAAAAAAAATCCTTTTTATTCGTAAATACAAGAAATAGGCAAGTATTTCTTTTTCATGCACTAAAATATCTCACAGCATTCTTTTTTTTTTTTTTATGTTAACGTAAAGACTAATAATTTTTGATAGAAGTGTGTGAAAGTGTTTTTTAGGACAGCCTCTACCTAAAAATGGGACAATAATTTAGGACAGTCGGAAATATAAGGAAAACAGACCATCTATATATATATATATACATACTTATATAATTGTTTTACCAGTACAAAGTGTAGAATATTACCTCAATAAATTTGTATATCCATTATTCTTGAATTTAAAACCTTTTAAGTAATAATATGATGAAAATGTAATGAATAAATCTTTAAAAATCGTCATTTTAAAAATTAAAAAATATATTAAACGGTAATTTAAACTAACGATAAAGACACATATGTATTTATTGGACTTTTAAATAATACATCGTCTTTAATTTGAATTCAAAAGAATTCAAAAGAATTTATATAAACACCATTTATGCATGGTGTCCTATTTTTAGGACGATGGTGAAATATGGGTTAAACACTTTCACACACTTTTATAAAAAAAATTATTAGTCTTTACGTTTACATTTAAGAAAAAAAAAATGCTGTGAGATATTTTAGTGCGTGAAAAAGAAATACTTGCCTATTTCTTGTATTTACGAATAAAAAGGATTTTATTTTATTTTATTTATTTATTTATTTTCAAGCGTATCAAAAAGTAATGGATTCATGTTTCATAATGGCCTGGCCTCATCAATTCATTAAAAAAAGGAAAAAAAAAAAAAAAAAAACCTATTGTGTATATATATATATATATATATATATATATATAAAAGGAATTCTGTGTATAAATAATAACCAAATGAACCTAATAAAAATTTCCAATATTTTATTCTGTATCTATTTGTGGACTAATTTAAACATTTCGGTTATAATGTGAAAATGGTAAGTTTTTTCATTTTGTGTGTGTACACAGACATTGAAAAACATTTTTTCAATGCTTGGTAGGATATGGGTTAAACGGAAAAAAAGAAAGGAGAGGGGGAGATTTCTTTGTGTCAGTCAAAATACTCTTAAAAGCGATTACAGAAATTTTAAATGATTTTGAAGGTTTCATATTTAATTGCAGTTTTACTTTTAATCGTAGCTATGACTGCTAAAAATGCGATATTGTTTATTAACTAATGCTTAGAACAAGAAAATGCTTTTTTTTTTTTTTTTTTTTTTTTTTTTTTTTTTTTTTTAATGTATATAATGTTATTATTGCGTAAAAATAAATAAATAAAAAATCTGGAGTGACTCCACTCGACTTTCCGAACATTGAGTAATTAACAGTTTTGTAGATAAAGTAAAGAAAGAGGAGTTGTTAAACAAACAAAAGAGAGAAAACCATAATAGAGTGTTTGAGTATTTTTCTCCATCTATTACACGATGTTTTATTTAACGCTACTGAACTTTGAGCCCATAGATCATAATGGTAAAGAAATTTTCGTTGTGTCCCTGTAAAAACCTATAAATGCTAGATTCACCAAAATGCTTATAGTTAGTGCAACAGTGATTTATAATACTCATATAAATTTTCAGCTCAATTCAATAAGGCGTTTAGATGCTATCGTACTTTTAAAAATTTAGTCCCATAGGCCATAATGATAAAGAATTTTTCTTTGTGTCCCTGTAAAAAAACTGTAAGTGCTAGATTCACCAAAATATATACAGTTAGTTCAACTGTGATCTATAACATGTGTACTAATTCTTTGCTCGGATTAATAAGGCGTTTAGACGCTATCACACGTTTAAAAATTTGGCCCCATAGGCATAATGATAAAGAATTTTTCTTTGTGTCCCTGTAAAAAAACTATAAGAGCTAGATTCTCCAAAATCTATACAGATTGAGTATTTGTGATCTATAATATGTGTATAAATTTTTTGCTCAATTGAATAAAGCGTTTAGATGCTATCGCACTTTTAAGATTTTGCTCCCATAGGCCATAATGATAAAGAATTTTTCTTTGTGTCCCTGTAAAAAAACTATAAGTGCTAGATTCACCAAAATCTATAGGGTTCGTACTATGGTGACTTACAATATGCGTACCAACTTTCAGGTTAATCGAACAAAGCGTTTAGACGCTAGCGTGTTCACTCACAGACATACACACATACACACATGCATACACACATACACACACACATACATACATCATCGTAAAAATAGTGAAAACGGACTCAGGGGACCTCAAAACGTATAGAAACATCAAAATCTCGAATTCGGATTTTTCACATGATTACAATACTTTCCTCACTATAGTGTTCGGAAAGTAACAAGGGAATAAATAAAAAGCAAAAAATGAAAGAAAAGGAAGAAATAATATTTAAAGTTAAGATTTTTTTTTTTTTTTTTTTTTTTTTTAAATCTTAAAGCGTAAAAAAAATTAAAAATCTCTAGCACCAAGTTTATATATGTCTCATATTAAACATACAATAACACGCATTAAATTTAATGATAGACAGTTATAAATTTATAGCAATTCGCTTGCACTTTGAGACAGATGAAAAAAATAAAAAGCAAGCCTTTCATTCAATATCTACAGCAGATAAAACATAAAAGTCATATTTGTGGTAAGGGCATCTGGTTCATTTTCAACTTCATCCAGTATTTGTTTATCTTACTCAGCGAGAATTCCTCATTTTCGTTTTGACATGCTTAGTTTATAATCTGCGTTAAAAGATGTTAATTTTTTTTTTTTTTTTTTTTAATGGACATACATGTACAGTTCCCGCCGCTTATTAAAATCCCATTCGTTCCGAGCCAAAGTGATTTTATTAAGCGGCTGATTTTTATATCCGGCGAACGTTCCTGCACTTAAGGAAAAGGTATTACTTCCCTGAATTTGGAAAGAAACTTCAAAAGGTGAAGAATAAAGGAATTAGCAAACAATATTAATTAATTTTTCATAGATAATTAATTAATGGTTTCTTCGATATAAATAAATTGAGCGCATTCCAAGTTCCCATGCACTTCCGTTTGAGGAAAATCATCATTACTTTACCAAAAGTTCACGTTGTTCTTATAAATTTAAAATCTTTTCTTTCAAACCTCATGAATTATAGTAATTTTAAAATAAGAACTAGAAATTGACTTTTAATAATTAGAAAAAATATATATATACTATCTCAAATTAAATTTGTAACTTATTACTGCGTTTTGAAGAATAAGTTCCTTGAAATTGTTACGGAGATAAGTGTAACTCTGCTGCAAGTATAAAATCTTCGACAATGAGTGATAACAGAGGGATTGTTGTGATATAATTTCTTTTCGTATTTAAAATAATCTGGTGTGTCACTCACACGACTTTCTCTTACCCTAAAATTCAATACAATAAATACAGGTTGCAGATTAATAGGTAAGATAACGAGTACTGTTATGTAAACCTATGTTAAACAATTCATATTAGGCTTCCGAAGAGTTTTATATGATAATTAGTTCTGTGTGAGGGGGGCTACCGCCCCCTCAACCCCCGTTACATTAATGCACCTACATTTGTATAGAATTTAATTTGGTTATTAATAAATAATTTATTAAAATTATTATTTAAAAAAATTATCTTTCATGATAATGCAGACGATTTCCATATTAGAGAAGTAGCATAACACCAAATATCCAAAAAAAAGTCCATTTTATTCTCAAAATTAAAAAAAAAAAAAAAAAAAAAAAAAATAGTACGATTTTTTTTTCTAAGTTTTTTTTTTTTTTTTTTTTTTTTTTTGTTAAAAGTAAAAAAAAAAAAAAAGAAAAAGAAAAAAAAAATTTTGTTTTAAATTACGCAGATCGATGGTTCAACCATTCGTTTTAAAGGTATTGGCGAGCTCTTTTGAAAGATACCCATCATGAAAATTTACTCCCCTCGAGGGGCGACTTTCCCCCCAGGGGGGAGGCGAGGCTCCTACATACACAAAAAAATTTTCCCAGTTAACTATCTCTATTACAAAATATATATATTCGTTTCATTAGGTTTAGTGCAGTCTATAGACGTTGAATTCTATTTTCCTGCATTTTCCCTCATAGACGTAATGTATTAGAATTCTCTTGATTGTCCCTGTACACAAACCATTAGTTTGATCTTAACGAAAAGCTTACTGTAGCATCCCTATATGATACACATTTAGAATACCAAGCTTGAACTTTCTGCCATAATTTGTTTTTGAGATATGCTGATAACAGACAGACACACAGACAGACACACAGACAGACACACAGACATACAGACAGACACACAGACATACACACAGACCATTTGCTAAAAACATGATTTTCTTATTCGGGGGACCTCAAAACGTGTAAATATAACAAAATCTCGCGTTCGAAAATTTGACCCAAAAACAATACTTTCTCTACCTTATGGGTAAGAGAAAGTAAAAAAAATCACATTGTAAATAAAAAAAAAAAAAATTTTAGTATGCAGAATTCATATTTTTGGCTGGTGAGGAGATATTTTTGAGTTTATTAACCGGCGATGCTGATTGTATTAAGCGGCAGCTTTAAAAGTAATTTCTATTGATTTGATTCCGTTCTTGGCAATTTGATCAGATTAAGCTGCTGATTTTATTAACCAGTGATTTTATAAAGCGGCGGTTACTGTATATAGATACAGTATAATTGATTATCCGCAAAGTTGAGAGCCACGGGTTTCGTACATAAACCGCAAAAAGGCTTAATATGAAATTGAAATGACATAAAATGCATTCTAGCTTAAAAACTTGAATATATCGTATATAAAACATAATACAAACAATGAAAATATTCATAAAAAGTAAAATTATTTGTACAGTCGAACCTCATTAACGTGAATTTTATGGGGGATAAAAATTTCTTTCATGTTATCAGTAACTAATCTTCATTTTGACGGGGATTGTGGAAATGGAAACAGTTCATATTAAAAGTAATTCACGTCAACGAGGTTTGACTGTACTTCATATACTATAGGATATAAAAAACATGAAGAAAAAAGTGTACTTAAGATGAAGCCATGGTTCAATGTGTAATCTAATTTATGCACTAAATTAAACAGTACCGCAGACATGCAAACATTTAATTTATTCCACAGCATTGTGCATAACCGCCACATTTTCACACCACTTTATTTGTAGAAAAATGTTCTCCAATATTTAATTACAATTGAATATTAAAGAAAGTACCCGCCAGAAAAACTGGTGTAAAAAAAAAAAAAAAAAAAAAAAAAAAAAAAGCGGTCACGTCAATGTTTTGAAATAAATTGAAATGTTGACGTGTTTGGTAGCGTATTCTGCTGGAGAACAAATAAAGCAAAAACCACATAATTCTTCATATTCACTTTTTTTTTTTTTTTTTTTTTTGCTATCATTTGTATCCGTTTATTGTTGATGATAAAAAAAAAAAAAAAAACCTTTCTTCTGATTTCGCCCATTTTCCGCGCCACGAATTATCCGCAACGTATGTAATCCGTTTGCGGATAATCGAGAGTTTACCGTATATATATATAGATTATTACGGATAAATCGAAATGCAGTAGTCGGTCGACACAGGTTTTTTTTTTTTTCTTTAAGCGCATTTTAAACACAAATTATATTGTATGGGGGGGGGGGAGGGGGAGAAAAGTAAATCCTTTTCTTTTAGCAATTTTTCTATAAGTAAACTAATCTAGTTCTGGACATCCGAAAACATTTAAATCCATCGAAAAACGGAGATCGAAAATTTTTACGAATTCTCGTTTATATTGAAAAATCAATATAAACGAGAAAAAAAATCCTTATTTATTTATTTATTTATTATTATTATTATTATTATTATTATTATTATTATTATTATTTTCATTTGGTCAAAATATTTAAAAGGCGTAATAAATAAATCAATAAAAATAAAAATAGCACATTCCTTTCCTTAAAATATGAAATTGCGTTCTTTAGCAGCGGTTACATATATTAATGTTTTAAAATTTCTTTTGTACTATTTCTATTTGGTGCCAAAGGGAAAAAGAAAAAAAATGTTTTCATTTACTCTATTTTGTCCGAAAGAAATAGATCTCTCGTTCTAATAGCTTATTTCATGACAAAAATTCAGGGCTGGAAATTTACGTCTTTTTTCAAGATATTTTCAAAATCGGAATGGCAGTTTTTATCATAAAATAAACCAAAAAATTATCGTTACTAAATAATGGCTGGAAAATGTCCTGAAAAAAAGGAGGGTATTTCAAATTCTACAGAAATTAAAAATTCTGTAAACAGTAAACGTAGTATAATTTTAAAAAGCAGATAAATATAATATAAAATCTAATTTCAATAGGTATATCTGTTATAGCAGATATCGATTTTGAAAATAAATAAATAAATACATAAAATAAAATAAATTCAATAAATAAAAAAGAGAGAAAAATCTTCCGGAATTCAAAAACCCCACTATCGGAGCACAGTTAATTAACAGCAGCGCTACATGTCGGCCGATATACACATAAATTTAAACTAGCGTAGTTGTCTGACCAAATTTTTCAAAGGTCGTTTGGATGGTGAGCAAACATCCAGGTTCTGATTATAAAACGGGCATAGAATGCAAGTGGCGCCAAATTTCGGCTGATTGTCGAAATTTGCTACAGGCAGAATACTTTATCACTAGAGGTACCTAAAATTGACGCGATCATGTAAAAGTCGTTTTATTTGCTAAAATTACATTAATATTGTTTTTAAATATGTTTAATTAGTTGCTGTTTTACCCAATATTACTAATTTTTCATTATCTGAATAATTATTTCGAAGCACTTAAACTCAAATAAGTGTATCGATAGTAGGGAAAGTGCGGAAAAAAACCATTAAATGAAGACTGCACGTAAAAATTACGTAACACTAGTGTTCTAGGGTTAAAAATTAATTTGTAATCATAAACATATTGAATTTGTTATAATTAATTACTTGATAAATAATTAATATTTTTTGTTGATTTTCATGAGTGCAAGTTTATACACGTTCATATAAAAAAGTGCATTTAGCACTTTCTTGGCCAGCATATAACTTGATAAATGTAATTGTATGAAAAACTGAAATGTATGAAAATTTAAAAGGACAATACTGAATGATTAATAAGAAACATTTTTTTTTTAATTAATTGTAAATCGTTAAGACAAAAGTTATAGAATAGATTAGACATGCTACAATATGTTTATAACTAATGCGTTTTAACGAAATATTAATTAATCAATACAAAATATTAATATAAAAATTAATAACTAACCTTTCTGATGAACGGACACTGCTCATTCCATGATCTTCTAGTCTTTCATTCATCGTTCATCTGCATCTCAGTTCAAAGACGCAGATGTTATGTTTCCACAAGCAGATGTTCCTGTCTAAAGTCCACAGGAAGTCGATTTTTACAGCATTTGGTGCTTGAATTTATTTCACAGCATAAATACTTGAAAATAAACCACAGAAAGTGCAGGAAAAATTACAACATTTTTTTACAGTGTATAATATTTTACTGCGCTTAGGAATACAGCTCAGGAATTGAAATTAACTCCTCATAGCCATATGGTGAATAATGTTTTTTTTTTTTTTTTTTTTTTTTTTTTTAAGCTAAATATTTATTTTTTGTATATTTGCACGCTTTGATACTTCCTGAATGCCGAAGTCAAGTTTTATAATTTGATCTTTGTGCGTGTCTGTTAGAGTAAAGTAAAAACAAATAGTTTCAAGCGATCCAAATAATGTATTTTGAAGTTAATACGTTTATTACTAGAAAAGTTTGTTTAAGATTGATAATTTTCAAGGAATGATGCGTTTGAAAGTTGTCTGAATAATTTTAAATGAACTTTTGAACTTAATAACAGATTTGAAATGCATATAAGTGTAGTTACAATAATTAAACAGTGGGTTGAGGGGGTGGTATCCCCCCTCACATAGGATTATTTGTCAAATAAAGCTCTTCTGAAGCCTAATTTGCGATGTTTTAACATAAGCTTACATAACAGTACTCGTAACCTTTAATCTCTAATTTATACTTATAGTATTAAATTTTCGGGTAAGAGAAAGTCGTGTGAGTGACACACAAGATTATTTTTATTATCGAGAAAAAATATGAATAAATTATTATTGGAATTTTTATAAAGAAATTTTTTAATTTATAATTTATAATAGCTAAGCAATTAGTAAAGTTTCGATTTACCACATAGGGCAATAGCTTGCTTCTTTATCATACTACTGTCATAGGAAAAACAAATCAGAAGGTAATAATCATACATTCAAAATTGAAAATAACTTTTATATTAACATACAGTCGGCAGCAAAAGTACCCGAGCACTAGCAAAAATTTCCATAAAAAAAAAAAAAAAAAAAAAAAATATATATATATATATATATATATATATATATACTTAATACTGTGTTGTTAAATAAATCTTGTCGAATCAGGTTCTAAGACTGACTAAAAACAGGACACTACAATGATTTATTTAACAAAACTGTATTAAGTGTACTTTTTTTTACATAGTAATTTGTGCCAGTGCTAGGAGACTTTTGCTGCCGACTGTAGACCTATTATAATAGTGGGCAGAGCATTCCTTTATTACGGGAATATAAGAAAGTCTGGCAAAGATGAAACAACCGAGTGCAGGGAAAAGGTTAGCTTTTTTTGGCATTTATCGAGTTATTGCCGATTATTTGTTTTGAATAATAATGTCTTTTTAGTTCTTCATCATACTATAGGTATGGGGAACTTAGTTGATCGTGAAAATTTTAGACCTCGTTTTTTTTTTACTTTTTAACACGTTTTCATGTGTGGGGAATCCAAAAATATCAAAATAGATATGGTGTCCGTCGGTAGGGTGTTTGTTAGTTTGTTAGTTCGTTAGTGTGTTAGTCCGTTAGTGTGTTATTTATGTTAGTCTGTGTACACGATATCTCACGAACAAATGATCGCAGAGAGGTCGCACCAGTTTTAAAGTATTAGTTATGACACTGGCAAGAACCTTATTTATTCGCAACATAATTATTAAAAAACTTCGAAATTTACGATTTTCTTAACATGGGAGAATAGGGCAAAATGTCACTTAAACGTACATGAAAAGAAATATTTTTATCGTAAAATGTAAGGACAACTTTTAAGTATTATTTTTGAAACTAGGATGAACATCGTTAACCAGAAATATGCTACTTTGAAAATTTCGTAAATTATTCGAAATTTATGAATTTCTTAACATGACAGAATACAGCAAAATTTCGCATAAATATCTCATTTGACGAATATTTTCATCGTAAAGATGTCAGAATCCTTTTAAAATATTACATAAGATGCTAGTATAAACATCCTTGACAATAAATTTTCCAATTTAAAAATTTCATAAGTCACTGGAAATTTACGATTTACTTAACATGGCGGAATAGGGCAAAATTTCGCATAAACGTCCACTTTGAGGGATAATTTCATCGTAAAGATGTCAGAACACTTTTAAAATATCATTTAAGATACTGGCATGAACATTCCTGACTATGAACTTTTTATTTAAAAATTTCGTAAGTTATTAGGTAGATTCCTTATAGGAGATCTACCTATTGCAATGGTTCTCATGACACGACTTCTGGAAAATTTCTTCATATCTTCATCGATCATGACCCCTAGAACCCAAATCCACCCTCCGTTCAAAAGTTTATATATATATATATATATATATAGGTATATATATATATATATATGTATAACGCTTTTTCCCATGTTAAGTTGTGAACACGATAACTGGAGTAATTTTTATTTAAATTTAACGAGCTCGGGATATGTTGTCAGGACAGTAAAAATCTTGGTCGAGTTCGTAGATGGGGTATCCTGCTCAAAGGGGGTGGAAATGGTGGGGCTGTGAAAATTTTCATTTGCCCATAATTTCTTTAATATTGAACATAGGAAAATACTTCAAATCAGGCGAATTACCGGCTTGCCCTAAACAACAACTTTTGTATTTAAACTTTTTCGATAACTTCAATTGCCTAAAAGTTACAAGTCAAAAAGTGATTTTTCTTGTGATGAAGCCGACATTTTCTATAGCTTTCACTGCAAAAATTTATAATCTGATGCTTATGTCACGTGCAAATGATAATAAAAAAGATCACTGAAAATGTAATAAAATTTTAATCATGTTTCTAACAATATAATAATCTGATTTAAAAAAAAAAAAAATCCCTTTTCGGCAAGCTTAAAGGCAAAGGTAAATTCCTTTACGTTAATGTTACAATTGTAAAGAAATTTTACATATGCATTAATACCTAGCCAATGGCTTTGTTCCCATACATTGCATTATTTACGTCGCTATTCTGTTTTCAAGAAATTTAATTTTCAACTACAAAAGGGTTTTATTCATTCTACTTAAAATTTTAGGCTAAATTTATTGGTTTGTAAATGTTTCAATTTTTTTTAAATTCAAGCTCATAATCATTCAACAAATAAAAGCCTTAAAGATATACAATCCCAGCAATGGTGAATCCCGGAGGGGGCTATTGGGCTACACCCCCTCCCCCCCCCCAAGCTTAATATAATTATATTTTTTATTTAAAAGCCATATGTTGTTCAATATCTTTCTTTTAAAAGAAAAAGTAATAGAAACGTGAAAATGCACTTGTGATCTTACTAGTTCTGGTAAGCCTGGCGTTGCTATGGTCAAGTCAAATAAAGATAAGTGGTATCGGTTTTTGGATAGTTATTTCATTGTAATTTTTATTGAATTATTGAAAGTTTTGTGTTGTGTTTTTGTTATTCTTATTGTGTGATGAGTAAAAATTGTAAAGTGAAACTGTTTTGGTTCACATAAGCTGGAACATTAACATTAACATTAGTTAACATTTGACCATTTGGCACCGCTGAATTTCAATGTTAATTATTATGAATTTAGTAAATTGTATGATTTGGCGAGATTTTGGTGACAAAACGTGCGACTTAGCAATGAAATTTGTGATTTGGCGGCAAAAGTTGATAGTTGACGACGACATTTTTGACTTGGCGACAAAATTTGGCGAGCTTGGAGATGGAGAAAGGCAGCTTTGGCGTCATTATATTTTCTTTCCACGCGAAAACCTCATATCTCTTCACAAACCAATATCTTATTTCGACAAGATAAAAAGTTAAAGGAAGATGTAACGTATTACTCTCAATCGTAAATTTTAAATTCTTGCCTAAACTGACATTCTAAACTATTCACCACAAACCATATTTGTATTAAGATTGACGTATTATTTTAATTTTATATTTTTAAATGATTAATTAAAGCGTTTAACAAGGTTTTTAATTAACATACTTCTATTAACTTGATAAAGATTCAACTATTAATGTATGTAACGGAATTTTGCAATTCAATTTTCGGCAACTTCTTGTCGTCCAAAGGACCTGAAATTTTGCACACAACTTCATAATCAATGACAATACTAGATATACAAGTGTTTCCAGGCACTTTTCCCATCAGGGGCAGGTTCCAAGGGCAAACAAAAATCTATACTTATACAAAACTATCGTATGTGACATAGGATTTGGATGTACTTGTATAATGTCGAGTGGCAACAATTAATTTTTTGAAGTGAAAACTTCTTTAGGCGCGTTGAGCACTTTTGAATGAAGAAAAATTCTTGAATTTCCGTCATCGTCAGCTGACGCTTTCCATCCTTGTATGATACAAATAATCTTATATATATTATAAATGTGAATGTCCGTGAATTTATTTAACTGAGTTTCACGCCAAAACTGCTCGACGGATTTCGATGAAATTTGTAATGGAGATAGCTTATACCCTAACTTACAAAGTTGGCTGCCTTTTATTCCGAAAAAATCTTTGTTTTTGTTATTTTTATGCATAAAATAGCAATTTTGTAAGCTAATAATAGCAAGAAATTAGCCATTTAAATTTTATTTGTAATTTAATTGTTGCCAAAAAAAAAAAAAAAAATACGAGTTTTATTTATTTTTTTTTTTTCTAACAGGAAAATAAATACATTTATCTAAACGTGAACAATAAAAAATAAATAAAATAAAAATAAATTATGCATCTCACGAAAATTGACGTCATTTTTAATTTAAAATTTATTTTACACATTGATAAAGTGCTAATATAGTTTACGATGCTAACAGGATGTTGTGTACAGGATATATGTTGTAACAGGATATATGTTGTACTAAAATCAGTTTTATTCAAAGATCCTCCTGGGTGATTTTTTAAATTGTTGCGTTGAAGTACACCGAACATTTTTCGCCAAGAGGTTTAATTTAGCAACAGCGATTTTAATCTAGGTAGTTCAAGAAAAATGTAAAATTTATAAAATATTACAAAACGAAAAAAATAAACTGAAATAGTAGTCACATAAATGATCTGTTTTTATCTGAGTAGATAATTTTATAGAAAAAAGTGCAGTTTTAAAAATAGAAAATTTATTTCATCAAGCACTATTTTAAACCTAAAAACCATTAATAAAATAAACAGAATATGAAGGGTTCTTATATGTTAACGAAAAGGTGTCCGATAAAACGCTTTCTATTTTTATGCAAGAAATTATACAAAAAAATAAAAAATAAATAAATAATCGCTAATATGGCGACATAAATTCAAAAGCCGCCAAGGGACGAATAGCTGGACGATACAATTCACAAGTTACTTAGTTTTCACTTCTATCGGCAGTCCCCAAAGACTGCTTTGATTTTTTTTTTAATAAAGATTTAAAATATGAAATACTTTTCTAAAACCTTTATTAGTTCATTTTTCAATAAAAGAGTGTTCTTTATTCTTTCTTTAAATGGTATAATTTTATTTATCAAAATAAGGGAATTCGACTAATGAAATACTTTAATTTAAATTTAAATTTTCATGAAAATAAACTTCAACGGAAAATTTATTAAAATCGCCCCTAGTTCATTTGTTAAAGGGATACCTAAATGTCCCCAAATTTATTACCTTTTCTACCATGTCAGTTTAATTCGTTTAGCATCGATTTACAAGATTTTTTTTTTTTTTTTAACGATAACATTTATTTTTTACATTATAGTATCTATGTCATAAAGCTAAGTCTAAATCTGCTTAGCCCTAAGATATGCTGATTTTATTTACTTATTTTTTTTTTTTATTAACTTTTATTTTATTTATTTAAAATCACGGATAAAATTTTATTTCATTTTTCTCAGTACATTGTTATAATTGTGACGTCATATTTTCTGTTCAATTAAACTTTTTTTTTTTTTTTTTTTTATCAAATCACATTATTATATTGTTTAAAAACATGATTAAAATTTTATTATATTTTCAGTGATCTTTTTTATTATCATTTGCACGTGACATAAGCATCAGATTATAAATTTTTCCAATGAAAGCTATAGAAAATGTCGGCTTCATCACAAGAAAAATCACTTTTAAACTTGTAACTTTTAAGCAATTGAAGTTATCGAAAAAGTTTAAATACAAAAGTTGTTCTTTAGGGTAAGGCGGTAATTCGCCTGATTTGAAGTATTTTCCTATTTTCAATATTAAAGAAATTATGGGCAAATGAAAATTTCCACCCCCCACCATTTCCACCCCCTTTGTGCAGGATACCCCATCTACGAACTCGACCGAGATTTTTACTGTCCTGACAACATATCTCGAGCTGGTTAAATTTAAATAAAAATTACTCCAGTTATCGTGTTCACAACTTAACATGGGAAAAAGCGTTATACATATATATATATATATATATACCTATATATATATATATATATATATATAAACTTTTGAACGGAGGGTGGTTTTGGGTTCTAGGGGTCATGATCGGTGAAGATATGAAGAAATTTTCCAAAAGTCGTGTCATGAGAACCATTGCAATAGGTAGATCTCCTATAAGGAATCTACCTAAAAAAAAAAAAGTCCCTTTTCGGCAAGCTTAAAGGCAAAGGTAGATTCCTTTACATTAATGTTACAATTGTAGAGAAATTTTACATATGCTTTAATACCTAGCCAATGGCTTTGTTCCCACACATTTCATTATTTACGTCGTTATTCTGTTTTCAAGAAATTTAATTTTCAACTACAAAAGGGTTTTATTCATTCTACTTAAAATTTTAGGCTAGATTTATTGGTTTGTAAATATTTCAATTTTTTAAAATTCAAGCTCATAATCATTCAACAAATAAAAGCCTTAAAGATATGCAATCCCAGCAATGGCGAATCCCGGAGGGGGCTATTGGGCTACACCCCCCTCCCCACCCAAGCTTAATCAAAATTATAATTTTTATTTAAAATCCATATAACTGTTGTTCAATATCTTTCTTTTAAAAGAAACAATAATAGAAACGTGAAAATGCACTTGTGATCTTACTATGGTGAAGCTCTGGTAAGCCTGGCGTTGGTATGGTCAAGTCAAATATGACGTCACAATTACAACAATGTACTGAGAAAAATTAAATTAAATTTTATCCGTGATTTTAAACAAATGAAATAAAAGATAATAAAAAGATTATACAGACACGACATTATTTCCTTATTTAAAACATGAAAATCTGACATTGACAGATTTTAATTTAGTGCCAGAGGCCTACTGCTAAACTTTTTAATATCGACAAATTCTTCTTTAGTTAATTCGGGACAATCTAAATTCCATGATAAAGTTTTCATTAAATCAAACCAATGTGTTTCAGCTGCAGATATTGTAACAAATAACGTTGGAAGTCGAAGCTGTCTTATAGCCGCAAAACAACGTTTTTTCTCTTTTTTCCAATGAGGGGGAGGTGTGCCTTGGGGGGGACTCATGTCAAAGGTGTGCCTTGGGGGGGACTCATGTCAAAGGTGTACCTTGGGGGGGACTCATGTCAAAGTTGGACCTTGGGGGGACTCATGTCAAAGTTGGGCGTGGGGGGGGACTCATGTCAAAGTTGGGCCTTGGGGGGACTCATGTCAAAGTTGGGCCTTGGGGGGACTCATGTCAAAGTTGGGCCTGGGGGGGGGACTCATGTCAAAGTTGTGCCTTGGGGGGACTTCATTCAATAAATCCTCATTCAATAAACCGACTGAAATAGGCCCTTAGCACTATTAAGAGTGTATTATAAAAATTCGACAACGCTGTACCGACTGAAATAGGGCACCTTGGGGGGGGTCTCATGTCAAAGTTGGGCCTTGGGGGGACTTCATTCAATAAATCCCCATTCAATAAACCGACTGAAATAGGCCTCTAGCACTAATTAAGAGTGACCTATAAAAATTCGACAAATGTACCGACTGAAATAGGCCTCTAGCACTAATAAGTAAATTAAACCAACATATCTTAGGGCTAAGCAGATTTAGACTTAGCTTTATGACATAGAGGTTATAATGTAAAAGATAAATGTCATCGTTTAAAAAAAAAAAAAATGAAATCGATGCTAAACGAATTAAACTGGCATGGTAGAAAAGGTAATAAATTTGGGGACATTTAGGTATCCCTTTAACAAATGAACTAGGGACAATTTTAATGAATTTTCCGTTGAAATTTATTTTCATGAAAATTTAAATCTAAATTAAAGTATTTCATTACTCGAATTCCCTTATTTTGATAAATAAAATTATACCATTAAAAAATATAAAAAAGAACACTCTTTTTTTGAAAAATGAACTAATAAAGGTTTTAGAAAACTATTACATACATTTAAATCCTTATTTAAAAAAAAATTAATTGTTGCCACTCGACATTATACAAATACATCCAAATCCTGTGTCACATACGATAGTTTTGTATAAGTATAGATTTTTTGTTTGCCCTTGGAACTTGCCCCTGATGGGAAAAGTGCCTGGAAACACTTGTATCTAGTATTGTCATTAATTATGAAGTCGTGTGCAAAATTTCAGGTCTTTTGGACGACAAGAAGTTGCTGAAAATTGAATTGGAAAATTCCGTTACATACATTAATAGTTGCATCATATCAAGTTAATAAAAGTGTGTTAATTAAAAACCTTGTTAAATGCTTTAATTAATCATTTAAAAATATAAAATTAAAATAATACGCCAATCTTAATACAAATATTGTTTGCGGTGAATAGTTTAGAATGCCGGTTTAGGCAAGAATTTAAAATTTGCGATTGAGAGTAATACGTTACAGCTTCCTTTGACTTTTTATCTTGTCGAACCAAGATATTGGTCTGTGAAGAGATATGAGGTTTTCGCGTGGAAAGAAAATATAATGACGCCAAAGCTGCCTTTGCTAAGTCGCAAGTTTTGTCACCAAAATCTCGCCAAATCATACAATTAACTAAATTCATAACAATTAACATTAAAATTCAGCGGTGCCAAATGGTCAAATGTTAACTAATGTTAATGTTAATGTTCCACCTTATGTGAACCAAAACAGTTTCTCTTTGCAATATTTACTCATCTGACAATAAGAATCACAAAAACACAATACAAAACTTTCAATAATTCAATAATTCAATTTCTTTACAATTGTAACATTAACATAAAGGAATCTACCTTTGCCTTTAAGCTTGCCGAAAAGGGATTTTTTGGAATTTACGATTCACCTAGCACGGCAGATTAGGGCAAAATTGAGCATAAACTTCCATTTTGAAGACCATAAATATATCAGACAACTTCAAAATAACATTTATGATACTTTTTTGAACATGACTGACTGCAAATATTCTAATAGGGAAATTTCGTAAGTTATTCGAAATTTAAGATTTTATCGACATAGCAAAATGAGGCGATATTTCATAAAAATATGAATTTTGGGGATTGTTGCACTGGAAATAGTAGCATGAACATTAAGATACGAAATTGACCCCAATAAAATAAATTAATACATTAGAATAAGATAAATATATTGGACTGTACGGTCTACGGTCTAAGTTGGACCCCGCCTATTAGGCGGGGATTTCGTTCTGTTACTGTGTTAAGCGTTTGGTCAAATTAATTTCTCTTAACATGAATATAATATGTTCTGTAGTAGAAATTTATGAGAACATACATATGATGGGGAACTGAGCAGAGTCCATTTATGCCAACTAGTTAATTGTTATTATTATTAAAAGATACAGTAAGCAAAACTTGTGTAAAACTCTACAGCTGCTAAATTTTATTTTTATCTTGTTATTACACTTTCCAACAAAGCTCAAATGTGTTTATGATTTCGGTTTGTCTGTCTGTTTAAATTCGATTTAACTCCCATACATAATAATGCAATTTCTTGAAATTAATACATGATATGAAATATTTAAACTAAGCTAATTTAAAAAAACTAAATATAACAGTTATGAGTATTTTACAAAAATAATTATTTATAAAGTATAAAATAATAAAATATAAAAAACTTACCAGTGAAATACGGTAGGTGCTTCCTTAACAAAGCTTTGTTTACAGCCTTCCACGGACATATAAGCACCATTGCTTAAGATAAAATATGTTTTATATTCAAAAGTATTTAATTTTTAAAGGGAAATATAAATAATAAAATGAAATTTTATCCGTGATTTTAAACATATAAAATAAAAGTTAATAAATAAAAATTTATAGTTCATGGAGTTTATTTTGCAAAGAAACAGTCAAATGTGACGTCATGGGCATATTTTTTTTTTTTTTTTTTTTTTTAATAACAACTTGACGTTGAAAATCTACATGCTTAATTTAATTTTTTTTATTGTTCACGTTTAAGTAAACGTATTTATTTTCCCGTCGAAAGAAAAAGAAAAAAAAAAAACACTAAATCATTAAATTCATTTTTTTACTTATTTTTATTTCATATTATTTCACGCGCACTTTTTATTTCCTAATTCAAAATTATTAAAAAAAAAACTTTTTCGATATCGCTTGTAACGATACTGATTATTATTAATTTTCTTTTCTTTCTCTTTCAATAAAAAAATAAATAAATAAATAATAAAAAAAAAAAGATTTTGATGAAATTCTGGCAAAAGCAGAATTTAATTTAGTTTAGGAGGGAGGACTATTAGTTTTTTTTTTTTTCTTCCCAATTATAACATCGCTTTCAAATTATTCAAATATATTTTCGATAAATTTTAGATTTCGATAAATGTCCAACTATCGAAAAATGATTTCGACAAATGTCCAACTATCGAAAACGACAACGCAAAAATCCCAGATTTTCAACCAATCCCAACGCAAAAATCCCTGAAAAAAAAAAAAAAAAAAAAAAAAAGAAAGAATGAAAGAAAGAAAGAAAATGGTATCGTCTGCATAAGAGAAAGCAGAGATTAGAGCTGTGCAAGAAAATTTCAATGTTGGCTTGTTTGGCTTATTGTAGACACTGTCGTTAGGCGACTTTTTTATGATCGATCTTTGCCACACAAACAGGCTGCCATTGTATAGTCCACTATTATAATAGGTCTATGTATATTAAGTATATACATATTCATATATTAGCTACAGAAATTCTCCTGACAATGGAGGCTCAGCAATGACTTTTAGATGTAAACGGATAGATTTGTGGGATTATCATTGCACTGTAGCTACGCAGTGAACGATTGGAGGCGGTCTGGGATTCAGTCTTAGGAGTGGTCCAGACTATAGAGCCCTCGATTTACAGAGTAGCGACACGGGAGAAACGGGCGCTATTTTGGAGATAAGCTCGTTCCAATCTCCAAGTATTTTAATAGGAAAAAGAAAGGGATTAAAAGACTGAAATCAATAAGGACTTCTGTAAATTGCATACATTTAAATGTATGTTGTTTTTAAGTACTCTTCAATTTTTTTAAGCATAAATTGTGAAATACATGAATGATTTCATTGATAAAATACTTCTTTTTTCCTTTATTCATTTCAATTTTTATTTGAGTTTATTTATTTATTTATTTTATTTATTTATTTATTTATTTATTTATTTTTGCTGGTCATATTTTCACAATATCTTTTAAAAGACGAATATATGTATTTTATTAAGCGACTGAAACTGAAAGATCGACTTTTGTAAAAAAAAAAAAAAAAAAAAAAAAACAGCTTCAAGAACAAATAGACTGCTTTATTATATATATATAGACTATATTTTTATGGTGCTTGTGTAACACTAAAACAAAATATTAATATTGTATTTTTACAATTAATTGCAATAGTAATATTTGTTTATACGCAGAAAATTGCGCTTTTATTCAATATGGCCATGTTGTATAGAGAAAGGATAAAACTAACATTACAAAAAATATAATCAGTTTATATTACATTAGTAATAATAATGAAAAACAAAGTATTTAAACTCATAAATAAAACTTGATTAAAATTTCATAAGCATATGATGGTTTTCTTAATTAATATAAAACATAAATTTAGTTACATATTTACAATGAAATGTCTTTTGGATATTTATTTCAAATAAATAAATAAATAATAAAAACAGAAGCCTATTTTTGTTTTCTGAGTAATAGGTAAAAAATTCTGTACAAAATCGAATTTAATTTAGTGCGACAGGACTTTTATCAGTCTATTCTTCCATTTAAAGTCATGCGGTAACTGTGTTGTATTCTTTAACAACGGTTACTGCATTCATTTCTTAATTTTTTAACACGATTTTTCTTAATTTCATTATATAATATATATATATACATATACATTGGATTAAAATAATATATGTCTGACGAGAATAATTTCAATTTGTTTAATTGATAAAGACAAATAAATTGACTGTTTTATTTAATTACTATTGTAGTTTCCAGGGTTTTTCTTTTCTTTAAGTAATTTGAATTTTGTGGCATTGGATTTTCTGTTATCCTTTATTTTACTGATTTAAAAAAAAAAAATACTATCATTATATATATATTATTTGATGCGATTAAAAAACATTTTCTAATTGGTCTAAATACACAAAAAGTGTAAAAATAAGCAAATAAATAATAAATAACACGTTTATTTATTTTATTTTATTTATTTATTTTTCTTTTTAATCTTAAGGTATAAAGTTTCGTTCTTTAGCAACGATTATTATCAAAATTTTTATTGCAGGTTCTATATCAATTTAAATTTAATATTTTTTTAGCTTGTTGCCGAAGGAGAAAAACATCTTTACTTATATACAGTCGGTAACAAAAGTGTCCGAACACTAGCAAAAATTCCTATGTAAAAAAAAAAAGTACACTTTATACGGTTTTGTTAAGTAAATCCTTGTCGAATCCTGTTCTTAGTCAGTGTAAGAACATGATTCGATAGGGATTTATTAAACAGAACCGTATGAAGCGTACTTTTTTTACATAGGAATTTTTGCTAGTGTTCGGACACTTTTGTTACCGACTGTATATATATATATATATATATATAAGGTAAATTATGACGACGCGAAATGTTATATTAAAAGCAATAATCCAGTCGTGCTAAAAGAATAGAAAATACAGATTTTATAAAATATCAGAAGCTAATTCTCATGCCTAAGTTTGCTGTTACCCATTTTAGAATGATTATGTGGATGATAGTTGTTTTTCATTTTAATAAAAATATATGCATGATGTTTAATAAAACTAAACGTAATTTAATTAAAAATGGAAAAACAAGTTGGAATTAAAAAAAAATAATAAAAATTATTGCACATATTTACATAGTGTTGTTATATTCAGTGTTGAGGATAACAGATTCTCTTCTTTTCTTTTCCTTGAAAAATATTTTCAATTTCGAGAAATAATTTAAATATATATATATATATAAATGATAGATATCTTAATAAGCTTTAACCTTAATATTATAGCATATATATATATACATATATGTATATATATATACACATTTGATGCATACATAAAATTTATTCTTGAAACTTTTCAAATATCATTGCAATTTCATGGTACTTTCTTATTATTTTGGTTCATCGGTAGTCAGATAATTTGTAATTTGAAAACTAAATCTTGTGTTTTTTCGCAATTTTATGAATTACTAGCAGGCTTTGCCCGCTTCGCTGGACATTAAACTTAAATGAGTTGTCAAAATCCCATATCTTTATTAATAACCTAAGTTCTCGCTGTGATTGGTACAGGTTTTCTCGCTCGCAAAGTGAGGAGTCTGGCTCTCCACTGTCTTCGGCACAACTTACCCACTTCTTACTTCCCCTTCCTCAGCGGGTGAGTTCGAAGTTTTGCAAAATCACACTAATGTACATAATGCGTACACTTAATCAATATCCGCGCACCAAAATTCGCCATTCTAAGATAATTCAAAGCGAATTCAAACGGAAAGACATGTTTTTACACATGTTTATTAGGAACAACTTCAGTATAACCCCACAACGATATTTGGCGATTATGGCTAAATCATAAATCTAAAAATCATAAATCATATATGATAAATGATAAAATCATAATCTAAATCAGAAATCATAAAACATAAAATCATAAATCAAAAATAAACAACATATTAGGCTGCCATATTATATCGCAAACAGTCTAGAACAACATCGTTATCCTTCAAAACTGCGCCAAAGAAAAATCGCCAAATTCAGCTGTGGGGTTATACTGAAGTTATAGCGTTTATTGCCCTCCGACTCCGAGAAGGGGGGGGGGATTTCGAATTTCGTGAAATCAAATATTCAAATCAATTTCAATAAGTGCCGGATGCAAACAAACAATTTACGCACCAAATTTCGTGACCACAGAAGTCTTTAATAGAAAATATTATAAATAAATAAATACAAAACGCACAGGCTATCTCAATTGTGGCAATATTGGCTATCTCAATTGTGCAATTAAAGATCTTGGCGAGAAACGTCCAAGCTACTTTGGTTCCGAATTTCAAATTGTGCCAAAGGGATCCAATACTAAAGCTGTTCCATACACAAAATAAATAAATAAATAAAATAAAGTAAAATAATAAAATAAAATAAAAACTCTTCTCTGATATTTACAAAATAAAAATAAAAAATCTTGATAAAATCCAAATTATAATCATTTACAATTAAGAGGAGAACATAAAAAAACCCTCATAAGGTACATAATAACAACAAAAAAATTTGTTTTACTGCAGGAAAGAAAAGTACTGCTTAATTAAATAAAAATATTAAACTAATGCCAAATATCTCCATGCAAATATTTATCCACGTGCAAATTCCTCATTTTAAAAAAAAAATCACCAACTTTTGTAGGTATTTTTCTCTCTAATTTTTATTATTCACGTGAAATTAAAAATATTTCATTTTATTTCTGGAAAATAAAAATATATATAAATGCCTATATCTTATATATATTATAAATGTGGATGTCCGTTTATTTGACTGAGTTTCACGCTAAAACTGCTCGATGGATTTCGATAAAATTTGTTATGGAGATAGCTTATACCCTAACTTAAAAAGTTGGCTACCTTTTATTCCGAAAAAAAAATTTTTTTTTTGCGATTTTTATGCATAAAATAGCAATTTTGTAAGCTAATAATAGCAAAAAATTAGCCATTTAAATTTATCCATAATTTAATTGTTGCCAAAAAAAAAAAAAAACGAATTTATTTATTTTTTTCAACAGGAAAATAAATACATTTATCTAAACGTGAACGATAAAAAATTAAAAAAAAAAAAAAATTATGCATCTCACAAAAACTGACGTCATTTTTAATTAAAAATTTCTTTTACACATTGATAAAGTGCTAATACGCAAGTGAAGTGATGCCGTCACTGGCCGTTCATGGATGCAAGAAAAATATTTCCTATGTTAAACGTCCATTGGATTTTTTTGTAAAATATTATTAAAAATCGAAGAAAATTATTTCCCGATTTTAATCCCCATATTTAGGTATAGGTATGTATTAATTATTATGTCCATGCGTTAGATTAAGTTATTTTTGTTGTAAAATTGACAAAATTAAAATTTTTAATTTCAAAACTCTAGGAAAAAAAAAAGGCAAATTTCCATATTCGACTGAAAACTCAAACATTTCATTTCAAAAGATGATATTTACACAATAAATATCCAACTAATATACTAATTAAAAGGAAAATGATAAATATTCTATCATAATTTGAAGTAAAATTTGTTTTCAAATGTCTAAATAAAGTATCTGATATAAGATACTAATATGTTGCAGCGGAATAGATTTGATATCGGTCATCCTTAGCAGAAAAAAAAATATCGACGAATTATTTGGCGAACATAATTTAATTCCTTTCAAAAATCATGGTTATTTTAACAACTTATATTAAGAGAGTAATGAATAATATGAAACAATATTTCGTACAATGCATATTACGAAAATATACATCTGGCATACATATTTTCGTATTACGTTTTTGATCACCAAATACAATAAGCGCCAAGAACGACAGAGTTTTGAAATTTAAAATTAAAATTTTGTCAATTTGATAGCAAAATAACTCAATCTAACACATGCACATGATAACTATAATCTATACTAATATTATAAATGCGAAAGTTTGGATGGATGTTTGTTACTCAATCACACCACAACGGCTAAACGGATCTGGATGAAATTTTGTATAGAGATAGGTAATAGTCGAATAAGACATAGGCTACTATTTATACCGGAAAAATGTAAATTTTTAATTAATCTTCTGTATAATATAAATATTTCTTCTATAATAAAACTTTAAAATAATTTATTTTAATTTTTAATTGTTGCCAAAGAATATTTCACGCGAATAATAATAATAAAAATAATACATATTAAATTTGCTTAGGCACATGACAACATAACGTCATTATCAAAATTAAATAATAAGAAAATGAAAGCTAATTCAGATCTGTATTAAAGAGCTTTGTTAGTTGATAATCCTGGGTATATTTTTAATTTTAATACTGAAGTAGATAGGACATTTTTCGCCAAGGACTCCATTTTTGTGACAACAACCTTAAGCCAAGTAGTCCATAAAAAATATAAACAAATCTGTACATATAAAAGAGTAAACTCAATGATTCACTGACTCAATACTGCCATGACGATTCTGTGGGAAAGAGGGTCACAAATTTTAGTGACCAGGTTGGATTTCGGAGCCTGACCCCCAACTGAGACGGCATTTTGCAAAATACCCCCCCCCCTCTCTCCTTGGGGGGCAGAAGGCTTAACTCGGTTCCAAATTACTTAACGGTGAAGAAATTGCAGATGGAAAGACCAGACTTCAGTACAAAAAAATTATTTTCTGCGATTTTGGAATTTTGGATTTTTAAGGGGGGAGAGAAGGGAAAAGATTTTGGAAGAAGGGTACTCAACACACGAGGAAATCGAACTGAACACACACTACAAAGGGATTTTATGAAATTCTACCCTACCGCCCTTTAGAGAATGGGGGGCAAAAACATGTATTCATGCGTAACGCTGCACTAAATTATCTAAGGTTGGACATTTTTTATGTAAGGGACGAATATATGTATCTAACTCATAGTATGAAGAGATTTTGCGAAATTCACTCCTTTAAGAACGGGGGGAGAGATTTAAAAAAAAAAAAAAGTTTTAAAGCATCACTCAGCTTTAAATAATTTCATAATCTCAATTTTTTGATGTGTCGGTTATGTATGTGTATGCAACATGCAATATAAAGTAATTTTGGAAATTTACCCCCCCCCTTCCTCTTGGGGCGGGCGGGGCAAAAACCACATTTTGAAGCTTAAATCCGTCCAAATTACCTAGGAAAGGCGAATTTTGGTGTGTGGGTGTTAATTAGGTGTGCGAAATATGCACTTTGATGAGATTTTGTAAAACTTTCAACTGTAACCGCGAGGGAGGGGGAGTAAGAAGCAGGTAAGGGACTGCCGAAGGCATTGGGCAACTTAAAATTAGATTTTGACGGATTCCAATGTTTTTTTTTTTAAAGATATTTTATTATTATTAATGATATGCTGTTTTAGGGATACATTTCAATATAATGACCAGCGAAGCGGGCAAAGCCTGCTAGTATAAATATAAAATCTTTTACCGAATCTGGGTTAAAAACGGAAAAAGGGTAAAATAAATTAGAAATATCAGACCTATATTTATAAATTTGATACCAAATGAAAGGGGAGATTTATCTGAATCCAGGGGTGCTAACAGTTTTTCGATGCGACAATTAGATTTTAAAAAAATAACTAAAGTATGAAATTTAAGTGGCAACGGAAAAACGTAAAAAGGGAAAAATAAATTAGAAGTATTAGACCTATCGTTACAAATTCAGTACCAAATGAAAGTGGTGATTTTTCTGAATCTTAGGGTGTAAACAGTTTTTCGATACAACAATTAGATTTTTTAAAATTAACTAAAGTATGAAACTTAGATGGCAACACTTCATTTCAATCTTTTCATAATTTGTAGTGCGAATCACGTGAATAAAAAGTCTTTGACTTAAAAATTTATTTTTATATTTTATTTTTCCATTCAAAGCGTTTTAGTGAAAAAATATTTATGGCGCATGCGCAGGCGTTTTTTACCCACAATTTAAACACTAATCATAATTTTGAAAATTTCTATAGATATAATTTCAAGTTGGGTGAAGACCTAAGTTTCTGCCAAGCGCCGTTGAATTCCGTCCAGCCGTTCTCGAGTGATGCCCGGACAAACGTGTTTTAGTCTTTTACCCCCCAGGAGGGAACGGGGAGGAATTTCTGAAAAGTTGATAGATATAATTTTAAGTTGGGTGAAGACCTAAATTCCTGCCAAGCGCCGTTGAATTCCGTCCAGCTGTTCTCGAGTGATGCTCGGACAAAAAAAGTGACATTCGGACACGATGACACACACACACACACACACACACACACACACACACAGGCAAAATTTTCTGAAGTCATTTTCGGCTTTCATGGGGTGTGAAACGTGAAGATATCGCAAAATTTTTTGATTCCGACAAATTTACAGACAAAAGTGTGATTTTATTAATATAGATACATCCAGCAAGGCTATATAAAACATCTTTTTAGCTTTTGCTTATTTCCAAGTCTCTCTAATTTGATGTGTTCCCAGATATTAATTATTTATATAAAATGTTTTTCAAAACTGATGTCGATACACAGTTTTTCTCAAAAATATTTTCTGAAATATCATTTATTTCAAGAGTATTGAAGAAAATTTCTATACTTGATTTTCTGAAACTTTTATCAAAGAAAAGTTTTCTTTCCAAAGTATTTTCCTTTTCTATATTTTCTTTATTTTACTTCTCGGATTTAAATACATGAAAATATGACCATAATCCTTTTCAGAATTTTCATCAAACTCATAACTTTCCTTCACACCACCATAAAAAAAACTGAGCTAAAATAATAATTCTTAGGTCTCTTTTAAACTCTTTGCAATCAGGAACTGAATTTTTCGTCATTATTATAGAAAAAAGGTTTTCAATGGCATCTTTTAAATTGCAATTATCTAAAACAAAAGTGATCTCTTCAATACACATGCAATGGCTAAGAATCAGTTTTATCCACAAAATGGCGCCCGTGATGTCACTTGCCCTTCTTGACCAATCAGAGAGCGAGCGGCAAAGAGAAAAGCGTGTCGCTACTCTGTAAATCGAGGGCTCTAGTCCAGAAACATGCCACCACAATTTTTATCTTCTGCAGAGAAATTTTACTTAAACGGAAAGAAAAACTTAATTTGTAAAATCATTATCAAATACTTGTTGTGATTTTAGACTATTTTTTAAACTGTGTTCATATTGAAATTCTGGTACGGACTCTAATTAATTCTTTCTCGTCAATAAATGTCGGAATATTAATTTTTTTTCTTAGATTTGTTAGAAAAACATTTCTTTTCTGCATATTTTAGCACCGCATATTCCAATTTATTAAGGTCTTCGACTGTTAAGTTAGATAATAAACGGTTTTCTTTCGACTTCTTTGCATTTTCACAAAATCTGTAATCCAAGCTGTAACTTTTAGTATCTTTTGGTATGAGGAACAATTTTCTTAAATATAAAATTCTTGAGAGGAAACATCAAAAGATGTCGCAACAGTTTTTCTTTTTTCTGAGTATATAACTTTATCATCAGGATGAATTTCAGGTCGAATTCTGAAATTCTGCAAGGGATCTTTATATTTCTTTATAATTCCAGTTGTTCTTTCTATTTTCTAAAGGATTTTGTCATTTCTGCTGTCAACGGTGAATCTCAATTAAATTTTTCTTTCCAACATCTTTGCAGAATCAGTTTTGGCATCAAAGTGGCTGGACTCGTATAACCGATGGGATCAAGTGTTCTATTAATCACAAAAAGGACTGATCTCTTTGTAATTAATTTAGGTTTTTCCTTATCATTAGATGAATTCATTAATCTTATTGTGTCCTCTTTCTTATTCCAGATCAGCCCCAAAATTGCTATATTAGAATTTTCTCAGATTCTATCTTCATTTCATTAAGAAAATCTTCGTGTAGTAAGTTTTCATCATTTTGTGTATACCGCCAACTTCAAAGATCAAACTGAGCTGATGCCAAAATGTGTCTTGATATTTTTATCAATTCTCGCATTTTATCTGTATTTTCTACAATGGAATACTTAGCTACATAAAATGACATTTTCTGTTATTAGCTTTCTCTTTGTAAGATTCTTCTATTCCGTCAAATAAATAATTTAAAGCAGTAGCTAATAAAAATGGAGAAGCATTTAGCCCAAACGCAACGCGACAGTGTTGATATATTTGTAACTTATTATCACCTTCAAACCACAAAAATTTGACAAAGTTCTGATCGTTCTTGTTCAAACTTGTCTGACAAAAATCTTTTTTAATATCGACACGTATTCCTATTTTTCCTTTTCTAAATCGATGCAAAATTGCATGTATTAATTCGATTAAATTTGGACTATTTGCGAGACAGTCATTTAACGAATAGGAAAATTTCTTCTTAGCTAAAGCGCAGAAGATAGGACATACAAGTGTTGTGGCATGTTGCCTTATTGCAGCTCTATGAGGTAAAAAATAGCCACTATCTCCTGAATCAGATATTTTCTTTATTATACCTTCGTGTAGCCAGTCATTAAATACATTTTGGTAAGTCTTTAAATTTCCAGACCTTTTCAATCATCTCAACGTTAATAATAATCTTATTTATGCTAATTTGCGATTTGAAGGTATTGGAAGATGATCTTTAAGCCATAGGAAAAGAAACAACGTACCTCCCGTTCGAATCCCGTTTAACTGTTGAATTAAATAAACCTAGAGTTTCTTTATTCAAATCATCACTTTTTTTTTTTTTACTTTCTACGGGATCCCTTGTGTTCAAAAGAACTCACTCCCATACGTCACTGAATTTTTCATTTTTGATTCTATCAAATAAAGAAACTACAAGGATAGAGCTATCGATATTACAATTAGTTTCAGTAATTTTACCCATTAGGGTCCGTCCGAGCAGAGTTTCTACAGCATCTTACCGAACAGATAATATTTTATAATTACCAGTTAAAAGTTTTCCATAAACATCTGCACCAATAAGTATATCAATATTGTTATTTCTGTCTAGAGTTTTATTAAAATTTTCAAGATCTGAAAATTTTATCCCATACTGTTCAGCTTTCCTTATCTACGGACCATTTCTAATTTAAGGAATATTAGAACAGATTACTTCCTGGCCATAGACCTCAAAATTACATAAATAATCTCCAGAGAGAGAACTTATATATATTCTATCACAGTTATTTGTTCTAGTTTCTTCAACGCCTCCGAAAGGCTGTGTGTCATTTTCCATTGTCCTAATACATCGTAACCCATTTTAAAATTAATTTCTTTAGTTGTGTAACTTCGCATTGATCCTGTATCAAAAATTATCCTAGAAGGTATTTCTTTTTCACCCTTCCTTAATTCAGCAGTCACAGTTTTCAACAAAACATCTTTTATATGCGTTATATTTCCCAGCATTTTATCATTAGTAACCTTGCTTTCTTTAGAAACAGATTTCGTATCCTCATCTTGGCAATCTGTTTTAGATTCCGAATACATAATTTTTCAATGTCTTCTGTGACACACTTCGCATTTTACCTGACTTCTACAAAATTTCGCGGTATGCCGCCATTGATGCGTTTCGTTTTTCGCACTTTAGAAGGAAGAATTTGATTGAGAACTATAAATTCTCTTTCGTGACTATCCTTTATCAAGAATTGAGCTTTTACCTGTATGTTATTTCAGTTTTAAAAATATTAAGAACCTTTGAAACATCCCAATTTTCATCTAAATCGCATTTTTTTTGCAATTTTTAAAACAATATCCTGAGGTAATAATTTAATCAATATTGGACAGAGTAGTGAACCATAATTATCAGATTTTATTTCTAACGCATCTAAATTTCTAATCTCAGTCTGACAAGTATCTAACAATATCCTGAGTGCAATTATATCATTTGATTTTTTTAACAGGAGTTATATTCAGAAGCTTATTTAAATGAGAATTAATAGCTACTGTTTTTTTTTTTTTTTTTCAAATCTTTCTTTTAAAGTTTTTATTGCAGCACAGCCTGGTAGTTATTATATTATTCGTTTAGCTAAAACCTTTTATCGCGTCGGACGCCACACCTGTCAATTAACTGCGAAGTTAAGTAAAGTTATCAATGTTAGAAATTGCGGAATTTTTATTGATAGATGAATCAAATTGATCATAAAATCTGTGCCAATCAGACGGATACTCACTGAATATTTGTATAGTAAGGCAAGGGAGATTCACGTAAGGGGATTCGAACGGGCAAACTATTGCATTCTCTTCTATCTTATAATTTTTATTAAAATATGAACAAGCGGTTTTTCCAACGCAGAAAGTTCTTTTTTAACTTTGGACTTATTTACGGCAATGCCCGTATTCGTCAAATTTTATCACCTGATATTCAACTTCATTTTCATTAGTAATATTCGGAAATATCTTAGAATGTAAATTATTTAATCATTTTTCTTTAAGATCTAATTCGGCAAGAAATTCTTCCAGGTCCTCTTCAGAATAATTATTTTAAAGTAATTTCGTTTCAATTTTCTTAAATAACTTTGTCGTCTACGTTCTAACCGTAGAACGTTTAGCTTTAATTACAGCATCCATAATATGTAAAAAAAGTAGCAAGTTCTATAATTTATGTTGATTTTATTAAAAATATACTCGGTACCCTTTATTACATTCAATTTCACAACCAAAAATATTTCTTTGCAGTAAATCAAACTATCAACAGAAACAAATCACTTAAAATTAATTGTCTGTTCACATAAAAATGATCATTTTTTCTTCTTTCTTTATTTTGAAATTCTTATGTAATACACTTTAGATCAACTTCTTTTAATTCATTATCGCTTTTAGTCTGAACATAATTCTTCAAAATGAAATAAAAAAGCAAAACAACTGGTCGTCTGTTCGGGCGCCAGATAAAATATAGCAACAATTAGAGATGTGAACGGGGAATAAACCCGGTTTTTGGGGAAGGGAATTTTTAAAGTTTCCAAAACAAGGGAATTTTGAAAGTTTTCAAAATTGTGAATTTAGCAATTTTTTGTTTTGTTTTGTTTTTACCAATATTAGAGAAGTACTACGGCATTCCAAAATGTTATCTTACGTTTAGTTGGTTTTTATGATCTTTCGATTTTAAAACAGTGCTTTTAATGTCTACAAAATTAAAAATTACTAGTATAAAATTTCCTTAATTAACAGACTTATTTTTTTGTTATTGCTGTGTATTTACATCTTAGTTCTGACTGTATACACACTAAGTTCAAAGTAACACTTCTTTTTTTATGGCAGTTGAAGCTCATCATGTTTTAGTTGTATATCTATGAATGTAAATCTTTAATATTTTATTTCAAAAATAAAACAAAAATGTTCCGAAATAACCTGTGTTCACTAAAATGATCAATAATATTACACTGAAAAATATTATTTCAATTAAAATTTCAACAATATTAATGTGTAAAAAATAATTAAATAAATAACAGTCAAATTGTTAATTATCCAATGCATTCAAAAATTATTGCTGGAATTTTTAATAACCGAAGAACTGATGTTCCAGTTTGTTCCTCGTGCTATTTAACTGATTATAACAAAATTTTATCAATTTATGTGAAATTTTGTTAAATCAATAAAACAAAATTTCATAACTTTTAAAGTATTTTTATCATAATTTAATTTCATTGTATTATTTTTTATAACTTATTTTATTATGGTACTCATTAATTAAAAAAAAAAAAAAAAAAAAAAAAGAAAGAAAAAGAAAAAGTTTTCAAAGTTATTTAAACAGGCAGACAAAACTTTATTATTGTTAATAACGTAAACGTTTTAATTTTTATTATTTTTGTAAAATAGTCACATAATTTTCGATATCACTTTCATTTAAGCAAGTAGAATAAAAATGATATTGAAATAAAATGTTTGTGCATTTAAAAGAATAAAATTAAATCTAAATATTCAGTATTAGTTTCTTTCCATCAAAGTTTCCAATGTTCCCAAAATTCCCGGTTTAAACCCGAAAGTTCCCATATTTATTCCCTTGAATCAAAAATCCCGGGTTTTTTACATCTCTAGCAACAATGAAAGAATAGAATACGTAAAAAACTTCTTACTTGAATCCTTCTTTCAGGAGCAGTTGATTTTGCTTTTCTTAGTTGAATTTCTTACCAAATTATAATCATTTAAAAGTTACTTCATGTCTCTTAAAAAACACGATAATTTAATGAAAGTATATGCATAATTACAAAATTAAATTTAGGCTAATTATCAATGTTACAGTCACATCATGTCATATTTCTAGAGTTCTATAAACTCGAAATCAAATCAATTTTCTGAATCTCCTTAAAAAGAAAACTAAACGTGACTGTTGCCAATAAAAAAAAAAGGAAAAAATAATTATAAAAATAACAGAGCTCGAAAAAGTTTTTCAGATGATAAAGTTTATGAATTGAGAAAGTTCGGTTTCGTAACAATAGTTTTACTCATTATACACTCATTGCCATAAAAATTTGCGCACCAAGAAGTAATTGTTGGACCATAACGAAACTTGGCATGAAGGTACCAGAGGTGTTTGTGTTCCGGATTTTTTATTTTATTTACCACCGGTAATTTTTTAATAGTGGTTATAATCAGCGGTTTTCTAGTAATGTTTAGCAATTAAATATAGCCAAAAATACAATTCGTAATTACTGGTGGGAAATAAAATAAAAAATCCGGAACGCAAACACCCCTGAGGTACGTTCCAGGCAGATATGTAAATGATTAGAAGTGCAGTGTCATTGAGCATTGTGTAATGCTACTAGAGGGAATTGAACTTCATTCTTCTTGGAGTATAAAACAGGAGTACCAAATAACCAGTACCAAATAAACAGTAATACCAAACAAGCAGAGCTTGTTTGGTATAAATAGTCTGTTGCAGAGGTACATTTTTAAATAGAGATGACGTTATGCCGCCGTCGAAGACAATATGAGCAGCTGTCAGAGTCCAATAGGATTTTCTTAATTATCTTAAAAAAAAAAAAAAAAAAAATGCAGGATTACTGCTAGGGTCTCTTTTTGCTCTACTGTCACATGCATCCACAGCTTCCAGATCGGCTCTGCTCTGCTTTTCTCTTCCGTCATGCTGCTACTTCCGTCATGCTGCTCAAATCATCACGCCAGGGTTCCTTGGGAACCCACTCAGCTCACTGCTTCGAGAATCTTGATCATACAAGACCTCTACATGTGTTTCTCCTCTCCTCAGGTGAAGGTAAGCGACTGTCTCGACAGTCGTAGGCACTTCTCAAGCAAAGTGATGATGATGATGAGGGAAAAAAAAACATCGGTATGATGGAATCCGGGTGATAAACTACAAAGTACATGATGGTGACCAGGCCTAGGACGCGTTTGACAGACCAGTAATAAAAAAAACTCCACATCATACGAAACATACGCATAGCGCCAACTGTCTCGTTGTTCGCCATCCGGACATAAGCAGCACCTACACACCCTGTCCCCGTGTCTGTACGTACCATCGCAATGCGCCTGACTGAAATATATTTGCTATCATGGCGCCCATTACGTGTGCTGCCAATAACACCCACCCCCACTTCTCCGTTTGGAGTGGAGTACAGATTATTATACAGATAGGACACTCCCGTATATTCTTCGGTAACCGGAATTTGACTGCAACGACTCTATTGTCAACGGCTGTAAGTTTCTCGAGCTCTCCAGCTTACGCAATCGCTCGTCTTATTTTTATTGTATCTATGTTCATATCGTAATATTAGTGCAACGTTAAACCCAACATTCAACCGACTAACCATTTATTGATGTTTACGTTTGGACTTTGCTATTGTTTACGAATTTGATTGTCGAAAGCAATTTATTTTAATAAGCAAGTAAATTAATTTAATATTAAGCAAATTATTAATTAATTATTAAGCAAATAAATTTCGAAAATATACATAAACCAGAAATATTTTTTTCATTTTAAAGCATTTTGTATTATTTACACCAAGCAATGTTAAATATTTAAGATTTCATACCATACTGCTATTTCAGCATTACAGTTTGTTATATTAATTTGTACTCTTGAACACGAATGTGTTTGGAAAAATTTATTTTGAAACATAATAAAAATTAGTTTTATTTTTTAGAAAATAGCTGCGAATGTTAAGATTTTGTAAATTTAAAAGTGGTAAAAAAGTGAAGGAAAGAAAACTGCACATACGTTTTCGTTGGCAACTTTATTTATTGTTTACAAACTTGATTGTCAAAAGCAATTTATTTTAAGAAGCAAGTCCTAAATATTAAGAAAATATACATAAAATAAAAACATTTTTTTTTTCATTTTAAGGCATTTTGTATTATTTAAACCAAGCAACGTTAAATATTTAATGATTTCATACTGCTATTTCAGAATTACAGTTTGTAATTTTAATTTGTACTTGAATATGAATATGTTTCACAAAGCATATTTTTAAACATTACAAAAAATAATTTTTATTTCTTAGAAGAATAGCTGTGAATGTTTTGAGAATAATTTTGTGAATTCAAAAACAATAGAAAGTGAAGAAAAAGTAAACTCCCCATACTAACCTGCTACTTATTACTCGCGAAATAGAAAAACAATTTTCGATCAAAGATGCTATTCATGTAGACTTAACACATGTAGTTCCCCTCTGTTGACACTAGTGGTGCTACTATATTTCCGGTTCGCGTTTTAGCTTCACTGTCCTATCTGTATGATAATCTGTGGACTGGAGCCGCGCTCGACGGTATTGGATTGCAGCCGAATGGAACCAGGTCGTCTTCAGCGACGAATTTAGATTCAATGTGGGCAGTGATGACAATCATATACGTGTGCGGAGGCACCGTGGGAACCCTCAATCACACCTTTGTTTTACAGCTGCACACTGCATGCACAGCTGGTGTGATGGTATAAGATGGCATTGCATACGACACAGGGTCATCCTTAATATTGATTGATGGCACCATGATAGGACAGCGGTACATTCGTGATATCCTTCAGCCATAAGTGTTACAACTCATGGGTGGGCTCCTAGGAGCCATTTTCCAGTGGTGACAATCATGTATGTGTGCGGAGGCATCGTGGGGAACCCCTCAATCTTACCTTCACTTTACAGCTGCATACTGCATCCACAACTGGTGTGATGTTATGAGATGACATTCCATACGACACAGGATCATCTTTGATATTGATTCACGACACCATGAGAGCCCAGCGGTACATTCGTGGTATCCTTCATAAGTGTTGCCACTCATGTCCATAAGTATTGCCACTCATGGCAGGGCTCCCAGGAGCCATTTCCCAACAGACAATGCTCATCCTGTAATAAATGATCATTTCGCTTTGATTCTCTAATCATTTACTTATATCAACTTTGCACTTACGTATGTAAAATTGCGTTTCATTCTGACAACTCTTTCTTGGTGCGCAAATTTTTATGGAAATGAGTATATATATAATTTATCTTCATTGTATCATTATTATTTACTTTATAGGTTGTTTTCTACTTTTTGCTTTAATGTAAAGATGGTTGGTTGGTTGGGTTTAACGTCGCACTAGTACTGCGCTATAGGTAATTGACGACGGTCTGGGTCGCATCCTTAAGGATATAGTCCGGTGACAGCAAAGAGCGAATAAGGGGCAATTCTTTTTAGATAGAGGATGAAAAAGGTGTTATTATTATTATTATTATTATTATTATTAGTAGTAGTAGTAGTATTTTGATGAGGGGCAATAATGATGCTTTTTTTAAACTGAAGGCCAGACAGGATGGAGCACCTTCCTGAAACTGTCTGGGGAAGTTCGGACGACGCTTCAATCATCCATACCAACACCGGGATTCAAACTCGAGTGCTAAGAATTCAGAAGAAATTTAGACTTATTTTACAGTCGGCAGCTAAATTATTGAAGCGTACATCATCATTATATATATATTCAGTTTAATAGCTAATTTTTACCCTCAACTACATTTTTTTTTAAAGAAAAAGACTAAGGTCATGACTCGACAAATATTTACTTAACGAAACAGTAATAGGTGCACATCTTTTAATTAGGAATTATTGCTAGCGCTTTAAGAACTTTGCTGCCAACTGTATTATGAATCAGAAAATATTTTTATGAATTGAGTACAAAAAACAAACAGTTTTAGGTTGGTATTCAAAGCAGTACGGAGATGGATATTATTGCATTGAAAGACGGAGACCAACAAAACACTTGAATTTGCTGTGCAAAACATTCTAAAATATTTATCAATAGCTTGTTTATTTAAAAATGACCAACAATGCCATAAACTATTAGCTCTTGTACGGTTTTAAAAACAAGTAAACGCTGATTACATGAATATTTTTACGAATTCTTTCAAGGCGAAAAAACTTTAGAAAATATCATAAAAATCTTTACTATCACTAGTTTCAGAAACCCACGAAAAGGTAATCAAACTTTCGAGATTAACCACGTACTCGTATTACTTTGAGATAGAAGCATATTAATAAATGCCAGAAGTCTCAATTGTCTTTGAATATATATTCCAAACGCGAAATGGCCTCAAAATTCGTGATAGAGAGATTTCAAGGTTAGCACGTTACAAAAACAATCCTCTAGAATGGAAGTGGAGTAAATGTAACATCGTTTTGAGATTGCTCGAAATTGACCTCGTTTTGATTGATTACTAGTATACTTGTTCTGACATTTTTTAGGCAAAAAAATAAATAAATAAAATAAATAAAATAAATAAATAAAACAAATTGGATAAAACAAAAATTAAAATCCACTCAACTTTCCAAACATTAAAGTAACTGATAACCCATCGTTCAATAAGTCCCGGGAATAATCCCCAGATACTGTCACAAATGAAATATTTCTGTGTGGATAAAGTAAACCTAACTTTCAAAAGATAAAGTTTTATGAAATTTTGATCGTTTGTTGCCGATATATCAAAGTTTTAGTGAACCTACTTTTGATGTTTTCAAAATGAGGGACAAAGCTGAATTTCGTTTGTTGTTTAAACATTGTTTTCTGATGGACAAAAATACTGTTGAAACTGTAAAGCCATTTCTAAATTTCAGCAATAGTTTTGCCTATCACAAAGCAATGATTAATCAATTCACTAAATTCAGCTTTGTCCCTCACTTTGAAAACATCAGAAATAGGGTCACTAAAACTTTAATATCTCGGCAGCAAACGATCGAAATATCATGAAACTTTAACGTGTATCTTTTGAAAGTTAGGTTTACTTTACCCACACATAAATATTTCATTTGCGACGCTATCTGGGGATTAGTCCCGGGACTTATTGAACGATGTGTTAGTTGTATCAATAAACTAAACTGAGTAAAGTTACATAAACAAAAGTGAAAATTATAATAGTGTATTTGGATATTTTTCTTAATATAGTACATTATTTAATTTTACACTATTGTATTTCAAATAGTTTGAGTCTCTATATCATAAGGATAAAGAATTTTTCTTTGAGTCCCTGTAAATTTTATAAGTGCTAGATTCATGAAAGTCCCTGCGTGTGATGGAATATGTGTATAAATTTTCAGCTCAACCGAATAAGGCTATTAGACACTATCGTACTTTAAAAAATTTGGACCCTATAGACCAAAATTATAAAGAATTTTTCTTTGTTTTCCACCAAATTCTGTACAGTTTGTGAGACTGAGACCTATAGCATGTGTATAAATTTTTTGCTCTATCGAATAAGGCGTTTAGGTGCTATCACACTTTTAAGAATTTGGGTCCATAGGCCATAATGATAAATAATTTTTCTTTGCATCCCAGTAAAAAAAACTATGAGTGCTACTAGATTCACCATAATTAATTTGATTGTTATCTGTGGAATCTTGTACTTAATCTGCCATAAAAAAAAAGTTCTTATCTTAGGAATTGTGTATAATTTTCGTTAAAAAATAATTTTACTAGTTTAAATTTAATTATTTAATTATTTATTTTTTTATTTTTTTATTTTGAGGCATTATTAAATGATTCTTCTGTACATTTGTAAAGTTTGCGTTTACGCAAACTCCATCTTAACTTAATTAGTTCACTAAATAATAAGTAAGAGAACACAAGACTTGAATTAACAATAACTAAAGTTTATTTGAGCAGATTAATGGGGAGGGTGGCCTGGCAATTAAACTAGCTCAGTCAGTGTATTACTCAATCAATATATATATATCAACAATTAAATTAGATTATCTTAAATATCTCACCCCAGCAAACGATTGAAGATGTAGAGACGGTTGCACTCGTAACTCCACTGCTTCGACTTCACTTCCGATCGGAGGATTCCCTACATATCGAAATTCACTTTCACGAGCGCTAGTAAATACTCGTACTAACACTCATCACTACTTATTCCTCACTCCTCTAAATCTCAATTACTCTATACTCACCAAAATAAGACTTTCCAGAATTCACTATAATACTCCAATATCCACTCTATAATATGCTCCGACATCCACTATAATATACTCCAACATCCACTATAATATCCTCCAACATCCACACCCATCTACTAAAACCATTGCCATTTTATACATCTTCCGACATCCTCCTCTCTCTTCATTTCAATCCGTCCTTTTAAAATCACTTCTAATTTATCTAACATTCAAAATCTAAGTCTTTCCTTGCAGCACCCTGCCGACACAAAACTAACTCGACCTCAACTTTCGCCGAGTCACTGGCGACGAAGCGATTTTAACCGTCCCCACTTTCTACTTTGCTGGATCCAGCTTAATTTAAACAACTGTGGTGACGTTCTGACGTCTCAACCTCACACACTGACTATCGCGATTCGTTTTCCTTAAACAGTTTCTAACAAATATAATTCTTAAATATTTTAACATTCCCACAAAACCTAAAAATAAAGCAGGACATTAGGTTTGGTTTAAAAATAAAGACAGAAAATAAAAAGGTAAAGTAGAATATATAAGTAATTCAATTTAGGTGCTTGAAGTAATTGGAACCACACTGATTTCACTTGCTCCAAACAAAAAGTTACGCGTGTTCCATTTACAAATTTTCTGGGATAAGATAGCATTGATAAGTAACCAAAAAATTTAGAAATAGAACATATATAAAGTTACATTCATAATCTGCAAAATAAACTTATTTCGCTCACTAAAACGATAGAGTTTATTTCAAAAATGCAGTAATGAAAAATTTCCAAAGTTTGACATTAACTCTGGGTCAGAAAGTGGAATGAGAATATTTTTTTTTTCATACTTATAAAGCTATCACTCCTTCATGTTTTATTTGGTTTCCTAAGCCTTAATATAGTAAAGATCGATCCAAACAAACAAATATAATAACTGCACTTCTCTGCATGAAAATCGGCCACAACATCATTTTTGCAAATTTTTATGTAAAATAACCTCTTGAATCCGAATATGACGCCCATTTTGGCCCTATCACCTCCCATTTTTTGGAGTCGCCCCACTATTTTTAGAACTTTTCGGTAATTTCATGTCTATAAATTTGATTTGTAGGAGAGAAAAGGATTATTTTAACTATTAAATGTCTTCTGAGACGCTACAGAAGTAAAAAATTCTAAAGTATGAACATTTGCAGTGTTTTTGTTGTTGTTGCCGCGTGACAAGTGCAAAAAAAAAAAGTGTATGGACAAGTCAAATGGGACCAAAGGCATGGAGCGCAGCCCAGGCCACATCTCCGACTTTTTCGGTATACAGGGTGCCATGGCAGCAGTTGAGGTCGATGTTGAAGAGGGTAGAAGCAACAGAGATGCAATTAAAGAGATGCCTCGGATCCAGCTGAGTTCCTGGGAAGTGCCTGCATTCTGCGTAGGTTCTAGAGCCGTCGGGCATGATCTTCATACCTCTCATGTGCCCCGTCCGTAATCTGCTGATGGTAGTGGTGATTTCGCGGTCCAGATTAAGTTCCGGAAGGCACAATTTCTTCCGAAGTCCGCCGCAGAGCTGATGTTTTGCGACGGCATTTGCATCAAAGCAAGTGGTTTGAATGGGAGGGGGATTTATATTCCTATAGCCTCCTTGGAGAGGGAGTCCGCTTGTTCATTCCCCAGTTCATTTGCAGTAAGAAGAAAAATTAAGGGGGGGGGGTGGATTTGCTACACAAATTGTAAATTATATTTATTATATTTTACTAGTCAATTAATATTATTATTTATTGTACATTATATTTTCTTCTGTTTTTAAATGTTAAAATAATACTTTTCCATTCTCCAAATCAAATTCATGACCATAAAATTTCCGAGCAGTGATAAAAATTGGGGACGGGGAATGGCGTCCCGAGAAAGCGGTGAGTGATTGGGAAAAATAGATGACATATTTGGATTCAAGAGGTCGTTTCAGGAGGTCATAAGAATCAGCAGGAATGGTATCAGGTCTCGCAAAAGAAAAAAAATTGCAGCGTAGTGCTATTAGATCCAAATTCAATTTATCAATAGAGTGCGAAGCGATGTTTCCGTAACCCTGAGGTTAGACTTTACCTACTTTATACAAACTATTTTTGATCACAAAAATTATTTCTCTCTAGTTGATGATCGAAAAACTATTTTCATCACATTTTCTGGAGATATCAACAAGTACAAAGTGAGGTATCTTTGTCTGTATGAAACTTGTGATACACTAAATATAATTTTCATTAATGTACTACTTGACTAGGTTATAATCATCTTATTTCGTGTTTCACCTTTATTGTTAAATCATTTTCGACGAGTCTGGAGATTAGCACGTAACTAAAAGTTAGTGTGCCACACTTCTATGATTTTGGGTAAAAATCACATTTTGAAACAAAGGGAATAAGTCATCACTATGAGATAGAATACAATTATTTTCCGAACCCGACATTATTAGACTTTTACAAGGGAAAATTAGACTTTTACAAAGGAAAATAGGTTAAAAGGCAAAGGAAGTGTGTCTGTATTGGCGAATATATATATATATATATATATATATATATATATATATATACATTAATATTGTCTATATAAAGTGATTTTCTTAAACGTTAAATATAATAATTTTGTAGTCGGTGGATACTTTTCTGGGAATTTTGAAAAAAAAAAAAAAAAAAAAAAAAAAAAAAAATAGGTAAAATAAGATAAAATTTATTGAAAAAATATCTTTTTTCTTTCTTTCTTTTTCTTTTTTTTTTTGCTATTGTTTATAGTGTTACAAAATTGTAAATAATTGTGTTTATTTTTGTATAAATTCTTTCAAAGAGGCTTAGTAAGTTGATAAAGTGCTAATTTTGTCCATTTCTAGTCGTTTTAGCGTTGAAATAGCCTTATTTTCCCTTAAAATTGCATTAAAAAGCCCAATAAGGCAGGTAATGGATTTGGCGCCAAATTAGGCGACTTTTTACCACCTTGGCGATTTTTTTGGCGACCTTGGCGAGAAAATCCTTATAAGGGATATATCAGGTATGGAAGCTCTAATCCCATTGGCTGATGAGATATGGAGATTTCTGGAACGTTCCACGCTTTTCTACAGGGGTATATAAGCCTGCTTTCTCGCCAATGCGAGTTAGTTCTGTTCAGTCTGTGATCAGAGTTGGTCAGCTTGCATTGAGCCTCTTCGAAAGAGACTTGTTTTAAGTGTTATTGCTATACAGTTTGTACTGTGGATTTGCTATTGACAGCTGTTGTTTAAGCTGTGTTTACTGCTTGAATTGAAGCTGATACTTGGTTCATTGACCTGTATTTTTCTGGAACTTTCTGTGAATAAATTACTGAATTTTTGTAAGTTTGGCCTTTCATTCCCGGACAACTCACGAACCCCCAACTACGCAACAATAGAATGTCATACCGAGTTTGATCAAAATAAAAGTGATTTAAGGCCAACTTACGACATGCGAAACCTAGGTCTGATGAAAATGTCCTTCTTGATGTTCTCTGAGTTCCTAGACTGCATTCAACTTTTATTTATTTATTTATTGAGAAAAACCATAAAATCTCCAAATAGAAGACCAATGAATGCAAGGTGTATTCTAGCATGTTTTTGTCCGTCTACAGCTTTGAAAGCACAACCTCCCGACCACTGGTGAGACTTCACCAAAATAGGACAACCAGAAAAAAATGTATGCAGACCTTAACAGACTCATTGAAATATAATTATACTGTATGGACAGACACTTAATGTATCGATAATTAATTTTTAATTTTTAATTAAAAAATACAAGAATCTATTCTTAAATTTTACTGTATGCATTTATAATGTGAAAAATTAATTTCTATAAATATATGAATTTTCTTTTTTCCAATTTTCAGATTTTCTATGTAGATATGAAAGAATTCACTTTGGAGAAATGGAAATCATCGGCATATACTGGCTCTCCTCAGTATCGGGTTAATAATACACTTTACAAAGACTCTTTAAAAGTTTTCCTTCTGTAAGTAATCTAATAATATTACTACACAATTATTAACAAACACACAGAATATAATATGTTATGAGTTTAAAACTATAGATACCATGTTATTACCAATTAAAAATAAGTTTTATACCACAGTTTAGGAAAAATAGTGTTAATCTTATTTAAGCGCAGATAATTATTACTAAGAAATACTATTAAAAAATTCTCGTTTGAGAGATATGAAGAATTTGAAAAAAAAAACTTGCACCCCTTTTTAAAATAAATAGATTTTGAATATTTAGAATCAAGGTACATTTAACTATTATGTTAATTAAACTATACTGATTTTCAAAATACACTGCACTGAAAAAAAAAAAAAAAAAAAAAAAAAATCGACTCCAGATACCATTTTTGCTGATTCTTTTGTAAAATGACCTCCTGAATCTGAATATGACTACCATTTTGTCCAGTCACCCACCGTTTTCTCGGGACACCCTCACATCCCCAATTTTTTATCACTGTTCGGTAATTTTTAACCGACTTCAAAAAAAGAAGGAAGGTTCTCAATTCAAACCGTATGTTTTTTTTTAAGTTTGTTAGCTCATAACTTCTGAACGGATGCTCCGATTTTGACACTTTTTGTTTTGTTGAAAAGGTCTTGGTCTGAAATAGGTCCCATTGTAATATCTTTACAATCTGAAGAAAATACAGGGTGCCCAAAAAAACCAGTTCCAACTCAATTAACTGCCAAACGGCTGCAGCTATAGTTTTAAAAATGATATGTAAGTATAGCAAAGTGGCCAAGCACTACAAGGTTAAACCGCTTGCAGCGCCGACTGGTGGAAAAAAGCGGAGTTAGTGTTACTATCTCGAAAATGGTTCTAGAGAAAAAAGTGAATTACAAAGTTAAAAAGTATCATCGATTTAGTACAAAAAGATAGTTTAGACATTCATGCTAACATTCCTATCTCGGAAACGGTTCAAGACAAGGGGAAAAAGTGAATTATAAAATTGCAGGGCATCATCGATTTAGTACGAAAAGATAGTTTAGACACTGGTTCTAAAAACAGAACGCTTAAAACGTGCATTTGTTTGTTCACAATCTCCTATTTTATGCACACTTGAACGACATTGCATATGTTGTAGCGTAGCGGATGACATTTATGGTATGTAAAATTCAATGAATGGTTATTGTAAGCGGTCATATCGATTAAAACATAGACATTTTAAACCGACTTCATAAAGGAAGAGGTTCTCAATACAAACCATGTTTCTCATTGTTGTTGTTGTTGTTGAAATTTGTTAGCTTATAACTTTGTAAGAGATGATTTAAATTTAATACTTTTTTTGTTGTCGTAATGATCTTGTCCTGAAATAGGCTTCATTATGATTTCATTAAGGTATAAACAAATTACAGGATACTCACAAAAGTCTGTTCTCACTTTAACTGCTGAACGCATGCAGCTACACTGATAAAAGCAGTATATAAGTATCGATGTTGAAACTTCTGTCCGTCAGCTGCAATGCATATTTTGATCTTTATTTGAACTTTACGCTGCGCAATTTTCAGCGCAGCGAGTGACACGTATTCACTGCAATCTTCAATATAGATGCCCAATAGAATTTTTGGTTACGAATACAGCGTATCCGTTCTTTACATTTCTAAAGACTTTTTAACTTAACGTATGTTCATTCAATAGATAGTTTTTTGCTCATATCCGATAAAGGCAAGAAAAGTGACATAACTTAAAAATGCAGCATTTGAGAAAAATCAATTTAAAAATAAATTGACTAGAATAAAGCTTGCACAACTGTCTCTCGAGTGGATAACTTTCTCGATGGAGATGTAACATTTTTGTTCACATTGGGTGCATTTCATGTATTTTTCAGTGACATAAACCATTTTTTTAGTTATGTCACTTTTCTTGGAAATTGTGATTTGTGAAACTGCCGTCGAACGTCTTTTGATGTTCTACTATATGAATAAATTTTCACTGAAAAGAAAAAAATAAAATATTTTTGTAAAAAAATAGAACCGACTCCAAAAAGCAACTACTATTAAAAAAAAAAAATCATGAAATGAAACTAAATTGCGCCTAAAAGTATAAAATAATTTCATTCGTCAAACAACCTATAACACTACAATTAATCATAACTTTTGAAGTCGGCGAAAAATTATATAAAAATTGATACCTTTATTCAATACAAATATCAAATCATATTCAAAATACACATCTCACATTGTCACCTGCAAAACGCAGCCGAAAACTATTTTGATTCAAGAAAACAAATAAGATTTCGTAAAGAGCAAAAGTTGGCGAAGATGCTGGTATCTGACGTCTATGGTGAAAGAAAAATTACAAAATTATCTGGCAAACATATTTAATTTCTTTGGGATATCAAGATTAATTTGATAAGGTATATTAAGAGAGTAATCAAGAATATGAAACAATACTTCGTACAAAATATATTATGAAAATATACATCTTGCGTGTATATGTTTGCAATACGTTTTGAACGCCAAATGCAAAAGCCACCAAGGAAGATAGTTATCAAAGTTATAAACAAATTTGCAAAGGAAACTCTAACTTCGTAGAAACGTAAATACCGCATTGTGAAGAATGTTCACTGTTCTGTGTAGGTGCTACCAATGGTCTAATTGCATAGAGTGATAAAATAATAAAGGAAACATAAAAATGGATCATTCGACACGACAACATTTGTTGCTACCGATCTAAAAACAAACCTTTAAAAACTAATTAAATTTTAATTAATTTTGCGCCGACTTCAAAAGTTATGATTAATTGTAATGTTATAGGTTGTTTGACGAATGAAATTATTTTATACTTTTAGGCGCAATTTAGTTTCATTTCATGATTTTTTTTTTTTTTTTTTTTAATAGTAGTTGCTTTTTGGAGTCGATTCTATTTTTTTACAAAAAGATTTTATATGGAAATGAATTTGATTTGGAGAATGAAAAAGAATTAAATTAACACTTAAAAACAGAAAAATATAATTTTTAATAAATAACATTGAAAATGGATTTAAAAAAAAATATAAGAAATGTAATATACGAGTAAAATTTCAGTGGCAAATTCCCTCCTAAATTTTTCCCTTGCCGCAAATGTCGATGTTTTAGAATTTTGCAACTCTGTAGCCCCTCAGAAGGTATTTAACAGTTAAAATAATCTTCCCCTCTCTAAAGATCAAATTTATAGCCATAAAATTACCGTAAAGTGATAAAAATAAGGGACCGTCCCTAAAAAAAGGTGGGTGGAAGGGCAAAATGGATATCATATTCGGATTCAGGAGGTCATTTTACATAAGAATTTGCCAAAATGGTGTTGGAGGCAATTTTCATGCCGAGCAGTGTCGAGCATATGCCAAGCATATGCTCGCTGCCGAGCATATTAGTCGCCGAGATGTCATGCCGATAGATGTCATGCCGAGCATATTAGTCGCTGTCGAAGTATAACTGTTTTTCAAATGCGAAAATTTAATTATCAGGACATATTCAAAGAAAAAGCAATCCGTACCGCAAAACTTACTTATATTAGAATGAGTTGGGCTATTTCGTAAGTAAGTATTAGCATGTCGATACAGAATGAGGTTTGTTTTATCAAAATTTCTCTCTATAAATGAAACTATGCATCTTAAATCTGTGTTAAATTGTGATAAATTAACCCTCCAGTGGGCTCGCAATTATTTATTTCATCGTAAATATTAGGAATGATGCAAAAAGTGCTTAAAATCGCGTGAAAAACCGATTCGATGCTTCTTTACAAAATATTTGTCTCTGTCACGGTTTCAATTGTTTTTACGAGGAAAAAGGGCTTATCAGACCCAGCAACTTTAGAAACAACCAATTTTTGAGCCGACTTTAGCGCCGATTTTTCCTCGACAAAAACACCGTAGAGATTACAATAGACGAGTGAAAAGTTGGATGAAAGAAGACTAACTTCTCACGCTTATCACTTTTTCTTGGCGCGAATACAATACGCAATGATTAGTGTTAAAATTCCCTTTCATTTGTGTAAAATATCGCATTATTATTTCTATTTTGATCTTTGTTACAACTATTGTCATAACGCCATACGAAAATAAAAACGATTAATTCAAAATTCTTATCATTTAACGGTAAAATAAACGTGCTTAACGATAATATTTCTTCTTCAAATCTCCACTTTAAGCGATTCCCGTGTTCCGCCATCTTGGAAATATTACGTCAAGACAGCTCTGAAAAAGTTGGGCAAGTTTGGTGCGCGCTATCACACTGGGAGTAGAGACAACTTTTCCCGAAAAATCGTCGCTGATCAGTGGTTGGCTCTAAAATCGCCTATGAACTCGTTCTGTCTGATACGCGCTTAATGCTATAACTGAATTTTTCATAATCAGAACATATTCAGAGTTACAGCCACCTATAGCGCAAAACTTGTTTATATTAGTATCAGCTGGACTAACTGGATCTGAAATTTGTGGAACGAACTCTCGACCAAGCTTAAATTTTATTAGTGTTTTAAATAAAGAGTGTTAAAAAAAGTTTTGCATCCTGCTCATTTCTTTTTTTTTTTTTTTTTTTTTTTTTTTTTGCTATTTTCCTTTGGTGCTTGTATGTATCAGTTTTCCATGTCACAGTTGGCCCACCAGCGGCCGAGCGGTTCTGCGCTCAAAGCTGGTAGACGTGAGGTGCCGGGTTCGATCCCCGGTCGCGCTCGTCGGCCTAGCCGTTCGGAGTTTTCCGTGGTTTCCTCCGAAACTTGCGTAAATACGGGCTAGGATCCCTTAGAAAGACCTCCACGGAAGGCACTCCCCCTCAGGCCTAGGACCCCAGTGTTGTCAATCGGCCTTAATCCCCAACACCAACACCATGTCACAGTTTTACAAATTTACAAGTTGTTTCATCATTTGGAATGTAGAGATACCATTCTTAATTTTAAGGTATTTTCTTGTTCATCGATGAGTAATATATTATTTAATTACAAATAGATTTTTGGAAAGTAAGTTGTTTTCCCCTGTTGTGGCTGTTACCCCAGTTATAGCGGCTTTCACAAATATTATGATTTTTATAAGTTTTAACATGAGCTAGATAATCAAGAACTACAGTCAAAAAATTACAGTCACTAAGAAGTCAGTGGTTGATAATAACATAAAAAATAAGTCATGTTATTTTGTATTGATCAGCAGCGGCAGAAATGTTTGTTAAAAATTTCCTTAAGAATTACCTATTTACATTAGCTTCATTCCGTAGAAATTAATATAAATTTGAAATTTTTTCAACATTTATAGTTATAAAACTCTTTTGGATCGTTATTTTTAGTTTTAATAAGTGCAAGTTTTAAATTTTAGCAGTAAAATGAATGACTATAATTGATGCCTATTTCAAAAGAATTTTCCAGTTTGGCCATTACTTTTTTTTATACTTTATTTCTTTGTAACAAATATATTTATGTTCAAAAAATTTTACTAAAAGTCAATATTAGGGTTAAATTATTATAATATCTATTTGGTAAAAAAAATATCGACATATAGTAGTATTTAAATTATACACGAAAAAACTTTGAAAGTAACTACATATCTGGTTATAAAATTATTTTTAATAATTATTTATTGTAATTGCTACGCCTAATGTAATTCTTTGCGTTAGTGGGTAAGCAAGCCACCACCACATGTCAGAGTGTGAAAAAGAAAAGGAAAAAAAAAAAAAAAAAAACAGGAAATAAGTCTTGGCAAAATAATAATAATAAATAAAAGAAACGCTCAATCACTAGAGCGAAAAAAAAAAATAGAAAAATAATATATATGTATAAAATCGCAAGAGATTAAAAAAAAAGAAAGAAAGAAAGAAAAGAAAACTAACACTATCTAGAAAATGCAAGAAAAATAATCAAGAAAAAGAAATCGAAAGGCAGTAAGGGCAGGCAAGTGGCCTTGAAGCTGTCAAAAGGGCTTGCTACGTCTCGCCTAATATTATTTGCACCATTGCAGTTTAGTTTATATTGTAATTTATTTATTAGTTTTTGAACTAGTTCAAATAATTATCATGTAAAATACTATAAGAATTCAAGATTAAGCTTTTAATAAGCGTGAATTAAAAAAAAACAAAAAAAAAAACGCTTACATCCAATATAAGGTTTCAACAGTCAACATAGTTGATGTTATTGAAAAACTACTCAAATCTCAATTCATTCGAAAAGGATTTGTTCTGCAGACAATAATATTCCCTGGCACTCTTGATGTCTCCAAAAGTTATCTAATTTTATGTATGTTGGCCATTTCAATTTCACATTGTTAATTCATCCTTCTATATGAAGACGAAAAAAAAATCTGATGTGGACATCATATGACTTAGGCCATCATATGACTTAGGACATCATATGACTCACTTTAATGTGAGTAACTGATTCGTAAATAAACAGACAGTTCCAGCCCACGAACATTTCTAAAAACAAGAAAAAAAAAACTTACTTTAACCACAAAAGGCACGATAATATTATTACACATGTCGACGAGACATATATAGTAGTTCTTTTTAGGTATAGTACTCCACGGCTTATTACATAATCTCTCATTGGCAAATGCACTGCTTAGAGTTAAATGAAAATCATTCGAGTACAGATGGCATACTTTAGTTCTCTTTGGCGAAAATTAGTGGCGAGAAATGATACATTTTAACAAAGCAATTAACTCCGTTAAAATTGAGAAAGGGCTTACAATTCTGGCTATCCTGTAACAATATTCTCCATAAAATTTGATCGCTAATCTCGCCAAGACGCTAATCTCGCCAATCGCTAATCTCGCAACGCAGTCTTGGCGTCGTATTTGGTGACTTGGCGAGTGAATTTGGCGAAAATTTTTAGTTTAGGGCTGCCAAAGATTGGAAGCTCTAACTTCAGTAAGAACAGAGTTCTGAAACTTATTAATTTATAGCGCAGAACTAAAATCTTCATAAATTATTTAAATTACTAACAAGACTATAAAAAAAGAAAAGTGATTATTGATGATTATAGACTAGAACTTGCCTATATTTTTACGTGCTACTTCTTATGCGGTATAACATTAAAAGGGAAAACAGATGGTATTTTCTTCATTTCCACTGAGGTGGGTATTGACTTAGTGTCAAATTAGGCATTCAAATGGCGAAAAGTGGTAATTTAGCATTTCCATAGTTAGGGAACTCTAACTTCAATAGAAGTTCTGGAAATTTTTGTAATGATTCATTGATTTCTAGCATAGAACAACCTCGAAAATCCTACAAATCACTAACAATACTCCCGATTAATTCAAATTCCATCTAGACTTGAAAATTTTCGGTTGTTCCTGAATTAGCAAAATTTCTGCTGTGTAGTGTATTTAACAACGTTTTTTTTAATTTCTGTAGTAAGAATGACAGTTTTATTGAATTTTTTTCCAGAATATTCATTGATTACACTGCTCTGATCGAAAATTGCCTCCAACACCATTTTTGCAAATTCTTATGTAAAATCCCGAATCCGAATATGACGCCCATTTTGTCCTATCACCCACCATATTAAGGACGGCCCCCTATTTTTATCACTTTTCGGTAATATGGCTATAAATTTGATTGATTTTTATGGGGAGGGTGGGAGGATTATTTTAACTGAGGGCTACGAGTTGGAAAAAATCTAAAACATCAACATTTGCGGCAAGGGGAAAAATTAGGGGGGGGGGGGGTAGGAGGGATTTGCCACTGAAATTGTGTATTACATTTCTTATATATTTTTTTTCTCTATTACTAATGTTATTTCTTAAACATTATATTCTTTTGTTTTTAAGTGTTAAATTTATTTTTTATAATTCTCCAAATCAAATCCATTGCCATAAAATTATACCAAACAGTGATAATAATTGGGAGAGGAGGGTGGTGTACCGAGAAAATGGTGGATGACTGGGCGAAATGGTAGTTACATTCGGATTCAGGAGATCATTTTACATAAGAATCAGCAAGAATGGTATCAGCGGATGAAACACACACTCACACACACACACACAGGTTGGCAAGACGTGCAAACTGAGGACTATGTGTATACACCGCCAATCGGGGACTTCGTAAATAATTGACTTAAAAGCATATTTTTGATAAATAACTATTAATAAAACTCATTCAATTATGAATCAGCTTTGATTTTTCTTAAAATTCCAAAATTTCTCAATATTTCTCAATATGTATTTTTACCGTCTAAATGGGGACCTCGATACACCGCAACACACACAGTGAACTTGATACACACAATCAACTGGGGACTTTGTAATTTTACAATCAAATGAGGACATTGACTATGTTGATACACACAATCAAATGAGGACATGAAGTTTTTTTTTTTTTTTTTTTATGTTATGGTACAATTCACATTATACATGTTGCACATAGTTTAAGAAAATATTTTACAATAATAATAACGCTCAGACTTGCTAAGTGACTCTGTGACGATGCACGATGGCGAATTAAACGCCGCATAAAGTTTCCGGGAAAAAGAAATTTGTTAAATGTATTGTAATGAAAGTATTTGTAATTATGTGAATAGTTTTTGTAATACAAGTGAATAGTTTTACTAGTATTTTAATGAGTTTCAAAGTGGCTTCTGGTGATCAAAATACCACTTTATAATTTATTATGAATAAATGAAATTTCGTACACAATATTAAGTATATTGTATTGTAAGCCTGTTGATATTGTATAATTTGAAGCTGAGATTTCTTTGATGTTAAGACATTGCCTCCTAAACTAGATGCCTTCCGCGTGGCTCGGAAACTTGGCAAGAGTTCAAACGGTAAACAGCGCCACCTGGTGCAGATTGTGCAACTTTTTTATTCAACTGTCACGAATAATTTTCATAAGTGATATATGATATATATAATCGACGTTTCTTCGATTCTATTCGCCTTTTATGTATATCAAATCACACTTTAAAAATTTTTGGTGGCTGTTGAATAAAAAAAGTCGCGCAATCTGTACCAGGTGGCGCTGCCTACCACAAAGTTTCCGAGCCACGCGGAAGGCATCTAGTTTAGAAGGCTATGGCCTATGGTTAAGATAATTTACAGCGCCCCCTAATGGGAAAAATGTATTAACAGTGTTGTATTGGAAGGGTTTGTTTGAGATTAGAATATATTGCTTGTTTAAGTGAGTGTATGATTTTCATCATATTTTAGAGTGTGTTACAGCTTCTCTGGTGGTCAAAATACGAATTTATATTCTATTATAAATATTATTTCGCACACATGATTAAGTATGTTCATCACATGATGGGAAATTAGGATTTTATTGTGATAAAATGCTTACAGTGCCTCATAACATCAAGAATCTTAACTGAATGTGTTGTAATGAAAGAATTTGAGTGAGATTAAGATACATTATGTGTTTAAGTGATTGAATAGTTTTAAAAATAATTTAAAAGTGTTTCGCAGTGCTTCCTGTTGGTAAAAAAAGCAGGTAAGAAAATTGTGCTAATACAAACTGACATTCAAGAACATAATGCAGATTGGTAAACCAACTCATAATATACATCGACAAGCTGAGACGAATACATAGCGGCAAGTTAAGACATAATACACACTGGCAAGCTAGGACATAATACAAACCGACAAACAACGGCATAATACACACGTGCTGAGATAGGACGTAATACACACTGACAAACGAGGACATAATACACACCTGCAAGCGAAGACTTAATACACAACGGTAATTGAAGACCTTTTACACACAGGCAAATGAGGACATGATACACACCGGCAAGTCAAGACCTTTTACACGCAGGCAAATGAGGACGTGATACACACCGGCAAGTCAAGACCTTTTACACGCAGGCAAATGAGGACGTGATACACACCGGCAAGTCAAGACCTTTTACATACAGGCAAATGAGGACGTGATACACACCGGCAAGTCAAGACCTTTTGCACACAGGCAAATGAAGACGTGATACACACCGACAAATCAAGACCTATTACACACAGGCAAATGAAGATACGCACCGGCAAGTCAAGACCTTTTGCACACAGGCAAATGAAGACGTGACACACACCGGCAAATGAAGGCGTGATACATACAGGCAAATTAAGACGTGATACACACCGGAAAGTCAAGACCTTTTACACACAGGCAAACAGAGACGTAATACACATCAACTATTTAGGATGTAATGCTCGCCACCAAGCGAGGAAATAATGTACACCTGTAAGGCAGTACTTAATGAACTATAGCCATAACTAGCCGACTAACAGATGGTTCAACAGGTTTTAGCTTCCATGAAGAATAAAAATACTTTTATTAATATGAATAAAAGTCATTGTATATATGATTGTATGTCTTTCATCTCCTAAACCCCTGAACCGATTTCAACCAAACTTGACACAATCAGTGCTTATCACAATGTTCGAAGCACTGCGGGTGTTTAAAAATTTTAGTGCACGCACAATGGGAGGGGGTGAGAAAAAACTCGCTGGAAAACCACACTTTTGTATGTTTCCTATAGTAATAATGTATCTAGAAACTTCAAATTTGATATTACCTCTGATTTATAATTTTTTCTAAGTGGATGTTTCTAAAAATTCGAAATTAGAAAAGATGAAATGATTAGTTAACATTCTAAAACTACGTTTTTATAAAAAATGTTCCGAACAGTGGGAAGCAAGGGAAGATTTCTTCATTACAAGCATTCCTTCGGTGCGCAAATTTACACGATATTTTAAACGCCTTCTAAATCAGTTTATTTTCGAAACTAAAAAGAATAATTCTCTATATTTTCTTGACGTTTTGATTTCTATATAAAATGATTAGTTTTTAACCATTGTCTTCAGAAAACTTTATTATGACTCTCTTCCACATAATCTCTCACCCACCCCAACAGAAAATGGCTGCTTTCTGTATTTATTCTTACCGGCTTCATTTGCTTTCATTTTCTCTGATTTTAAGAAGAAATTAACATTTAAAGTATCTTGCTCTTTCTCTAGCTATAATTCCTCTATGGCCGATAGAGCTCTAAAAACCAAGAATTCTAAATTTCTCTTTTTAACTTGAATTACCAATGTTTCAATCATGTAATTTTACATTTTTATTGTTCCTTTTTTTTTTTTTTTTTTTTTTTTTTTTTTTCCAGAACATCTAAATTTTTTCATAATTTGGAATTAATATAATTTTTAAATTCGTCAACAATATTAAATTTGCTTTTCCTAAAAATTCCATTCCAACTGATAATTGACGTGGTGTTTAATAATACCTAAATTATTTGTTGAAATAGATAGAAGCCTTTTGAAATATCATATAAATAAGCCCACACACAAAAAAATAAAAATAAATTAAAATAAAAATAAATTAAACAAATGCCCGTGATGAAAAGATCTCCTAATTTTCTTTTACTTTCCCTTATTGGTCTCATGGGTATTTTTATTCTTACTATTTATTTATTTTTTAATTTTTAATTTCTAAAATTGACATTATTTCCTCTCCTGTCCCCTCTTCTCATTTGGATTTCTTGGAAAGTCTTTTTTACATTTTAAAAATCTTATTAATATTTCTTCAGCGTCTTTCATATCTAATGTTTGGAAATTACACACATAACTTTCTCATGATCGGTCTTTTCTTTCTTTCTTTCCTTTTTTTTTTTTTTTTTTTTTTTTTTTCTCTTTTAATGTCACCATTTATTTTTTTTATTAAATTTATTTTTGATATTTTTTCTGTCCTTTTATATAATTATTCTTATTACACCAGATCTTTTCTTGATTTTAATTTAGCTTGTCTTTTGGATCATTTTTGTGTGTTGCCGCTTTGCTACATTCATTCCGACTTTATTTGCCTGACTCAGAATCACAGTTTTATTTCGACCTTAAACTCGGAACATTTGTCGCGATTTATTCCATTTTGTGATGTTTACAGATTTTTTTTTTTTTACTTATTGATATACAGGATTAGTTAAAATAGTCTAATGTGTTTTAACGAAGTGAGTGGGCGACAACTCGTTGAATAATTTGAAACATATTTTTATATTTAATAACAATTTAAATATTTTTTTGTTAATGTGCACATAATATTCAAACAGGGGATTGTGGATCGGCGAGGCTATAGTCTTTCAACCGAAATGTATGTCTTTAAAAATAAGAAGATTTTTGAAGCAATTTTTTAAACTAATTTTAAAGGATTTTAAATTACTCTAGATATTTTGAAATAAATAACATCTTACACATTAAACTATAGTAATATTCTGCACTAATGTGAATAACGGAAAGAAATGTCAGTGATACACCAGATTACTCTTTTTCTGGTCAGGGGGGGGGGGGGGATGATTTCATCAATTTTAGAAAATTATGGAGTGGAAGGCTGATTTTTTATACCAACTATGTGAAAAATACCAGAGCCGGGAATAGAAACCGGGACTTCCGCTTGAGCATCCGCACGTGAAGCGGAAGTCCCGGGTTCGATTCCCGGCTCCAGTATTTTTCACATAGTTGGTATAGAAAATCAGCCTTCCACTCAATAATTTTCTGAAATCCACTTTCAGGCTTGAGGAATAAATTTTCTAAATTAGATTTCATCAAAGTTATGATTAAGTTTGAATGATCTACTGGCAGCTGACGAGTTCTTTAAAATGTATTGTCCAGGTTTATCCCCAGTTAGATATGATAATATTGAGATCTGACTGTATATTTATAATCAAATTTTTGTCCGTGTTATATAGGCCCTGCTTAAAAGTTGGTTCAAATGTCCACAAGCAACATAGAATTATTTGTATATTTTTTGTCGCTACATTACAGACCATAGGTTGCATTTTATTACTGTTAATTTACATTCAATATAATATTATTAACGTGCATTTTTAGAGTGCTGAAAATGAAATACTTTGCATATATTTTTTAGCATAAATGAATATGTAGATAATTGTATCGTATTTAGTATTATTAAACTGTTCTTGCTTTGTGTAAATATATATATTAAAGCATAATAACTGGAATTTTTTTTATTTGCACATTTTTACATTTATTTTAACTCCTAGTAGAAATCTTTGAGATTTTGTACAATGATAGTAATTTTACATGATTTAATTCATTACTGTCTCAGAAACAGCTCATTATTTTTTAACCCTGTTACTATAAATGCCGTTGTTGGAGATATATCAATTTTTGGACAATCTCAAAGTTATTTTTCTACATTAATTGAATTGTTCAACATATTTTCTTTTATTTCTATGCTTCATTTCCACATATAATAACTTAGTACTTGGATGACCGAGTTCACTCGGTCTCATCGTAAAAATCATTTGTAGTTTAGATACTGTGATTTCTTTTCAGGTAAACATAAATATGTTTGTTATTTGTTTGCTCAAGGCGGAGAACGAGTTAACAATGCAAGTTAATATTCCTCGATATAAGGAAAATTCAAATCCAATTATCATATTAAATCTCTAACTACAGTTTATTATCACAATCATTTAAGTAGTTTTTTAAAAGACAAGATTTCTGCTACACATTATTCTAGGACAGTTACGGTTCACTTTTCTAAAAATGATGATAAATGAAGCCGTTTTTAGTTTTAAAAATAACCTCTAACAATTTTTATTTAATCCTTTCAGCAGTTTCTATTTAAAAATAAAATAAATAAAAGGTTATGCGCATTTTTTTGTGGTATGCGGTTTACCAGTGAACGCTAATTATAATGAAGATGAGTGTTATTCAAACTCAAATTGAAATGTCATCTCAAAAACACATCAACTCTAAATAAAAACATTCGAGGGTTAAAAAAAAAAAAAAAAAAAATCAATTCAATTGTAAACTCAAAAATTCCCTAAATCTAAGTTTTTATCAAAATTATTGAAATAGTTTCTAGAAAACCATGTCTTTTCCATATTTTGCTATGTACGAATGAAGGTTTACAGTAAACTCTAATTTTTATGAAGATGGGGATAAATCAGATGGGTTTCTCCTCTCAAAAATAAACCTAATGCTAATGTTTTATCAAAACAGTTAGAGCCATTTTCTGGAAAGTTTCTGTCGTAATTTTGCCAGAGGCAGAGTGAGTGCTAATTGTGTACGTTAATTTTCCTAAAAATGAAGAAAATTCAAATTGAATTGTCATCTAAAAAACCCCATACCTTAAATACTTATCAAAATCGTTCGAGCAATGTTCTTAGACTAAGAAAATGATTCGACGGGATTTATTTAATAAAACACTAGTAAGTGTACTTTTTTTTACATAGGAATTATTGCTAGCAATCGAATGATTTTGCTGCCGACTGTAAAGCCGTAGGTTGCAATTGGCCGATAAAGGGTTGAAAACGGACGCGAATTTTCCTCAAGATGACGATATTTCTAATCACTTTAACTCTTCAAAAAACACTTAACCACAAATTTTCATCAGAATTATTATATTCATTTTCAAGTAAACCGAATTTCTGCCATATGATGCAACTGGCTTATAAAGGGTTTGCACCGAACGGGAATTTCCCTGAAAATGAGGATATTTCCCATCGATTTAGATACCTCAAAAACATTTAACTCCTAACTTTTATTAAAATAGTTTTATCCATTTCATAGCACATCCAATTTCTGTTATACGGTGCAAATGATCGATAAAGGGTTAATATCAAAAGGGAATTTTCCTGAAGATGAGCATACGTCCATCCAATTTATCTCCCTTAACCTCAAACTTTCATTTGTATTGTTTTATTCCTAAAACTCTACCAATAATAGCCCAAATGTATAGAAAATCACCAAGACTCTTCTTGAGGATATTTCCAAAAACTTACTTTTTTTTTTTTTTTTTTTTTTTTTTCCGATTTGCAATATTTGGGGGGAGGGGGATATACGAGGGGACAAATTGGACCCCATCTTTTAGCGCTAAATTCGTCCGTGGAAATCTATAGGAGGTAAGGTCACAAATTTTAGTGTGTGGCTTATTTACGTGTGTCCAACACCCATTGTAACAGGATTTTGCGAAAGCCCCCCTTTCCCCCCTTGGGAGTAGGGGGGAATAAATACGTTTCGAAGCATAACTTTGCTTCAAATTATCTCAGTAATATTAAATTTTATGTGTGGGTTGTTTATGCGTTCCCAACACGCACTATAAAGGGATTTTACGAAATTTCTCGCTCCCCGCCCCCCATTTAAGGGCAGAAGGGGGGATAAACACGTTTCCAAGCATAAATTTGCGTCATATTATCTCAGTAAGATTAAATTTTATGTGTAAATTATTTATGTATTCCAAACACGCACTATAAAGGGATTTTATGAAATTTCTCCCTCCCCTCTTTAAGGACAGGAGGGGGGGGGGTAATAAACACGTTTCCAAACATAACTTTGCTTCAAATTATCTCGGTAAGATTAAATTTTATGTGTAGGTTGTTCATGCGTTCCCAACATGCACTATAAAGGGATTTTACGAAATTTCTCCCTCTCCCCCTTTAGGGGCGGGCAGGGGGGCAAAAACATGCTTATGAGAGTTATTGTGCTCCACATTATTTCAGGATAGCGATTTTTTTTTATCTGTAGATTGGTTGTGCGTACACAAGACACACACTGCAAAGGAATTTTGTAAAATTCCACCATATCCCTCTTGGGGTAGGGGGAGGGGGAAATCGTTTTTCCCTGCGCAAGCTTTGAACTATCTTAGGCGATTTTTTATGCGTGGGCTGGTTATGCTTTCCCAACACGCATTATAAAGGGATTTCGTGAAATTTCCTCTTACCTCCCTTTAAAGGCGTGGGGGGGGGGGGAGCAAAAGCACGTTTTAAAAAGTAACTCTGCTTCAAATTATCTCAGGAAAGCGATTTCTTGATATGTCGATTGGTTATGCGTATTCAACACACACAAACTACAAAGGGATTATTTTCAATCCCGTGTTACCCCCCACCCCTTTTAAGGGTTGGTGGGTAAAAAACATGTTTCTACACGTAACTTTGTTCAAAATTATCATAGAATAGCAATTTTTGATGTGTGGACTGCTTATACGTATTCAACACACGCTACAAAGTAATATTTAGAAATTACACTCTTCCGCCCCATAGGAGGCGAGATGCAAAAACATGTATTCATGCGTAACTCTGCAGTAAATTATCTTAGGAAGGACCTTTTTGATGCGTGGGTCAGTTACATGTACCTAACTGATAATATAAAGTGATTTCGCAAAATTTCCCCCCCCCTTTTTTCCTTTAAGAATGCGGCTAAAAAAACACAGGGGGTGGGGCTAAAAAGCATGTTTTAAAACATAACTCTGCCTTAAATAATCTCAGGATCTCAATTTTTTAATGTGTCGGTTATGTACGTGTATGCAACATGAACTATAAAGGGATTTTGTGAAATTACTCCTACCCTCCTCTTAGGGGTGGGCGGTGCAAAAAAAAACACGTTTTCAAGCTTAAACGTGCTCCAAATTACGTTTGAATGGCAAATTTTGTTGTGCGGGTTTTGATTAAATGTATTTCATATGCACTTTGATGGGATTTTGCAAATCTTCTCACTTTACCCGCGAGGTATGGGGAGTAAAATGCAAGCAAGGCGCTACCGAAGGCATTGTTTCTCCAGACTAGAAATGTGGCGTGTGGGAAAACCGCTACCGAAGGTAGCGAGAACTTTAACTTAGATTTTGACTGATATCAATGATTTTTTTTTTTTAATTATAATTTTGATATGGTATTTTGAGAAATTATTTCGATATAATGACCAGCGAAGCGGGCAAAGCTTGCCAGTAGTTTATAAATTAGTAATTACACTGCTCTAGAAAAAAAAAATATATATTGCTGATTCTTATGTAAAATGTCCTCCTGAATCCGAATATGACCACCATATGCCCAATCACCCACCGTTTTCTAGATACACCCCCTCCTTCATTTTTATCATTGTTTGGTAATTTTATACCCATCAGTTTGATTTGGAGAGGGACGAAGATTATTTCAACGGTTAAATGTCTTCTGAACTGAGGAGCTACAGAAGTAGAAAGTTCTAAAATGTGAACATTTGTAGTAAGGGCCCTCTTCACTTACCATTTGCTTTTCTTAAAGACAATGTTAATCTATGGGAAACTTTCTTTGCACTTAAAACAGTGACATATTAATTGATTGAGACGCGGTTTTTTTTATTGGATTACTCTCATTTCGTAAACTAACGCAGCTTTTGTAGATTTTATGAAAGAATAACAGTTGTTTTTTAAAAAAGCTGTTTTATTGCAATATTTGGGTTGATGCATTAAATGGCTTATAAAAACTCTTTCAATTTTTTTAAAACAGAATTTAAAAAGCTGCGTCAATCTCAAAGAGTTTAATTCAATGCGGAAAAAATCCTGTATTTTAATAAAATTTTAAATCAATTAAATTTGTAAAGAAAGTCCAAAAATTTTACAAATTTGTGCCGATTTTCGTTTTAAAATGCGCTTTTTTTTTTATACTGTAATTTCACTTTGTTGAATGCAGAGTAACGACATTAAAATTTGTTTAAACAAAATTCACCCCGTAGGCTTTAATGATAAGAAAAACTTTGGAGTGTCCCTGTACATAGAGCATGAAAAATATACACATAAAAAATTATACAGCTATTTCTATACAGAGCTTGAAAGTGTCTACCAATTTGCAAGTTATTTGGAGAATTTTTGCAGCCGTTATTGCGGTACATGTACATTCTATCCATAGGCCATAGTGGTAAAGAAAAATTTGGTGTGTCCCCGTACACGAATTCCAGATAGAACAGACGCCAAACACACTACAGCTAATCCCATGCGGCTCGAAAACATGTGTACAAAATTGCAAATCAATAGAATGATTTTTGCGGTCGCTGAAACAGACAAACAGACAAACAAAATATACACACAGACGGAACCCAAAATCTTTTTGAGTCGCCACAGGGAAGCTTCCACTCACGTTTCGACAATGAACTAGTGGATCTGCAGATCAGGAGCCCCAATATCCTATTTGCATCACACATTATTGAACAGGTCATTTTTATTTATTTCTCATTTTTTCATATATGCGTATATATTGATTCGATTGACTTGCTACATAAACAGATACGTTCCTGAGGGGGGCTGCCAACGCCTCCGAATCTAATAAAGATAGAGCTATGAATCTTCAGATTTAAGACAGAACTGGTGTACAGATGCATTTTACAAAGTTTGGTGAAAATTGGAAAAGTGGAAGTGGGACCGTAAGTCCGTATCCAAAAACAGCTCTAAAGATTTTCTTAAAATTTACTACATAAACACTCTATTAGATGTCCTTTCGAATTATATCGTTGGTTAGTTCAGGAAAATTGGTAGGCTCCCGGTATAAATAGCTGAATTTCAAGTCTCGCAAGTGCGATTTTTTTTTTTTTTTTTTTTTTAAGGCTGTACGGATTTTTTTTCAAACTCGCCATATTAACTCCCTTTTAAATATCCTTTTGTATGTAATTTTTGTTTTCCGATCAATAATTGAGTATGCCAAGTTTTGGTAAAAGATTGTATCTCAAAAACGGCTCTAACGATTTTCTGGAAAATTGTTGCATAAATCCATTACAGATATCCTTTCTCGTATAATACGTGGCTATTACAAGAAAATTCACAGTCATCATGCTCAGGTAGGTCACTTTTAGATCTCGGAAATTGGTGTTTCAAAAAATAACTACCATTTTTCCCCCTTTATTATTTCTTAACTCGCTATGCAAACTGTTTTAAACGTCTATATATCAGTTTTAGTCCAGGCAACGAAGGCCAAAATTTGACGAATAGAGGAAAAAAATCATGTAGTTTTGAAATTTTACATAATCATAGCCGAGAGGGTCCTGAACAACATACTAAAAGTCCCCGCCCGTGGGGGGTGAGCGGGGGGCAGGGGGGCATTTAAGGGGGGCATTTTTCAGTTTTTATTAAATATCTTGAAAACTATCGCATTTAGAGAAAAAATTTGAAACACAAAATTAATCTACGTAAAATTTCCTACAAAAATGTATATTACATTTTGTTTGTACGATCATTAGTTTAGAAGATATAGGGAGATGAAATAACACATTTTCTTGAAAAATTCTTTTTTGCAATAGTAAAATCAACTAAAGTGTGCAATTAAAAGGGTTCTTGTCAAATATTTTCTAATGTAAAAAACAAATATATACATAGGGAATATGCAAGGATAATACAGCATGTTTTGTACGTTTTAAATAATTTTAAGGCTAGTAGGCGTAAGTGGTGGTTTGAGTAAAAATCCAGATAACGAAGACCCAAAATCGATCAACATTAAAAAAAAGTCCTTCTGGCTTATTCGGAAGGGTAGGTTGATTTCTTTTTCCTTATCAAGTATAGCCGTCATTTTGTTTCAAGATGGTGGCTACAAATTATTAATGCACTTGGTAGAAATATTGATGTAGGCTCACATGGATTTTTAAGCAAATCGGTTCATAAATACCTTTTTATGTGAATTTAAAAATTTCAAGTGTCCGGCGCTTGGAAACAAAATGGTGAGTTAAGTTGACGAATACATGAAATGTATTTGTGAGATAAGTCTACTGTACACATATAGTTCGAATTAATTCAAAATCTCAAAAGTCATCGTGTTGAAAAATTAAGTGACTGGCACTTCGATCAAAATAGCAGAGAAAGTTCCTCATCTAAAATATCGTTTCAAATTTGAAAATAATTTTTTTTGTAGAAATTCTTTCAAAGAGGTTTAGTAAGTTGATAAAATGTTAGTTTTCTGCATTTCTAGCTTGTCTTAGCCTTAAAATAGCCTAATTTTTCCCTAAAAACGCATTAAAAAGATCCAGCAGCGCAGGTAAGGGATTTGGCGCCAAATTTGGCGACTTTTTCCCTATGGCGACTTTTTTGGCGACTTTTGGCGAGAAAATACTTATTATCGATATACCAAAGATGGACGCAATAACGTGATTGGTTCACGAGTTACGTGAATTTTCTAGATTTTTGTTGTTTGAATGATAAATTCATTTTTCAACTTTGATTTGAATTGATTAAGTATTTCTAAAGTTACCGTGATAACAAATTTTCCAGTGGCCGCCAGCTGGAAACAATACAGTGGAACAAGTTGCCCAGCAAACATATCCAAGATATTTGAAGCATAGGTTCACTGTCCAACTGTGATTTAAATAAGTGCCGTGTTTCAAAAGTTAATTTTATGGCATATTTTCAAGTGACAGTCTAAGTGGTTGCAACTTGGAAACAAAACGACAAAACAACTTGCCCGGAGAAATCATCCAGTATACTTGTATAAGTTCCTTGTCCAGTTCTAGTTCAAATTAAATCAGTATTTCAAAAATTATCGTCATAAGAAATTTTCAGGTGGCACCACTTGGAAAAAAAGTCGAGTGAGATGCCCAGCAAACTTATCTGAGATGTTTGAAGGATAAATCCACTACCCAAATTTGATGCGAATTGATTCTGTATTACTAAAGTTACTATATTGACAAATTTTCAAGTGGCAGCCACTTGGACATAAAATTGCGGATCAAGTCACCAAGTGAACTTATCCTAGATATTTGAACCATAAGTTCACTATCCAACTTTAATTTGAATCAGTTTAGTATTTTAAAAGTTATTGTGATGGCATATTTTCAAGTGGCAGTGTGAATTCAAGTGGCTGGAACTTAGAAACAACATGTCGGGACAAGTTGCCCAGAGAAAACATTCAAGATAATTATATGATAATATCACTGTCCAAATTTGGTTCGATTTGGAGTATTATTTCAGAAGTTATCGTGATTTTAAATTTTCAAGTGGGAGCCTGATTTCAAGTGGTCCCGCTTAACTTAAGATATCTGCCACTTTATAAAAATGGCGGATATAGTTTACTAATAAACTTCATTGAGATCCTTATGTTGTCTGTATTTACATCAAAATGCAAACAATTTCAGAATACGCTTTTTACAATTTAAATTTGAAATTTTCAAGTGGTCTGCACTTGAAAACAAAATGGCGGAGCAACTTGGTTAACAAACTCATCTAAGATATTTATAAGATAAGTTGAGACACTGTTCAAATTTGGTTCCATTTGGAGTATTATTTCGGAAGTTATCATGGTTTTAAATTTTCAAGTGGTAGCCTGATTTCAAGTGGTCCCGCTTAACTTAAGATATCCGCCACTTTATTAAAAATGGCGAATAAAGATCATTTATAAAGTTACTTGAGACACTTGTATGATCTATGTATTCATCAAAATTAAAAAAAAAAAAAAAATCGGAATATGCTTTTTACAATTTGAATTTGAAATTTTCAAGTGGTCTCCACTTGAAACCAAAATGGCAGAGCAACTTGGTTAACAAATTCATCTAAGTTATTTATAAGATAAGTTAAGACACTATCCAAATTTGGTTCGATTTGGAGTATTATTTCAGAAGTTATTGTGATTTTAAATTTTCAAGTGGTAGAGTGATTTCAAGTGGCCCCGCTTAACTTAAGATATCTACCACTTTATTAAAAATGACGGATAAATTTCATTAATAAACTTCATTGAGACCCTTATGTGGTCTATATTTACATCAAATTTCAAACAAATTCGGAATACGCTTTTTACAATTTGAATTTGAAATTGTCAAGTGGCAAGACACTGTCTAAATTTGGTTCGATTTGGAGTATTATTTCGGAAGTTATAGTGATTTTAAATTGTCAAGTGGTAGCCTGATTTCAAGTGGTCCCACTTAACTTAAAATATCCGCCACTTTATTAAAAATGGCGGATAAACTTTATTAATAAACTTCATTGAGACCCTTATGTGGCCTGTATTTACAACAAAATTCAAGCAAATCTTGCTTTAAATATGCTTTTTGCAATGTCGGTTTGAAATTTTCAAGTGGCTGCCACTTGAAAAGAAAAAGTCGGAGCAACTTGGTTAACGAACTCATCCAAGATATTTATAAGATCAGTTCACTGTCCAAATTTGGTTCCATTTCGAGTATTATTTCGGGAGTTATCGTGATGACAAAATTTTCATTATAGATAGATAGATAGATAGATAGATAGATAAACGAAGTGATTGCAATAGGTCGATTTCTAAAGAAATCAACCTAATATAGTGTGAAATTGAGCACAGTTATAAGGTTAAGTTTCCTGAACAAAAAACTAAAAGTCCCCGACCGTTGTGGGTGAGCGAGGGGCAGGAGGGGCATTTAAAGGGGGCAATTTTCCGTTTTTATTAAATATCTTGAAAACTATCGCATTTAGAGAAAAAATGTCAATCACAAAATTAATCTACGTAAAATTTTCTACAAAAATGTATGTTACATTTTGTTTGTACGATCAAAAGTTTAGAAGATATTGGGGGATGATATAACACATTTTCTTGAAAAATACTTTTTTGCAATAGTAAAATTAACTAAATTGTGGAATTAAAAGGGTTCTGCTCAAATATTTTCTAATATACAAAACAAATATATACATAGGGAGTAAGGATAATACAGCATGTTTTGTAAGTTTTAAATAATTTTAAGGCTAGCAGGCGTAAGTGGTGGTTTGAGTAAAAATCCAGATAACGAAGACCCAAAATCGATCAACATTAAAAAATATCGTGTAGCTTTGAAATTGAGCACAGTTATAAGGTTAAGTTTACTGAACAACATACTAAAAGTCCCCAACCCTATTCTGTGTTATTTATTTATTTTTTTTATGTTATTTGCAATAGTAATAATAACTATATTTCGTAATTAAAAAGGTTCAGGTTAAATATTTTTTACTCATACAAATAAATATTTGTATATAAATATTTGTATGTGTGTGTGTGCGCGCAATGCACCAAGTTTAAAGAGTGGAAGTCAAAATATACAAATCGAAAAATTCCACTTTTCTGTAAGATATCCGTAAAATACAAAGCAACGGCTATCACAAAGGATTGCATGGGGAAGCGAAACAAAGGGTTTTCGCTAGTACTGCAATAGAACGGAGCAAATTCTCCGAATTTTTATCGTTAAAGACTGAAAAAACATGTGGAAGATGTAACTAATGTGTAAAATGCAATACTTATATTTCAAATGTAAAGGTTAAACGAAGGGTAATGGACAGGTTTCGATAAGGATACCCCTTCGCTTTGTAATGAGTGTGCTCTATGACTTGTGAGAACGTTTGTTACATATTCTTATTTCATTTCTCTTACGTTTAGTGTGTATTTAATGTTTCTTCTGAATTTTTTGCGATTACTTAGTGTATCGATATGGCAGAAAAATGTTTAATATGTGAAAATGATATAGTGATTGATGTATGCAACATAAATGAGAAAGGAATAGAGGGATTAGTAAAAGCGAGCATTTCAAGAAAAGATGGAAAAGATGAAATTTTTAGAGGTAGAAAAATGATTGTTCTGCATTCTTCTTGTAGAAAACATTACACAAGACCTCAGACAATCGCAAGAGACTTGAAACTATCTGAATCACGACAACAATCATCCATATACTTTAAAATAAATAGAGAGTAATCTAAATATTTATACTAAAATATTGTTAATTTTTTTAATGCATGCTTGCTATAAGTAATTTTAAAGTATTTTAATGTATCATAACATTCACATTTTATGTATTTTATATCTACTATCACTTACAGAGGATTTAAAGAAAACGCAACTTTTAGTATGTTGTTCAAGACACTTAACCTTATAACTGTGCTCAGTATCAAAGCTATAAGATTTTTTTTATGTTGATCGGTTTTGGGTCTTCGTTATCTGGATTTTTACCTAAACACCACATGCGCCTACTAACCTTAAAATTATTTAAAACGTACAAAACATGCTGTATTATCCTTACATATTCCCTATGCATATATTTGTTTTGTACATTAGAAAATATTTTATCAGAACCCTTTTAATTCCACAATTTAGTTGATTTTACTATTGCAAAAAAAAAAAAAAAAGAATTTTTTAAGAAAATGTGTTATTTCGTTCCCCTATATCTTCTAAACTATTGATCATACAAACAAAATAGAATATACAATTTTTTTAGGAAATTTCACGTAGATTAATTTTGCAATTGAGATTTTTTTTTTCCTGTAAATGCGATAGTTTTCAAGATACTTAATAAAAACTGAAATGTGCCCCCTTTAAATGCCCCCCCCCACCCATGATTAGGGACTTTTAGTATGTTATTCAGGACACTTAACTTTATAACTGTGCTCAATTTCTAAGCTACGCGATTTTTTTTTTTTTTTTTATGTTGATCGGTTTTGGGTCTTCGTTATCTAGATTTTTACCCAAACCGCCACTTGCGCCTGCTAGCCTTAAAATTATTTAAAACTTACAAAACATGCTGTATTATCCTTGCATATTCCCTATATATATATTTGTTTTTTTACATTAGAAAATATTTGACAAGAACCCTTTTAATTGCACACTTTAGTTGATTTTACTATTGCAAAAAAGAATTTTTCAAGAAAATGTGTTATTTCATCTCCCTATATCTTCTAAACTAATGATCGTACAAACAAAATGTAATATACATTTTTGTAGGAAATTTTGCGTAGATTAATTTTGTAATTGACATTTTTCTCTAAATGCGATAGTTTTTAAGATATGTAATAAAAACTGAAAATTGCCCCCCTAAAATACCCCCGCTCACCCCCCACGGGCGGGGACTTTTAGTATGTTGTTCAGGACCCTCTCGGCTATGAGTGTGCAAAACTTCAAAACTATACGATTTTTTTTTCTATTTTTCCTATTTTGACTGGACTTATCCAGATTTTTACTCAAACCGCCACTTGCGCCTACTAGCCTTAAAATTATTTAAAACTTACAAAACATGCTGTATTATCCTTGCATATTCCCTATGTATATACTTGTTTTTTACATTAGAAAATATTTGACAAGAACCCTTTTAATTGCACACTTTAGTTGATTTTACTAATGCAAAAAAGAATTTTTCAAGAAAATGTGTTATTTCATCTCCCTATATCTTCTAAACTAATGATCGTACAAACAAAATGTAATATACATTTTTATAGGAAATTTTACGTAAATTAATTTTGTAATTGAAATTTTTTCTCTAAATGCGATAGTTTTTAAGATATTTAATAAAAACTGAAAATTGCCCCCCTTAAATGCCCCCCTGCTCCCCGCTCACTCCCCACGGGCGAAGGCTTTTAGTATGTTGTTCAGGACCCCCTCGGCTATGAGTATGCAAAATTTCAAAATTACACGATTTTTTTCTTCTATTTTTCCTATATTGACTGGACTATTTGTCAGGCGTCTACTTCGTTAGGTCAATTTCATGTTTTCTGATCACATTTAAAAAAAAATGTATATTCTAATATGTGAAATAGTGGGTAGTGGAAGTAGTGTGGTTGCTTCATACTATTTTTTTTTTTTTTTTATTTATTTATTTATTTATTTTTTGTCGCAGATTTATGGATAGATAATTTTTTTAATGGTCAAAATATGTTCAGGACACCTGAAATTGTGTAAATATATTGAAAGCTAGAAGGTGAAAGGTTTTGAATCCAATATTTTATTTCATCTTGTACAAAGAAAAAAGTAAATAGGAGGACTTCGAAAATTTTTACGAATCCAGTATTTTTTTTTTTTTCTTATAAATACAGAACAAGGTTCACTATATCAATAACTTCAGTTTGTGGTTGTACTTTTCGCACTTCTTCTCGAAAGGGGGGGGGGGGAAGAAAAAGGACAAAGGAGATCAAATGTGAGTAATTTCTAATACAAAGCTTGCAGGAAATGGGAGCAATTGTTTATAAAATTATTTCCAAGCGAAGAAACCACATTATTAGTTACACTTTACACTCAAAGATTTCGCGCCTAATGACGTAAAGGTGCAGCTGACCTTTTCAGAATGATACATGGACACTGATTATAATTTATAAGCGTTTTTTAGAATTACGATAAAGATAAAAAATCACGTAGATGTATTTGTATATAATACAAACTTATTTTAAAGTTATATATAATATTTTAAAATGTTAAAGGTTTTCGCTTATTATAAGATATGCATATGCAATTTTCAGAAATAAGTTCTAGATTAAAAAAAAAAAAAAAACCTGGAGTGAAACAACTACACGACTTTCATTACTTACCGTTGCATGTATTATATGCATTTTTTTGGAGATAATATAATCAGAAGACATAAAATTAAACTAAAAAATTTGACACCTAAAAATTTTCTGGTAAGATAAAGCTTATACACATGTAAAGATATATAAAATAGATTTACATAACGAATTTAACTAGTATGTTGTGGCCACCACGAGACTTTCTTCTATATTTTCCTATACAAATTCACTCAGTAACAATAATAAAAAAAAAAAAAAGTGGGACTTTGACAAAATTTTGGGTAAAATGTGAAAATTTGTTAAAGTTTGTCAAAACACGGAAACCGTGGGACTTTGACAAAATTAGGGGAAAAATGCAAAAATATGTTAAAGTTTGTCAAGACACGGAAACCGTGGGAGTTTGATAAAATTAAGGGGAGAGAAAAAACAAAAACAAAAGATTTTTTTTCTAAGTTTTTTTTCGTAAAAAGTAAAAAAAAATCGATAACTTTGTTTTAAATTATCACAGATTTATAGTTCAACCATTCATTTTAAAGGTACTGACGAGACCTTTCGAAAGATACCCATCTTGAAAATTTTTGCCCTATATCACCCTGTTAAAAATTTAGAAAAAGCGGGATGGCAACGCAACCTGTAAGACGATTTTTACCAAAAGTTGATAGGCACTAATTTATGTCAAGGTGCAACTACATACCAATTTGTATGAAATTGTGTGCAGTAGTTCCAGAGATACAGTTGCCACAAAATTTTGTCACACACACACAGCCAGAGACAGACATACAGACATTTTCTAAAAATGGTAAAATCGTGTTCTACAGCTCTCAAAACGTGTAAATCCATCAAAAACCCGAAATCGAAAATTTTTACGAATCCAATACTTTCTTCTATTGAAGATAGAAGAAAGTAAAAATGGTCAAATCGTGTTCTACAGCTCTCAAAACGTGTAAATCCATCAAAAACCCGAAGTCGAAAATTTTTACGAATCCAATACTTTCTTCTATTGAATATAGAAGAAAGTAAAAATGAAAAATGAATTCAGAAGACCTCAAAACTCATAGAAACACAAAAATGTCAAGTTTAAATTTTTCCATGATAATATTGTTCGTATATAATATATGATCGGAAATTAATTATATGTATTCTTTCATCATCCGTAATTTTATAAAGTTAACGAATCGCTCTTTTATTTAATCAGTCACAATACTTTTGTTAAAAGTCTGTTTAGCGCGTCCTTTAAGCATTAATTTATTACGAAATCCAAATTTATCAATTATTTTTTTTACTTTCTTCTATATTCAATAGTTATTCAAATAAAGTTATTGATTTTTCTCATTTTTTTTTCTTCTATATTCAATAGAAGAAAGTATTGGATTCGTAAAAATTTTCGACCTCGGGTTTTTGATGAATTTACACGTTTTGAGAGCTGTAGAACACGATCTGACCAGTTTTAGAAAATGTCTGTCTGTCTGTCTGTCAGTCTCTCTCTGTGTGTGTGTGTGTGTGACAAAATTTTGTGGCAACTGTATCTCAAGAACTACTGCACAGAATTTCACAAATTGGTAGGGACCAACTAAATACCAAGTTTAGTAAAATTTCGTTTAAAAAAAAAAAAAAAAAAAAGTTTTTTTTTGTTAAAAGTAAAAAAATTCGATAACTTTGTTTTAAATTATCACAGATTTATGGTTCAGCCATTCGTTTTAAAGGTATTGACGAGATCTTTCGAATGATACCCATCTTCAAAATTTAACCCCCGGGGGGGTTCTTACCGATGCCCCCCCATGCACAATTTTTTTTTCCTAGTTAACTACTACTATTATCAATAAATCATATTAATTTTACAATCACAAGTTTAAAATAACTCTCATTATGCCCATTTATACGGAATTTTGTCCTATGCTGCCATGTTAAAAATTTGCATAAAAGGTGATCACAGCGCCACCTGTTGAGCTATTGATCCCCAAATCATCTGGCCACCAGTTCATGTCAGGGTGCAACTTAATACCAAGTTTGGTTAAATTTCATTCATTGGTTCGTGAGATACAGCGTCCACAAAAAAATGATACAGACAGACACACAGACAGACAGACACACAGACACACAGACAGACAGATATTTTCTAAAAACTATCAATTCGTGTTCAGGATGTCCCGAAACGTGTAGATCCATCAAAAAACGGAGGTCGAAAATTTTCGCGAATCCAATACTTTCTCTATATTACATATAGAAAAAAGTAAAAATAGTAAGAAGAAAAAAATCGGTTTAGCCGTTTTACGAAACATTAATTTCCGATATCTAAAACTAATCTACCTAATCAGGATGACTGCTAATTTACCTTTAATAACCGCGTTATACATAAGAACGGATATCTAAAATGGATTTATGTAACAGTTTTCAAGAAAATCATTAGAGCCGTTTTTAAGATACCGACTTTTGCCAAAAGTTGGCATACTCAATTATTAACTTGAAAACAATAATTACATACAAAAGGATATTTAAAAGGGAGTTAATATGGCGAGTATGAAAAACATTCTTACAGTCGTTTTTAGAGGAACACACTTGTGTTCCTGACGGTTCCTAGTTGAGAGACTTGAAATTGAGCTAATTATACAGGACTCTTATCAATTTTCCTCCATACTAGCCAACTATATCATTCGAAAGGACATTGAATAGAGTGTTTGTATAGCAACTTGGAAGAAAATGTTTAGAGTCGTTTTTGTGATACAGACTTACGATACCTATTCCGGTTTTCCAATTTTCACCAAAATTTGGAAAATTCATCTGTACACCAGGCCAGTCTCAATTCTGAAGTTTCGTAGTTCTATCTTTATTAGTTTCGGAGATACGATAGTCTGAAGATTCCCCAAAAATATATATATACATACACACGCACACACTGACCAATTGCCAAAAATTACTTTTTTGGACTTAGGAGACCTTAAAACATGTAAATCAGGTGAAAACTCGATATCGAATTTTCGGACCGAATACAATACTTCTTACAATTATTAATTACGGTAGTCAGGTAATGGAAGTAAAAAACCATAACAAAAACTTTCTTCTATATCATCTATATAACAGCGTCATTTACTGTCTAACGAGCGCCCAAATGTTTTATGATAGTTTCTCACAAGGAAAATTTCGACTATATATGTAACTTGGTGCGATTTTAACCATATGGAAAATAACTAATAATAAGAAAAATTGTTTGACATAATCATAACTATAATTGATGTAAACTAGAGTCCTGCGTATTGATTTTTTTGCGCTAGATTGAGTCATTTTTTTCTGTAAAATTCATAAAATTTTAATTTTTTATTTCAAAACTCTAGAAAAATAAAATGACAGACTTCCATTTTCGACTATAAATACGAGGGTGAATCAAATATAAACGAGACTTTTGGACCTGCGCGCGCAATAGTGATGGAAGAACGTTCCGCTGTTATTGGCTGTTAGGTTGGTTTGTCAGGAGTGGGGGAAGCACGTGACTCATCATCATAGACTCGCTCAGTGTCCATCGTTACGATGTCCGAGCAGGAGGTACCTCCCTCTATTGCGCAACGTATTGTTATCAAGTTTTTAGCTGCAGAAGGTGTAAAACCGGCCGAAATCTTGAGAAGATTGACTGCACAGTTCGGGGAAGAGACGCTGTCGCGAGCTAGAGTGTTTGCTTGGAATAAACAGTTCGTGGAGGGCCGTGAACGTGTTGAAAATGAGAGCCATGTCCGCAAAACCCCGCACCAGCATTACAGCGGGCAACATCGACAGTGTTCGTCAACTTGTTGAAGGTGATAGGCGTCTAACAACTTCGGATATTGCAATTAAGGTTGGAATCCGATGAGAAAAGTGATTCTCCTCCATGACAATGCTCGCCCCCATACAGCAGCCCTGACCGTACAAAAATTGGAGCAACTGGGTTGGGAGACACTGGAACACCCTCCATACAGTCCAGACCTGTCTCCCTGCGACTTCCATGTCTTTGGTCCTCTCAAGGAAGCTTTGGGAGGGCAAAAATTCCACAGCGATAATGAAGTTGAAGCATATGTGCGCAATTGGCTACAAACACGACCTGACTCTTTTTACCTGGAAGGAATTAAAAAATTACCTATACGCTGGGAAAAATGTGTTTCTAAATCAGGAGATTATGTAGAAAAATAAACTATGATTGTTTGTGCGTTTAAAATCAAAATAAATATTTTAAAAAATAAGTCTCGTTTATATTTGATTCACCCTCGTATAAACATCTCATTTCAAAGGAACAGATTTGATATCTGTCGTCCATGGCAAAATAATAATAATAATAATAAAAGATGGCAAAATTATCTCACGAACATATTTAATTCCTTTCAAAAATCATGGTTATTTTAATAAAGTATATTAAGAGAGCAATCAGTAATATATGAAACAATATTTCGTACAATATATACGCATTATGAAAATATTCATCTGGCATGTATGTTTCCGCATTACGTTTTAATCGCCAAATACACAAAATGCGGAGGACGAACGGATATCAAATCTATGCCCATTCCGTTTCTAGAGTTTTGAAATTTAAAATTAAAATTTTGTCAATTTGACAGCAAAATAACTTAATCTGACACATGTGCACGATAACTAATTTGTAATTATACTCAAATATGGAGATTAAAATCGGGAAATAATTTTCCTCGATTTTTTATAATTTTTTACAAAACTTGGGGGCTCTGCCCCCTGCTCGCTTTACTCACCAACCCCCGAGGGAGGCTTCGCCTCCCCCCGACTCACTTTACTTATTAATACATGCAGAGCTCTGCCCGCTTATTCTCGGCTTTCTTTCACTATAAAGGAATATTAATAGTGCATACTACAAGTCAAAAGCAGAAAATTATGGAAATCCTCATATTCAATGTCAAATTTATATATATAATATTTATATATATAATTTTTTTATAGAAAGAAATTCATAATATCTAGACCATTTTGCATTACAACTTTAGAATATGACCCTTTTTATTTATTTTTTACAACCTTAGATACGGACCGCGGTACTCCAGGCGGTAAATCACCGAGCTCGTTATTGGAAGATTTCGGGCTCGGTTCTCAAGCCGGCCAAAGACAACACCCCCTACCAGGTGTTGCCAAAGACCGTCTTGTATACTAATGGTGGCTAGTGCACGTAAAATATGTCGTGGCCGCAATATCCTCCATGTTCCCATCAAAATTATGCCTCTGGGGGCCACCGAAGCGGGGTAGCCATCCCCTTCGTATAGTACCAAAACTGTGGTGGCATGTCTCCGGAACATCCGTACGGGTGCGTCCCAGACCGTCGCCAATTATCCATAGAGCAGGAATGGTGCGACGTCAAACACAGCCTACCTAATTATCTACCTACCTACAACCACGAATCCTATTTTAATTTTCCCGGATAAGAAAATTAATTTTCTTAGAAAAAAAGTTGATATTTATTTTCTTCCTTTTTTACATCCATGGTTTCGGGCCGCGATACTCTAGTCGGTAAAGCACCGAGCACGTAATTGGAAGATTGCCGATTCGATACTTGAGCCGGCCAAAGACCGTCGGGTACACTAATGGTGGCTGGTGTACATAAAATCTGTCGTGGCCGCAAAGTCCTCCATATTCTTATCCACACTATACCTCTGGGAATCACCAAAGCGGGGGGAGGATCCCCTCCGTGAAGGATCAAACTTGTGATGACATGCCTCCGGAACATCTCTAGGGGTGCGTCCCAGACCGACGCTAATTACCCATAGCGTAGTACTAGTACGACGTTAAATCCAACCTACCTACCTACATACGTACAACCATGGATAATATATTTTCCTGTGTAAAATGACTTCATGACAGAAGAACAACGGCACTGGGAGAAACTTTTTTCAAAATGGCATATAGAGTACCTTCATAAACTTGTCGTTTTTAGTTAATAATGCTTTTAATTAAAATGATAGAAATTTCTAAGCAGCTGAAATGTCTTCCTTGAAGTATTGGGAACATATTGATACCTCTCATGACGCGAAGAACCCTGCCCTCCGCTAGAAGATGCTGTCGCAGACACAAAAATTTGACGCCAGTGACAGTTACTTTTTTTTTAATATATAGAGAAATCCTATGGACGATTAAGAAATTTTTTTAATTAGCCACAATGACGGTCAGTGACATCACACTTCGCTTGCGTATACCTTCTGTATATATAAGAAGAAATCATAAGATTTGAAAAAACTTTTGGTTTTCGGTTTTCGATGAATTTACAGACTGAGATTTCCTTGCATTTGAATTAACTGAAATTGACTGCTTATTTTTAAAAAGTGGAGCTATTACTATCTTCTGCATCTATCAAAGAAAAAATTGAGATTTTCTGTTTTCGCTGAATTTACGTGTTTTGAGATTTCCCTGCGTTTCAATTAACTGAAATTGACTACTTATTTTGAAAAAAGGGGATTTATTACAAGCTTCTACATGTATATGAAGAAAGTAGAAGATACAGAAAAATTTCGATTTCCGGTTTTCAATGAATTTACACGTTTTGAGAATTCCTGTCATTTTTATTAACTGAAACTGACTACTTATTTTTTAAAAAGTTGGTTTATTATTCTATCCTCTGCATATATAAGAAAAAAGCATAAGATTCAGAAAATTTTTAAATTTTCGGTTTTCGATGAATTTACACTTTTGAGATTTCCTTGCATTTTTATTAACTGAAACTGACAACTTATTTTTAAAAAAGTGGATTTATTATTCTATCCTCTGCATATATAAGAAAAAAGCATAAGATTCAGAAAAATTTTAAATTTTCGGTTTTCGATCTATTTACACGTTTTGAGATTTCCTTGCATTTTTATTAACTGAAATTGAGTACTTATTTTTTAAAAAGGGGATTTATTATTCTGTCTTCTGCATATATATAAAAAGAAAGTATAAGATGCAGAAAAAGTTTAGATTTTCGGTTTTCGATGAAGTTACACGTTTTGAGATTTCCTAAACATAATTCGATCTTGTTTAGAAAATACCTGTCTTTTTGCGTTCGAACACTGTACTTTATGAACCATTGAACTCAATTTAAACCGAACTTGATATTTGGTTGGACCTTGGTTTGAGTTAGTGCCGATCAGCTTTTGGGTTATATCACCGAACATTGCGATTACCTCTCATTTCAGAAAAAGCTCAGCATTTACAGCTACAGCATACCAAACTTAGTAAAATATATTAAATAAAACATTGCTGATTCACTTTGAATATACACTAACCAATTGCCTCACTTTTCTGGACTCGAGGTACATGTCATCAGGTCAAAACTGGATATCAAAACTAAATTTTTGGCTGAATACAATATTTCGGATTGTAGATATATATTTATAGATTTTCTGAGATATATTAGATGATATAACAATTAATATATATGATTTTTTTTCGATATAATTATAATAGCAGGCTTCGGTAATAGCTAGCTATATTTAAATGAATTTATTTATTTTTTAATGAATCACAATTTTTTTTTTTTTTTTTTTAATATATGTATATATATCACTTTATAAATAAAAACTAAAAAGAAAATTCCATTGAAATCACCCTGAACCTCGTTTCGGGTAACCTCTACCAACGGCATCGTTACTCCCCCCCCCCTCCCTTCGCGTTCTATCGGATCCAGATTTCCACTGCGCATGCAGAATCGTCTTTTCTGGACACTTCAATTTGGATATTTATCGGTTTACAAGTTGATCTGCTATTACAATTTAAAAATGGCTTTATCTCAGCATCCATTGAACATTTTAGTTATAGCACCATGTAATTTATAGCACTCGCACTGTCTACTATATTACCATATGATTAGTAATATAACTAGTATGTTGTGGCCACCACAAGACTTTCTTCTATATTTTCCTATACAAATTCACTGACTAAAAATGATTTATTAAAATTATTATTTAAAAAAAAAATATCTTCCATGATAATGCAGACGATTTCAATATCAGAAAAGTAGTATAACAGTAAATATCCAAAAAAAAAAGTCTATTTTATTCTCAATAATAATAATAATAATAATTACGATTTTTTTTTCAAATTTTTTTTTCTTTAAAAGTAAAAAAAAAAAAAAAAAAAAAAAAAATCGATAACTTTGTTTTACATTATCACAGATCTATAGTTCAACTATTCGTTTTAAAGGTATTGACGAGACCTTCCGAAAGATACCCATCTTGAAAATTTACTCCGCCCGGGGGAGGGCGACGCCCCCAAATGCACAATTTTTTCCCCCTAGTTAACAACTACTTTTATCAATAATTCATATTAATTTTACAATCAAAAGTTAAAAATAACTCTCATTATGTACATTTATACGAAATTTTGTCCTATACTGCCATGTTAAAAATTTAGAAAAAATGCTATCACAGCGCCACCTATTGGGCGATTGATCCCTAAATCTAATCAACACCAGTTTATGTCAGAGTCCAACTAAATACCAAGATTGGTTAAATTTCGTTCATTGGTTCGTGAGATACAGCCTCCAAAAATTTGTGATACACACACACACACACAGAGATTTTCTAAAAACTAATGAAACTACAAATCATGTTCAGCACATCCCAAAACGAGTAAATCCATCGAAAACCGGAGTTCGAAAATTTTCACGAATCCAATACTTTCTCTATATTACATATAGAAGAAAGTCCCCCCCCCCCCGGGAGGGATAAATTTTCAAGATGGGTATCTTTCGAAAGGTCTCGTCAATACCTTTAAAACGAATGGTTGAATTGTAGATCTATGATAATTCAAAACAAAGTTATCGATTTTTTTTTTTTGTTGTTGTTACTTTTAACGAAAAAAAAAAAAAAAACTTTTGAAAAAAAAATATCGTAATTTTTATTTATTTATTTATTTATTTTATTTATTGAGAATTAAATGGAACTACTTCTCTAATATGGAAATCGTCTGCATTATCATGGAAGAAAATTTTTTTCATAATAATTTTAATAAATTATTTTTACTGAGGGAATTTGTATAGGAAAATATAGAAGAAAGTCATGTGGTGGCCACAACATACTAGTTTAGTTAAATTAATAATATCAATCTTCAAGTATAATTATAAAGTATATTTTCTTTGAAAAAAATTTCACTGTTACGTATTTCGCCGGTATAACTAAAGAAAGCCTGAACTGGGCTGAAAATAGTATAAAGTACTTGGTCGGATCGAGCTACTCTATTAAAATACATATAAATAGATTAGAATAAATGAGCAAAGTTATTTGATGTCATGTGAAAATGGAAAATAAAAAAAAAGAAAAAAGAAAAAAAGAAACACAAAAATAAAAAAAAAGAAAGAAAGAATCAAAACAAAACAAAGCTTCGATGAAACCGCAATAAGGACGTGGCTGATTTTTGATTTATTCTTCCAAAAAGTCAATGATTCGTCAGTGAATCTGTTAATCTTCTCCACCTCCTGTCAAAACCACGTGGGACACTTTTTATCTGTTTTCAGCCGGCATCGGAATTTTTTTTAAGTGAAGAGGGCCCAGGAGGAAATTTGAGGGGATTTGTGCCCAGAAAACAAAAGAAAATCCATAAAAACAATCTGTTTCTGTTTCTGTTTCTTTTCTTTTTTTTATTTTTCGCAATATTTCTTTTATTTTTTACATATTCCAGCTTCCAGTTTCTCATTTTCTTACCAAAACACCCCAAATAATAAAAATTATGCAGTGAAATTTTTTCAAAATGTTGGTGAGTGGAGTAAAATCTCAAAGCCTTCGCAAGAAAAATTGACTGATTCACTCTTCGACGTGATGTTTGCTTTCAGTAATTCCCACCTTAAATGTTTTGGGCAGTAAAACATGAACAGTAAAATATCCTCCTTTGACACGTGTTAAAGATTACCACGCAAAATCACCACCGTCAAGAACACCGAAGTTCACTCTCTTATCGCAAAACTTGTACTAAAGGTAGACAATGACTAACGACTACAAGAAAAATAACCTTTAACATGTGTCAAAGCAAGAGATTTTACTGTTCTGATTTACTGTCCAAAACATTTAATGTGGGAGTTATTGAAAGCAAACTTCGTACAGTGAATCAGTCAAACTTTCTTGCAGGGGCTTTGAAACTTTACTCCACTCACCAACATTTTGAAAAAAAATTTCATTGTATAATTTTTATTATTTTGGGTGTTTTGGTAAGAAAATGGCAAACGGGAAGCTGGAATATGTAAAAAAAATAAGAGAAATATTGCGAAAAAGAAAAAGAAACAGAAACCGATTGTTTTTATTGATTTTCTTTTGTTTTCTGAGCACAAAGCCCCTCAAATTTCCTCCTTACTACAAATGTTCGTGTTTTAGAACTTTCTACCTCTGTAGCTCTTTAGGTCAGAAGACATTTAACGTTTAAAATAATCATCGGTCCTCTCCAAATCAAACTGATGGATATAAAATTACCAAACAATGATAAAAATGAGGGAGGGGGTGTATCTAGAAAACGGTGGGTGATTGGGCAAAATGGTGGTCATATTCGGATTCAGGAGGTTATTTTGCATAAGAATACGCTGAAATGGTGTCAGAGGCAATTTTCATGCCGATCAGCGTCATATATTTTCAAAATATCTGTTGTAAAAGTAAAAAAAAAAAAAAAAAAAAAAAAACTGAAAGAAAAATCGGGATTAAGTTTAACATTTGAAGGCAAAGGCATCTTTATCTATCTGTAATGAATCCTTAACACCCTTTTTCGATACTTTTTTCTTTTTTATTGTTGAAATTTTTTATTTTTTCCAAAGCTTACTTTAGAGAAAAATGAATAATTATTATTAAAACAAAACAAAAAAAGAAATATTTACGGTAAACTTATGTAAAATTTGATCAATATTCGATAATGGACATGCCCTTCAAATTTTAAGTTTATTTTTTTATTTCTTTGGAAATTATACGCAAATGAAAAATCATCGTTTAGAATTTGTTGAGGAGTCCTCATCCTCCCCCCTCGTAGTATTGTAAACTACATTCTACAATCTACATCGCATGTTTTAAAGTAATGTTTTCTCTTTCCTTTAAGTATGCGCGCCATCCTGTTTAGTTATTGAAAACAGTTTCGTTAAACAGGTTGTGAAATGATAAGAAAAATGCTAGGGGTCAGTGAGGTGAAAATCGATCCCTCGGTTTGGTGAGTGATGAGATTCAGAGAGAAGAGAAAAATTTATAGATAAAGATAAAACAGAGGATTCTGATTAAGAATTTTAAAAGAAGACATATGCATATGTACGCTTGTCTGTATATTTCTTACAGAAGGGTTACTTTCATAAAACTGGACGAAATTATTATTACATAAATTAGCCGTTTCTTTCAGAATTTTTTATTTTTTTTCAAAAGTTATCTTTATCGGCTGCTTCTTTATATTTATGTCTCTCTAACTTTTATTAGAGAGAGAGAGAGAGGGGTGGGGGGGGGTGGGGATTGTTAACCGAAAAAAAAAGAAATCACTGAAACAATGTTACGCGGAAAAGTCTCCCGGAAAAATTGTGCAATCTTCTTCATAAATGAAAAAATCGGCTTTTTAATAACTTTCATTTTTTAAAATTGTTTCTTCTATTTCCGTTTAGATGTAGCAAAAATATTATTACTATTACTATTATTACTATTATTTTCAGATTTTTAATATGTACGAGCGAGAAAAGACTGCCAAGCGTGCAATACCCACAATATTTTTTTAAATAACTAATTAAATTATTTAAAGTGATTTTTGCATTACTTTCAAATTCTTAATACATAACAATGAGGAAAGTTGTCTTTTATTAGGAAATACTCTATTTTTCTTTTCAATTCTGTTCTATATATATATCATTCTTATTATTTTTGAAAATGTATTATAATTGTCCCCTACCACCCTCTAATATATATATATAATGCAATGTTTGAAAAGGTTTTCGATACATATATATTGAACAATATATCTTTGCTATTCTTAGCTATATTGTTTTACGAAATCTTGCAGCTCTCTCTCTGCTCTAAAGAAGTACATGCTTCCTGACCCGATAATACTTCTAATTTTAAGCATTTTTTATTCCAATTAATATTCCTGTGGTCCTTTATTTATTATTTATTTATTTATTTTTTTTTTACTTTTGAACTGGATTCTTAATTCCTGAATCACTTTTAAGACTTTTAATGAGTTCCGTCATCCATTTTGTACGTCAATACGTCCTTTTACTCATGTGGGCGTAATTAATTTAAATTGGTTTTGACTCTTACTGGATCTATATGAATTGCAACATTTCTGTGCTAGTTTTTGTACTGTGTTACAATCAGTTTTATTTTTGTTGTGTTGGTTTTAGCGTGTATCTATTAAATGCTATAATTTTAAAGTCAAAATTTATTACAATATCTATCATTTATATATATATATATATATATTTATATTAATATTATTATTATTACTTTGAGTGAAAAAAAAATTGAAACGAAAAACAAAATATATATATTACTTTAAGATTACGTAATAAAAATTAAGATACGTAATAGCTAGAAAAGCAATATTAAACATTATGCCTAATCTATTTTTTTTTCGATCAATTAACATATTTTGTCTTGTATCATATCAATTAATTAATCCAGGATAAAATATGAAAAAAAAAAAAAAAAAAAAAAAAAAAAAACTAAAAATTACCTAAAACACAGATAGTTTATTACTTTCATATTTTTAATACGCGATATCGAGCAAAAGTTGTCTTTTATAATAATAAATTATTTCATTGTGTAAATAAATCAAATATGTTTTTAAATTTTTGTCGTAGTGCATTTTTTAAAGCAATCTGCATTTAAAAAATAAAATGAAATAAAATGAAATAAAATAGTTATCAATATGTGCCCTTTTTCATTACTCATCATATTGTAGCTATGAAGATATTAGACAGTCCTAAAAATTTTCATCCTGGGTTTTTTTAAAGATTTCTACATGCTTTGAGGTGGTGTGAGGAATTTAAAAATCAGAAAACTGATATGGTTTCAGTTTTTTTGGCTCGTTTGTGTGCTTGTTAATTAGCATGTATACACGACATTCCAAGAACTTTTTTTTTTCTTCAAGAAATTAGAAACTTCTTATACATTCAGAAATTAAAAACAAATCCATTTTTATTATCGATTTTAATGAATTTTAATTTAAAATAAAACTTTAAAATACTTGAATTTTTATATTTGAATATATACATATATAAATAATAATCGGTTATTATACATAAAAGCTAAGCAACAGATACAATATCACTGAAACCACATAGACCAATAAGAATGAATTTATGTATATATATTATAAAAGCACCTATTAATACATACATACATATAAATAAATGTCATAAATCACCATTTTAACTCATAGAATATATGATTGATTTAGTTCTTATAAATTGAATTTATAAGTATCAGTAATTATAAAGTAAATTTTTTCACTTAATAAGACGGAAAACTCGAATGAAATATTAACAATTGTTGTATGGGTAGAAAATATTTCGAGAAATATTACTCCATTATTTGCTGACGTTTCGAAATTCACCATCACATTTTTTTCACAGTTTTTTTTATAGTTTTCACATTCACAATTTTTTTTATTATTATTATTTATTTATTTATTTATTTATTTTTACGCATATAAAATGCTGAGGTGCCATTACCTTCTTTCGAAAAATAAACGAGAACAACAGTGAAAATAAATATGCGGCGCATAGATTACAAACATTTTCAAACACTGTACATACACATCTGTAATTATTCCATCTGTACACACGCGTAGTTTACTCATCAAATTTAACGTATTTGCCTTCATGATGACACTTTATAAAACATTTAGTTTACAAATATGTATATATATATTATATATATATATATATATATATATATATTTTTTTTTTTTTTTTTTTTTTTTTTTTTTTTCTTTCTTTCTTTTTTCTAATTTCTAAACGGTTTGAAATTTATATCATTTTATTTTCAAAATTATTGTTATAGAATTTTCAAATTAAACGATGAGAAAATACTTTCCGTGGATGGTCTTTCTAATGGTTCTTAGTTCCTATTCATGCAAGTTTTGGAGAAAATCACGAAAAAATCCGAATGGCTGTAACAATGAATGCTACTTGTGTTTGAACATGACACCTTACATTTACCAGATTTGTTAGTAGATCAACTCAGCCATTAGTGGGTCTGGTTGATAATGTAAATGAAATATGAAAGGTTAAAAAATTTGTTTTATTTGAAATTCATTCTTCGATTAAATTCGTTAGTATCAATACACCAATATATTTTCAAGCACTACTAACTTTACACGATTTTGGTTGAAGTTTAAGTTTCTTAAAAGCTAATTTGTTATTTTCGATGACTTGTAATTTAGTTTCAATATTAATGCTAGGTTTCGTTTTTCGTTCTAAAAAAAAAAAGAAAAAAGAAAAAAGAAATGCATGCGTCAATATGTAGATTAATGCCAATTCTTTGCGCAAATCTACATCTGCGTGCGACATCCTCCTTGCATATCTATTGAAATATCTTCAGGCGAACTTCGGAGAAAACCATGAAAAACTCGAATGGTTAGGCAAACATGCAGGGCCATGCTTAGTTAGACAGATGCGAAAAGTGCGGTCACACTAGGCCAGAAAATATAAGGAGTCGCAAATATTTGTTTCTTTTCCCTGGAATACTGCATCATATTACTTTTATTTAGAAAAGAAAAAAAAAAAAAAAAAAAGAAAATTCAAAAATTAGGCTCTTTGAATAAAAAAAAAAAAAAAAAAAAACACTACTTAGAAATGTAATCTAAAAATAATCTTTATTAACACTTTCCAACAAAGTATTTAAGATTTTGTCTCTCCGTATGCTCCTGCTTTAATTTTCCGTTAATATTTTTAGAATGGGTTGAAAATGACAGGAATAGAGCAAACGTTATCGTATGCATAAACTCACAATAGAATTTTGAATCGCTATCATCTGAGAGAGGGCATTCCTTTAAAGTATATATTAATAACTTTACACTCTGTACAACGTAAAGAAATTGTCATAAATTATTCATATTTACAAAATACACCTACTTTTTTTCTAAGAATACGATAAAGTAAGTACTTATGATTGTTTACAGTCTCCCAAAATAAAATTCAATTACGTAATTTTCAATTACGTTATGGGATTCCATAGAAATTACTTAATGAAAAAATTCTGTAATGCTACTCTTTTGTTTTTATTATTATTTGGGGGGAATGGGGGAGGGGCATGTAAACAGTCTACTTTATACTTTCCTTTTACAAATTAAGTTTTAAAGATAGTTTTTGTGAAACTTCTTCACCTACAGTTGAAAAATAAAATAAGAACATAAAAATGTAATGCTGTAATAGAAATGAAGAATATAGGGGTTCGTAGTGTAATTTAGTTTTTTTTAAGGTTCATGCGTGACAGATCTACAATGAAGTGATGATTGTTTATTGCAGTGAAAGTTTTATGGGTATATTCTAATGGAAACACTGTATATGAATGTGATAGCTGTCATACGACACTGTTCTGTAGTGTAAAAATTATTTTTAAACTAGCCACATGTCTCTCATAGACAGGGCCGTTGACGGGGGGGGGGGGGTACAAACAGAACAGAAGTGACAAAAATCTAAATTTTAAAATATGAAGTTTCACTTTTTTTTCTTCTTAAAAAGTATGTACTTTCCACAATTCTAAAAACATGGAAAAAGGAACAAGAAATTTATATAAGAACCGCTTAGCAGTCGTAAATACTAGCGGCGATAATGAGCCCGCGTTGCGGCGAGACTTAGGTCCTAAAAGGGATAGGGGAGCGATATTATTTTTACCTATGTTTTTACCTGGGCGGGGGGGGGGGGGGGGGGGGCTAAGTGCTGCCTCTGGAAGTAGATGCAGGAAGGGTATTACTCATAGACAAATAAGATGTGGAATAATAAGGAAGCCTCATTTCCTTTTCTTTAATCGTTTCTTTAACGCATTTCACATTTGGAAAACCATTAGTATCAACTACTCAGAATTGAGTGGGTAAACTGTTGCTAGGAAAATTTCGCAATCAGTCAAAAAAATAAAATAAAATAAAATAAATAAAACGAAGGAACAAGGCCAAAGAATTCCGAGTAGAATAGGAAAAATATTTCGTATGTGCAGAACTTCCTTCGAAAGTTTCTAGTCAACTCGTTACACTGCACGTATCCAACCTGATATATTCAAAGAAATTTCTAATTGGAAGGACGTTTTTGGTGTTTGGGAATAAGGCCGATTGGCTGTACTAGGGTCCAAGGCCGGAAAGGGAATGCCTTATGTGGAGGTTTTTCTAAGGAGTCGTAGCCCGTATTTACACAAGTTTCGTAGAAAACCACGAAAGACTCCGAACGGATAGATCGACGAGTGCGACCTAGGATCGAACCCGGCACCTCATGTCTACCAGCTATGAGCGCAGAACCGCTCAGCCGCTGGTGGGCTTCTAATTGGGATGAGAGCGACGAAATAAATGCACAAGAACTATAACTGGCCGGATATTGATAAAAAGTTACATAGATGCAATGCAAGATAAAGATTTACTAAAAATGCAAAATTGTTGAGAAAGTATGAAGTAAAAATCACAAGTAAAAAATAATAATAAAACACTGAATTTCATTTATAAAATTTTAGAGGAAAATTTAAAGCATCGTGAAATATACAGTGACCATTTTTTTCTTTTTACGCGCACGCAAGATGGGAAGACATTAATAATAATAATAATAATAGAAATTCACTAGGGTTTAATTAAAAATATGCCTAAAATTTATAGAAAATAGGATTTTATTTTTAGACAAAACTTAACTTGAAATTTTTTATTTAATTGAGAAATGAAGTTATCTAAATATATAATCTGGAGCAATAGGAGAAAATATTGCACAGGATGGGAGGATTTTTCATTTAATCTAATGCAACAAAAGTTTTCTGAAAAAAAAAAAAAAAAAAAAAAAAAAAAGATATATATATATATATATATATATATATATATATATATATATCTGTAATTTGTATTTGAAAAAAAAAAGTTTCAATTATAAAATATTCTTTGAATATCCCTCCTCTCAGATTTTTTTTTTTTTCTCCGCTATATTCGAATGTCGATATATGATTGTATAAAATATATTTTTCTAACAAATTAAAAATCTTATAAAACCAAAACGAAAGTTTTTTTATTTTTTTTTTATTTTTTTTGCTTTTAAATATTAATCAATCGTAATAAAAATAGCTAAGTATTAACAAATATTAACATATCTTAAAAAATCGCAGAAAAAACTAGAATTTCTATATAGTTCAGCAACTTTTTTTTTTCTCTATATATTAGTTTAATAACAAATATTCTAATTTGTAGAGTTGCCTGAAAGATACACCCGTAACAATATGGTATTGCCGTGTTTGAAAAATGAATATACCTTCATTTAATTCTTTCAATCAGATTTTTAAAAAAAAGTCAAAACGTACATGTTTATAATTATTCATACTTCTAAATAGTGTTTCATTATCTAGTTCTAGTATTGATTTTTTGCAAGCACAAGGAATTAAATATATGTTTAGTTTAACAATAGTGATTCTCTGAGTTGTGTAGAAAATAATAATCAAAAATTTTGTTCAGTTTCCATAAATTTTTATGTATCTATACTTTGAAATCAAAAGTAAATCATATGTAACTTGCACAATAAATTAGTAAAAAATATATATATGGCTCCTGTCAGTAGCTGAGATTTTCTCCTCTAGAAGCTGGTAGATAGGATATGTCGGGTTCAAACCTAGATCAGGTTCATCGGCCTAGACGTTTAGGTTTTCCTGTGGTTTTTTTTTTTTTTTTTTTTTTTCAAAATTCGCATGAATGCCATTTCTTTAACCTCTTAAATTTCAGAAAATGATCTAATTAAAATATTGTTGATATAGTATATTTTAAATTAGTCTTTAATGCTTTCCATTTTTTTCTTTTTTCAAGAAGCAAAAGTTTTAATTAAAGAAAGTTTTATTTACTGTGTTGTATCTATTTAAAATTTCAATCAATTCATTCCTAAAATCAAATAAATCAAATACAATGACTGAAGGTTCATGTCAGTAATTCATTATTCTAACTCCGGAACAGAAACGGGAGTACAATCAATAAACTCTTATCTTTTATGCAGATCAAACGGTGTTGTGAGTTGTGCAGTATTTCTGCTAAAAATGTTTGGTCAAGTGAAAGGATGAAACACATCGAAACTTGAAAGAGTAATCGCTGCTCATCGTTAGCCACCATAGTCAGTATTCATCTAAAAAAGAAACAGATGGGGGGTCTGCATCTCATTTGGTGCTTTGCTTATCTCGCAAGCAGTGAGCCCAATCTAATCTGTGCAATGTCCATTGGCCGCTGTCCATGGGGATGAGAGTAAAATATATGTAATTACCAAAATTCTCATTTAGGAACATGGTTAACAAACGCAAACGCTAAACATTACTTTTTACATTCAGATTGTATATTTTGATAAATGAAAAGAAGAAAATTATCAATGATTTTGCAATAAAAAAAGCAAGAAAGATCCATTTCTAAAAAAAAAAATAAAATACTATAACTTTTTTTTTTTTTTTTTTTTTTCTTATATATATGTGTGTGTGCATACAATATTTTTGAAACTTTCGGTATACATGTGTATTCAGAAGATAAGATACACTAAGCGACAAAAAAAAAAAAAGAAAAAAAAGCCGCACTGCAGAAAAAATGAAGTATACCTTTTTGATTTGCAATAACTTTAAAATAAAAGGTTGAAACAAATAAAACTATCATGTTTGCATAATATCAAAGGTACGAAATTATAGCTGTCTACATTTTCGATTTAATAATTCGCTTTATTACACTCTACGAAATACTTTTTAAAAATCTGCATAAAATTTTCTTTTTGAACATAATGCAATAACCATACACTTTGTATTCTATTATTATTTATTATATGAAATAAACAAGTTATATTTTAATATATGAAATAAAATAATTTATTTGTTAGATCTAAGCAATTTTTTGTTAAAAATACGTATTCTGCATTGGGTTAATTCCACCTTTATATGGAACTACTGCTTTAATGCGCAATGGCATAGTTTTATACAGTATTTTAATATAAATTTCAGAAATTTCACTGTGCCAAATATCACAAATAATTTTTTCTAGTTCTGCCAGAGCTGTAGGCTGCAAATTTCGAATCCTCTCCCCTCTCCCCCGCCTTTTTATAGACAAAACATTTCGAGCGGATTCTGAATTTTGTATTCTAGTATTCTTGAATTCTAGGTTTTTGCTTCACCTGTGAGATTTCTGTATTTTACTTCCTTTCTTGTTCCTACTTTTATTTTAACGTATCTGAACCTAAATATTTTAAGCAACACCATTCATACTAATAGTGTGCATGAACTGGATGTTCAAATTTACAGTTTTGTAAGGATGTAATAATAATAATATATAAACTGAAAATCGTATTTGGAAAAGCATAAAATTGTTTTAATTTTACTTAGAAATGTTTATTGCAATAACTGTGAATATTTTAATAAGAAGAAATTTAAAAGAAAAAAAAAATGAGTATTTTAATAATTTCTTTTTTAGATATATAAATTAAGGATAATCAGAAAAATTTCATTCTTTTGATAATCATTTTGCATGAAAATAATTACAAAATAATTTTAGTTTGTCAAAATCCTGTAAAACTAAAAAAATTTCGAAATATGCTGAAATTATTTCTGTTCACTGTTTTAATGATGGTGTAAGTGTCAGACCTAAAGCCAGTTGACTAGGCTTGGACTGTATGGTGTGGTTTTAGCCCATATTTAAGCAAGTTAATAAAACAAAATGGAAAATCTTGAACAGCTAGGTCAAAGTGCGGCCTAGGATCAAACCCGGCACTTCCCGTCTACCAGTTTCGCCATTAGGACTGCTATCTCATTAGGACTGCTATATTAGGACTATTTCGAGGTCTAATAAAAAAGATATTCTATGATATTCTTTGTGGAATTTAACTTAGAGTGAAAAAAGATGTTATTATTTTCAGTATTATAGGTGCTCAGGGCGATGGATAGGTAATTTCAACAATTTGAATCAAATAAACGCACCACGGACACTGTATAGCAAGGTGCATTATCATCTGGAAATGCTGTTTGTGGAAATGTCCAAGATACCTCCAAAATAGTCGGTCAGGCACCACTTTTATAAAGACTGTGTTTTATTTCGAGTTAATTGATCCTTTGAGCATAAAAATTTGCCCGACTGTTTGAAAAGTTATGCACCTCCGTATCATAATGTACGGAAAATGTGTCACTGTTTTAAAAGTGCGATTTTCATTAAGTCGGTCAAATTTTCGTTGTCAGATCTGCTTGTTTTCTTTAACTCGAAATAAGTTAAACTTGACTCATCAGAGAGAACCAGTTCAGCCCAATAATTAACTAACAATTTTTTAATTTTTTCAGTCTTCTGTGGTCTTGCTTTCCCAATTCTCTTCACTAAGAATGGAATTTTTTTAAATTTTCTGCCATTTAAATGTGATTTGTTTAATAGTTGCTACACTGTAGTTAAAGAAATTATGCTGCTAAACACTTTTTCTGATTCTCTTTTATGTTCTAAATGTTCTACAAACCGATTTTATAAGGAATAGCTTTTTAACTTATTGTCATCTCGCTTGGATGAGCAACATGGCCGCTTAAAACCGAATTTCCGGTTGAAACGGCTAAAAAATGTTATATCTTGTTAAAAACCCTTTTACCAATATTTCGTTAACATTTAATTAATTTGCCATCTCACGTATTAAAATATTTTTTGATTTTCCTTCAAAAATTATTCCTTTTTGTGGCATCGTTAACTGTCTTATTCTTACCATTTTCGAAATAATGTCTAAAATTACAATTTTCCTGACAATTGCATTTTGTTTTTAACACTGGACTCAAAGCTAAAGTGTATGTGGAGGACGACATAATAAAATCTGTTCGAAAATTTGCATTTTAAACGATAAAATTGGAGGTTGTAGAAGGCGAAAAGAAAAATATCCAAGTGCGGCTTTTTTTTTTTTTTTGTCGCTTAGTGTACATGAATAGTTTCCAAACCGTGGCCCTCAGCATTTAAAAGTAGCATCATTTCAACGACGAAAAAAACTTTGGAACTAGGTTATTATACATAATCTCCTCAAGCAAAATACAAATAAAAAGTTATTATTTTTCAGTTTTCTAGAATCGTATTCAAAAAGGCTGGAATCTGTACTCTACAAGAGCATTCTGATAATATACCATTTTTCTTAGGTTGATAAATCATCTTTCTGGGATCAAAATTTACTCACTTAAAAGAACTACTCACTGCTTAAGAAATACAAAAAACATAATTATATATATATATATACTTCTTTTTTCTTTTATTCTAATTTTTAATATGTATATTTAATAATAATAAAAAAAACTTATAATAATAGCCCAAGTCATTATGCCTTTACTTTTGTTTGTTTAAAAAATTACTATTTTAAATCTTGTTAATCACAGAAAATAAAGTATTTAAAAAAAAAAAAAAAATGGCAGAAAAGAAATTATCAGAAAACTTTCAGCCTATTACTGTCGGCAGCAAAATTATTCGAGCGCTAGCAATAATTCTTATATAAAAAGTACACTTAGTACTGCTTTATTAAATAAATCCTTGTCGAGTCATGTTTTTAGGCAGTCTAAGAACATAATTCAACAAGGATTTATTTAATAAAACAGTATTAAGCGTACTTTTTTCATATAGGAATTGTTGCTAGCGCTCGAATAATTTTGCTGCCAATAGTATATACTTTTATGAATCTACTCAGCTCGCTCGATAATTATTAATGTTCACTTCATTCAAAAGTTAATTTTTAAATCTTGTTAATCACAGAAAATAAAGTATTTAAAAAAAAAAAAAAAAAAAAAAATGGCAGAAAAGAAATTATCAGAAAACTTTCAGCCTATTACTGTCGGCAGCAAAATTATTCGAGCGCTAGCAATAATTCTTATATAAAAAGTACACTTAGTACTGCTTTATTAAATAAATCCTTGTCGAGTCATGTTTTTAGGCAGTCTAAGAACATAATTCAACAAGGATTTATTTAATAAAACAGTATTAAGCGTACTTTTTTCATATAGGAATTGTTGCTAGCGCTCGAATAATTTTGCTGCCAATAGTATATACTTTTATGAATCTACTCAGCTCGCTCGGTAATTTTAATGTTCACTTCATTCAAAAGTTAATTTTTTAAATATTGAATTATAGACCAAACAGATTTTCAGGGGATAACTTATTAAATAAATAAAATTCAAGGTTGTCAAAAAGAAAAGCAGAATTTTTAAAAGAAATTTTTAGATTAAATTTCATTTTTTCAAATATATTACATTTATATTTGAATCATGATATCTTTATTTTAAAATTTTATATTTAACTTTAAAGTGCAATAGATAGTACATATATCAATCACTGATTGATCACAAGTCTTCTTTTGTAAATTAATTATATTGAGAATGAAAAGCAAAGCAATTGTATGTTTTTGTCAGACTTCTTATTTAATCAAATTTCATTACATAAATGTATAGTTCGATAATGTACTACCTATTGTATCACTGTATTTCATTGGAGCTATTTGAAATACCACAGTACCCAAAAATTTAAACCATTTTTGGATTGCAATTTAAGAAGTGATTATGTGTAGGGGGGGGGGGGGGCTTACTTTCATTTGCCCAGGGGCCCGTAATTCTTGTCACCGGCCCTACTCATAGACGAAGGCGATCGAAAAAATGAAAGATTACATAAATCACGTATGATGTTGCCTGGCGCAGTAAAGAATGTGAAGCAGGGGCGTCGACTTTAAAAAAATGCTGTCGGTGCTCTGCTCAGGAACAAAGCTTGAGCGGGGGATGTACAGTCCCCTCCCCATGTTTTTAAAAATATGGCGGCATATGAGATTTCTTTTCTATGTGCTGATTTGCACCTGAAAGAGGTGGATCATAATTTTCTTAATAATGTTATCTGTGAAAAACGCTAAGATTCATGTAACACTGGCCTTCTCTGTCGACCAGCTGATTCACCGGCTAAGAAAAAATGTTGCATTAAAAAGTATGACAGTAGCAAATTCTCGCTCTGTGAGGGGCTGCGGCGCCTTCGTCCTGCTTCAGACACTTACAACAGCCTTTTTGCTTACCGTACAAACTACAAAGTACCCTTGAAAATTCTGACCGTATTTACGACTTAAAAAAAAAAAAAAAAAAAAAAAAAAATCTGACCATAACAAATTCACGTACGGTTCAAATGGCAATTTTCCCGGTCTCAGACACTTACAACAGCATATTTATTTATGCAAATGATTTTTGAAATTTCTAATATTGGCGAATTACTGCAATGTAGCGACTGCGGCGCCCTTCTCCCTTTTCAGACACCTACAACTGTTTCGAAAGTAAAAAGGGGATCTTTCTACGTAGTCTAAGCTCGTATGTATACGTGTTTTAGAGAAAACCATGGAAAACTCCAAATGACTAGATCGGTGAGTGCTATCTGGGATCGAACCCGGCGCTTCTCGGTGAATTTTAAAAAGCCAAATTGCTTTGTGCCACTGTGAAAATCCGCTCTGTAAAATCTAGTTATTGAAAATTTTAATGAATGGCAATAAATTGCTTTCAGCTGTATCTTTAAATACTTGACAAAACACTTTATCCTAATTTCATTGTAAGAAATCCAGGAAAATGTATTTTCCCTTTTACTTTGAAATTTCCTTCTGGAGGATCCTTTTTTGAACCCTGTTCATTTGGCTTTGAATAAGAATTATTTTTATTCGGTGATGTTGATAATCTTATTAAAAAAAAAAAAAAAAGAAAAAAGAAAGAAAGAAATTTATCCATCTTTTTAAAGCATGTAAGAATAAATTAGCACGATATTTAGGATGTTAAGCACTGTTAAATAACCTACTGATTGTATGACTGATTCTAAACTATAAAAGAAAATCTGAAAGTCGATATTTTCTAAATTAATCTGTTTAGTCTGACATTTCCATTATTCCTAGCCAAACAGAAAAAAACCAGTTAGAATTCTTTAAATAATCCTCATTGTGATTCCCTATCGTTAATAACATTGAAAGTCCTCCTATCCTTCTGAAATTGGCGACAGGACTTCGCTTTCTACTTTATGGTAAAACCAGATGTTTACAAACACATGTTTACTATTCATTTAAACGTATATTGCCTGTAAAGAATAGTTACCTTGAAAAGTTAACTGAAAAAGGGAAAAATACAAAGAGAAAGAGTGATTAAAAAATAAATCGCAAGTGTGCCTACCACTTTAAGCTGGTGTTATAATTTCTTTAACATAACTAAATAAATTATTTGAAGGAGAAAACTAAAATATTTAATAGGTTATATTTAATAGCATTATTTAAATATTGATTTTAAAATTCTTATTGTAACTTTTAGAAAGTTAAAATTTACGATACTTATTCTTAAACTTTAAAGTGTAATTTTTATATCAGCACCATAAGATTATAATTTTAAAAGATGTGAAAGAAAACCTAAATTAAACATTAGAAAAACAAAATTTTAAATATTATACTTCCTTCAAGACATTTTCATTGAATTTTAATGCATAGAGGAATTTTAACCATATATATTCCTTTAAAAATAGTTGGTAATATTAATAATTTTGTTATCTCCGATTTTTACACTTATTGTCATGGCAAAACTTGGGATTTCATTTTTAATATATGAAGTATACTTAAATTTTGTATATTGAAATTTCATGAAATTTATCCCTCCTCCCTCCAACCAAAAGAGAATTGGTTAAAGCAAAGGGTTTTAAACCGATTAAGGGCAATGCGAAATATTCAAACAAGGGTGTTTTAAACTTTATGCCGTGAAAAGATTTTAGTTGCACATCATTCGTCAAATTTTGACGGGTATTAACTAGTAATAATTAAAACTATTACGACGTTAGTTTTATATTTAAAAAAATAATAAAGAATAAATAAAAAATAAATCATGTTATAAGTTTCATTTTTCAATACTTTTTATTCGCATGAGTAAAGAAATATTTCTTTTTATGTAAAAAATAAATGAATAAATAAATAAACATTAAGTAAAAATCGTCAACATTCAATTTTATTATCATCAGCTTGAAAATTTAATTTAAATAAATAATATTTAAGAAAAAAAAAAAGAGAAAAATTGCATGAAATGTAATTTTTTAAAAGTTCTAATAGGAATATCGAAAATATATGCTGCAAATATGCACGAATTTCTTTTTATAGAAGAGAATTTCTAAACTAAACGTGCCATAGTTTGTACTGTACGTCAAACACAGACAGGCAAATTATTTCTTCTATTAATATAGTACCTTTTCGAAATTTGAAATTTAGCACTGAAATAGCTCAAACATTCCGCGCCAATGGCTTTACTTACGCAATAGAGATATTCATTTTGGAACATCGCGAAAATGGGGGAAAAAAAGTTATAAATAGCAATAGAAATAAACATAAGAATTAACATATAAATAAGTAAAACGTCGTCATGGAAATGTCAGTAAAATGTCGTTCCTTTAACAATGCTGTATCTTATCTATTTACCTACACATTAATTTTTAATTCATATAATTTAAATTTTTCTACATTTCGAAATTCCTTCTTTTTAGGAACTTTTCTTTAGAATATGCCTAAAAAAGTCACAATTTTATAAACAGTTATTAATATTGCCTCACAAACACATAAACTAATATACTATTTGTTGATTTTTTTCTATATCAATCCATTTTTAGCTAAAATTTGTTCATCCGTGCGAAGCCGGACGGGTCCGCTAGTAATTATGAATTCATTTATGTAATACATAAAAATCTATTATTAATTGCATTAAATCAAATATGATTCAAAAATTAGTTTATATTTTCTTAAGTATTGTAATTACCGTTTTTTTAATTAGTAAACAACATAATTTTAAATTAACATCATCGTAACAGTATTTTATTAAGATTGTTAATGAATTTATTCAACATTACAGTGAAATAATTTTTTGAGCGACCATAAATCTAGTTTAGTTCGCTCTTACATTTGCTCTGTATAATGAATTTGAAATGAATATGAAATGTTATATGAAACATTTATTAAGTTTTCATTCATATTGCTCTAAGTGCTATCATCTCTCTATGTTTAAAAAAAATTCCATATGTGATTGTTTGTTGAATAGTTCTTATTATTCTTCCTGGTTTTGATCATTTTAATGACGAATTATTATACATTAAGTAACTAAGCTACTTAATATGTAAGTTACATTGTTTGTAAGTTTAATTTGTTGTAAGAATACAAATTTCCTATATAGCACAAAATAATAATAATGATAGTAATAATAATTGTCTAAGATTTAAGTGTTTAAGGAATATTATGAATATTTTTCTTTTTTCTGAAGTATCTCAAAGTATTGAAAATAATTAAATAAAATGAAATGAAATATGAGAGAAATTAAAATACAAATTATAAATCAATGATGAAGATTGTGATATATATTTTATACAGATGTAACTTCCCCTCTAACATTCCATACACACCGTAGGACATATTTCTTATAATAGCTAATTCCTATCTGTTTCTTATTTTTCAAGTTTAGCTATGTAACAAATTTCATCTTTAATTCAATAATAAACTATAATATAAATTGTTGAGAGTTTTAATATAAAAATACATAATAACAAGATAGATTTTAATATAAAATGTTATTCATTTAAAAAAAAAAAAAACAGTTGATTTTAAAGAAGAAGAAAAAACTGGGCAATTTTTACCGTTAATATAACTTTGTGCCCCTCGGAAATTTTGTGCGCAAGGAATAAGTCTTGGGTTTCCATGCGATAGCCTTGGGTTCCTGAGCCCCGTTGGCTGTGCATTTTAGTTAAAATAATTTAAAAAAAAATTAAAGCAAATGTATTGTTTACTTGTATGTTAATGTCGGCATATAGCATTTATTTTGTTCTAAAGAAAAGGTTGTTGATATTGTACATTTATAATTACATAATTAATAAATATTTTTCGAATTTGAGTGGGAAAAACAAAATTTCCTGAGCAGTTTAATAAATTGCTTAATTAGAATGTTTGCTCAAACTGTTTGTTAAATATTTATTGAATTCTATCTTGTGCTAAAATTTTCTACAAATCCTAGATATTTTCGAGGAAAAAAACAGTTTTAAATGCAATATTTTTTCAAAAATTCAATATTTATGCATAATTCAATTCGAAATCATTAAGAAAATTTCAGAAAATTAAAACTGAAAATTTCAGAATATTATTTTATCAAAATTTTTGAATGAAAATAGAAATCTCTAAATTATTTTATCCCTAATTTTAAAAATATTTTCAAAAGTACTTATAGGAAACATCAATCAAGTATTTCATTGAAAGATTTACAATTTCAGCAAAGGTAGATTTGAAAACTAGGAAAATGTAGTTTTAATTGCATGTAACAATAATAATAATAATAATAATAATAATAATAATAACATTTAATCATTTCTGAAAATTAAACTTCTTTTTAACTATAGTTTTTTAATGACTGTAACGATTGAACTGTATCTACAAAACATAAGCGTAGGAAAGGGAGGGTGGGGCGGTCGCTGAGGGGAGTCAACCCCCCCCCCCCATTAGTTATTACAAAATTTTCCTATAATCCCTCCCCCCCCAAAAAAAAATAAATAAATAAATAAATAAATAAATAAATAAATAATAATAATAATAATAATAAAATATATATCACCCATTTAAAACCAAAATTAGAGTTTTATAAATGTTCATAATTGCTACTATTTTATAGTTAATACGAATAATCATTAAATATTAATTAACATTTAATTATTAATTGATTTTTTAGAATAATTATGTGTCATTTTTAAAATGAAATTTTTTGAAGTTCTCCCATAATTTTTGAATTGCTAAGTGTATGTGATATATATATATATATATATATTTTTTTTTTTTTTTCAGCTCTGGCTCAAAATCTAATATGTAAAATTTTATAATGTACCTTGACATATACTGATGTCAGTTGGTTTTCTGTGAAAATCGTCTAACATGTGCCGTTGTAATGCTACGATTTCTCACATTTTTGGAAGGCTATAGCTAAGCTTTTGATTGTGCATAGCTTCGAAAACTTGATATTTGAAACAGTGGCGTAGCGAGAGGGGGGGGCAAGGGGGGTTATCATGCCCCGGGCGCCTCTTGCAGAGGGGGGCCAAATGATCTTCAAGACAAACAAGTTTTCTCGTAAAATTTCATTTTTGTTTTGATCGATTTCTCGGAAATATACTTTAAATTAATATGTAATATAATTAAATGTTTGCGTTCTTGATTTGCCCGATAAAATATGTTATAAATAATATTTGAACACAGCTCGAATCATTAAAATGAAGAACGAAAAGGAAAATATAGTTTTACAAAGATATATATTCGTAAAAGGATTTCTGTTTTTAAAGAAAATAATCTAAATTGTTGGGGAAAAACCACTGCTCGTAAAACTCATCAATCAAGAAAGATCTATGAAAAGGACGGTATGTATCTTCCGATTTGGGGATCGACTTCCTTGGAAGTTTCAGGTTTCAGATAGCACTTGTTAAACATGTATATTCTGAGAAACTTCTAATTGGAAGACTATAAAAGAGTATCCACAAGAGCTATTATTGACTGGATATTGATAAATTGAATAGAAATAAAGGCGATATATATTTTTGAGATTTTACATGGGTGGTCTTAAAAAAAAAATGCAAAACTGTTCTAAAAGTATAAAATAGAATCTTTGAGCGAAATAAAAATAAAACACTAATTTTGAGATACAATATTTTTAAAAATCGGGTGCTCTAAAAGAAGAAATGAATAAACTAAATTAGTTTAATAAGAGAATCACTTTTTTCACTTTATAAATAAAAACTTTAAAAATTTTATATTGCGTGAAAGGCATTTTTATAATAAAAGGCAGTTTAAAGAAATTGGTCGAACTCAACAAAGATTTATATCATCGGGGTTAATACGACTGGCCTAGTATGATCTGTAATCATTTAAATGTCATGAAATGAAAGACGAAACTAGAAACACAAACCCATTTGTAACTTTGACACTAATACAAATATAAAAATTAAAAACTCTGTCAAAGACAGAATTGAGATTAAGTGCGGAGGACTATTAATTTTAATCTGTAAAATTTTTAATTTTTAATTACTTTTTATCTCATCTTTTGACCGTAAAACTGGACCACATACTTTTTAAAATGACTGAAATGAAGTAAAGCGAAGGCAAAGTGTTGCCATCCAAATTTCATACTTTAGTTAATTAAAAAAAAAAAAAAAAAAAAAAAAAAAATCTAATTGTCGTGTCAAAAAAACTGTTTGCACACCTGGATTCACAAAAATCGCCCCTTTCATTGGGTACCGAATTTGTAAGGACAGGACTGATATTTCTAATTTATTTTTACTTTTTTGGTGTTTTACAAGACTGGTATACAATAACTGGCAACGATGCAACGTTTTAATCCAGTTTGAAACTAATAGTCCTTCATCCTAAAAAGTGTACTGAACATTTGTGCAGACTGAATTTTATTTTTATCGATTAAAAAAAAAAAAAAAAAAAAAAAAAAAAAAACATAAACTCATGTTTTTTTTTTTTTTTTTTTTTTTTTTTTTATTATTATTAAGGAAAAAATGTTTGAGTCATAGAAATATGCTTAATAAATGACTTTTCCCCCTTCTTTTGGCTCTTCAAATTTCGAATGTTATTCTGTAGAAGATAGTTTGATAACAAATTGAGAATCTTTAAAAATAAAAACGAAAGGAAATTCCTTGCTTTTAAATATTTATTACACCAAGTATAATTAAAAATAGTTAATTGCACAGATATTAACATATCTTTTATCAAGTACAGTAAAATGCAAACTTCTTTATAGTTCAGCAAATTTTTAAAAATATTAAATTAATACATTTTCAAGCCGATAAAAGGGCCGTACATTCATTATTTACATTTTTTTGCTATTTGGTGTTAATTATTTGCCAGAGGTATAGGTATTAATTGCATGTTTAGTTTACAGTTTTGATATTCTGAGTTACGTGGAAAATATAATCAAGAATTTTTTTATTTCTACAAATCTCCATGTATTTATGCTTTAAGGTAAAAGTCATAGGGAAAATTTATCAATGGAAACTTACTGAATAAAGTGTTCCTTTCCGGTAGGGGGGGGGGCACCGAAGCGGGAGAGCCATCCCTACCGTGGAGGATCAAAATTGTGATGGCATGCCTCCGGACCACCTCTAGGGGTGTGTCCCAGACCGTCGCCAATTGCCCATCTGCGCAGCACTAGTGCGACGTTAAACCCAACCATCCTTCCATCCAGTGGTAGAAATATTCTGCTCTCAAAGTTGATAGCATAGCTGCCAACATCCTAATTAATTTTCTGTACTGCTGTTAGTACTCATCTTTTTTTCACATCAACGATCTTAGAGGTTTTTTTTTTTTTTTTTTTATGTAATCATAATTACATTTAGAGAGAATTACTCTAAAAATAAGCCAGTGCGGAAAAAGCGGCTGATACTAACAGTGCTATGAAGATGTTGGTAAATTAAGATGTTGGCAACTATATGATAGACGGGAGGTCCCGAGTTCAGACCCAAATCGCACTCCTCGATCTAACCTAGCCATTCAGAATTTTTCGGGGTTTTCCCCGAAACTATCGTGAATATGGATTTTCTTATTTTTTCTTAACTACCTACATTTGGAGAGAATTACTCTAAAACTAAACCAGTGTGTAAAAAGCGGCGGACACTAATAGCATTACGGAATATTAACTAGAATGTTGGCATCTAAGTGATACATGGCAGGTCTCGAATTCAAACCCAAGTCACACATATCGATCTAACTTAGCCATTCAGAAGTTTTCGTGGTTTCTCCTGAAATTAACGTGAATATGGATTTTCTTATTTAACCTTAATTATATTTGGAAAGGATTACTCTAAAAATAAAACTGTGTAATGCGAAAAAAGTGGAGAATATTAATAGTACTACGGAATATTATTAGGATATTGGCAGCTATGTGATAGACGGATGGTCTTGAGTTCAAACCCAAGTCACACTCCTCGATCTAACCTAGCCATTCAGAATTTTTCGTGGTTTTCCCCGAAACTAGCATGAATATGGATTTACTTATTTAATCTTAATTATATTTGGAGAGAATTACTCTAAAAATAAACCAGTGTGAAAAAAGCGGCGGATACTAATAGTACTACGGAATTTTAATTAGGATGTTGGCAGTTATGTGACAGACGGGAGGTTCCAAATTCAAACCTAAGTCACGATAACAGGCACACACACAGACCAACCGCTAAAGACCTGTTTTTAGAATTTGGAGGCACCTCATATTGTGAAAATATCACAAAAACTTAATTTCCAAAATTTGATTTAAAAACTATGTGCTTCTCTACCACACTTCGTAAGTGAAAGTTAAAAGAAGAAAAAAAATGTGTTATTCTACAAATACTAACTGCATTGAACTCAAAAATTTTAAAGTGGAATTCGGAAAATTAATAAGTAAATAAAATAAAAAATCATAGATAGGTGGGGGGAGGGGGGGGGCGCCGAAAAGGAATCCTGCCCCGGGCGCCAGTTATGCTTGCTACGCCACTGATTTGAAAGGGATATTATTATTATGAAATAACATGCTGATTCAATTAACTGAAATTCCGTGTACTAGAAATATGTCTGCTTCTATAGTTTATAAGTGCACAAAATTTAATATGTGAGATCACCATTATAAAAAGAAAACTCACCAAATTTGGGTGTGTATGAGTTTACGGGTGGCGCTGCTATAAATGACTTTCTGTGGCTTTGCATATGATTGAAATTCCACCAAATTGCATACGTGCAATTTTTATTGTAAAAAAAAAAAAAAAACCTTTATTTTTTATGCGTGTTTGTTGGTACGTGGCACTCTTAAGAATGATACAGAAGAAAGATTTGTTACGCACACAATATACTAGTTTTTTATATTATGTGTATTTAAAAAAAGTAATATCCTACAAAATTAATAAAGAATTTTTGTAATTTCTTTTTTCCTTACTTGGGCGTTTTTTTAATTATTTTTTATTTTTATCTCTATTATTTATTCTTTTATTTGAAACGTAATATTTGTTATAAGTAAATCGTTTATATTGCGAGTATTTTTAAATATTAGTTAACAAAATTTGTTTGAAATCAGCAAAAACTGATATAAAAACCATATTGTTTTACTTCTGATCTCCAGTTTCCCCAGCTATATCAAAACTACATTGCATTTATTTCTTAATTAGTAACAATTGAAGATATTTTTCTGGGAATAATTGATGATAATTTTTCGTAAAATGAAACTGAAGAGAAATAAAAGTTTCGTTTGTCCCACCCCCTCCCGTAGATTTACAAAAATTCCAAATTACTGTGTTTTTCCTTAATAAGTTATATAAAATAAGAAGTTTCATTGAAATCAGTGAAAAGTTATATAAAAATCTTTTTGTGTGTGTGTCTTCCACTGCCAAAAAAGCCCTTCTTTACATATCTAAGGTATTTTTCTTTAATTATTATGAAATAATAATATATAATCTTCTTGAAATTGAAAAATAAAATACTTTTTTATTTTTTTTTTTGTCCTCTTCTCCTTCCACAAACCACTAAATATATAAGAACTCTATAAATCCCCCCCCCTTTTTTTTTTTTGCTCGATAAAAATGCCAACGAAAACAATAGAAACCAGAAGAAAAGGCATTGGTGAAAATTGTAACAGTAACTTCTAAATGAGTAGAGTTACGAATATCTGTGCAAATAAAGAGAGGTGAGTCTCTATGTTTATATGTGTGATTGACGTATGGGCTGGGCTTAAAAGAGTAGTTTTCAAATGAATACAACTAACTCACGACAGTCGTGTATATTTTGAAATTGAAGATAACATTTCCTCTTTGCTTTTATGGTATGAAATACAAGTTCGCAATGATTTCTTTTAAAAAGAAATAAATATTTTTCTTTCTACAAATTAACTTTGGATGTAATTTAGTTGCTATATTTAGGGACGAAAACAGATATTACATTAAATTAATTTATTATAATTTTAATAAAACAGTGTAGTTTTATGATTTAAAAAAGTTTATTTTAGCTCCGCTTTAATGATTTTCAGTGCAAAATCACAATTATAAGGACAGCTCGAATCTTAGTAATTTTTTTTTCAGTTATTCTTTAAATTAATATTTTATGGGGTCTCTTTTTAGGGTGAAACAGTCAGACTTTCTCTCTGGTATATATATATATATATATATATACACTTTTTTTTATTTTTTAATATTCAGTTTCAATACCATTTCATACAGCATAGATGATATTTTGAATACATTTAAACTATTTAAAATTGCTTTCCACTTCCATGCACTTTTCTATTATGATAAGTTAAAGTTTTTTCAACTTTTAGGCCACGGGAAAGGCAATAATACAGAACTTTCTTTCTTCAAACTATTTCCTATTGCTCTAGAAGTATAGAAAAAAATGTAAGTCTTGCTGAAAAAAATATTATTACCCCCTCAAAATCTAACAAAAATCTGAGAATTCCACGTTTAAAATTTGAGTATGAATTTTCCAATATAAAAATTTCGTAAGTTATTGGAAATTTGCGAATTTCTTAACATGGCAGAATAGAGTAAAATTTCGCATATACGTCAATCTTGAGGGATATTTTCATCATAAATATGTCAAACCACTTTCGAAATATTATTTAGGATACTGGCATGAATATCATAGAGTATGATTTTTCCAATGTAAAAAATTCGTAAGTTATTTGGAATTTACGATTTACTTAACATGGCAGAATAAGGCAAAATTGAGCATAAACTTCCATTTTGAGGATCATAAATACATTAGACAACTTCAAAATTACATTTATGATATTTGTTTGAAAATTATTGAGTACAAATATTCTAATAGGAAAATTTCGTAAATTATTCGTAATTTACGATTTTACCAACATAGCGAAATTGTAAATTTTTTATATAAATATGAATTTTCAGGGTTATTGCATTGGAAATAGTAGCATGAAAACTAAACAACGGAATTGACCCTGATAAAATAAATTAATAGATTATAATAAGTAAAATATATCGAAGTGAACGGTGGATATCCTATTAGGCGGGGATTTCATTCTGTCACTGTATGAAGCTTTGGTCAAATTCTTTTTTTTTTTACATGATTATAACATATCTCGCACTAGAAATTTATGAGAGCATAAATATGATGGGGAACTGAGCAGAGTCCACCTATGCCAACTAGTTTCTTAGAAATTTATAACTTCTTCGATTCTATAATAGATTAATTCATAATAAACAAAATTCAATATGATGTCCTGCAAATGATGATGATGATGTTTTCTTCCTGCGTGAAAATATAGGACGGCGGTCCTAAAAAATTGATGAAACAATGATCTCATGTATGCCTATTAATTATATAGATAAATGGGGAAAAAAAAAAAAAAACTATTTTGACATTAGCTTTATTCGAATTTTTTTATGACTCCGGTAATGAATTTATTTCCTTTTAAACCGGGAAAGTATTAAAAACTGTTTTGGGGGCAACATTATTTCTTTCTTTTTAAAAAAATTTAAAGTTAAAATGGGGTTTTATTTAATATCTTTAGAACTAAAGACCTTACTGCGACGTTAAATAGATATTTGTCGGATTGATAAGTATGCCAACATTTGTAGCGATGGATGGAACAGTTTACTTTTAACTAATTAAAACCTGGTATAACACGACGTTTATTTTATCAAAATAAAATCACGTTCCAGATTTTTTTTTGGAGTGGTCGTACCTCACACCGTTTGGGAGGCCTCTTGCTTATTATTATATGTAATATATATGTATGTATATATATATGTTATAAAAAGTGACCTTCCAATTTGTTAGAAAAGCAAAGTTTTTGATCAGTACATTTTGCCTGTTTTAACTTATACTTCAAAAACTTGGTCTTTAACATGTAAAGCTATACAGAACTTTCAAATAAACCAGAGAAGCATAGAGAGATGCATGTTAGGATTCACCCGAAGAGACAAAAAGAGAAACACTTGAATTAGGAAACAAACAAAAGTTATTGATGATATTTCTAGAGTCAAGAAGTTAAAATGGAGCTACGTTGGGTATCTTGCGAGAAGAAATGATGATAGATGGATCAACAAAGTTTTATTTTGGATGCCGAGAGATAAGAAAAGACCGAGGAAGAGACACTGTGTCGTTGGAGAGCTCGTTTAGAACGAGCAGAATGGAGAGGAACTACAGAAAATAGGGCAGTTTGGAATCACCTAAGAGAAGCCTTCATATTGCAGTAGATGATAAAGGCTGAAATTGATGTTTGATGATGATATAACGACGGAATAAATAATGTAACACATAATTGCTTCATTTGAATTTCAATAGCATTCATCACCATGCATTCTCAATTTCAAAGTAGTTTAATAAAATAAAACTGCAAAATGAATTTTAACTATTCGAAATATATACATACATTATTCTTAATTTAAACTCGTGTTTTATAAAAAAAAAAAAAAAAAAAAAAAAAAAAAAAGATGTATATGGTATTATTTGTTAGTTTTAAATTGCGAAAAAAATGTTTCCCACAAATTTAATTTCAGCCTATATTTATTAAACAGTTAAAAAATTTACTTTTGAGTACTGCATCGTTTGGCAAAATTTTATTAAATCTCGTTCGCTTTAGTAAAATATAGATAATCAAAAAATTTTATTTATTCTTTTGTTTTTAAATAAGCTATGGCTTGTTAATACTTTGCTTTCAGAAAGTGCGAAAATTATAAAAATTCAAGTACCACATTTTTTTTTTTTTTTTTTTTTTTTTATAAATCTCATTTGCTTAAGTGTCTTTCGGACTTCTGTGTTTCTTGCTACGTCATCAGTATTTCTGGTTCCACTATTTCGAATTTGATGACCAAGCCCTCATCATACTCTCCAGCTTTGCTTTTAGCCCCTGCTTACTACAGTTCTGTATTTGCTACGTCCTGGCTTGTAGGTGCGGTGTGTTGTACATTACGTCCTAGGTTGCCGATGTATAATAAGTCTTCATTTGGCGGTATTGTCTTCATTTGTCTTTATTTATGTCCTTGTTTGCATGTGTGTATTATGTCCTTACTTGGGGGTGTGTAATGGATCTTAATTTGCCGGTGTGTATCTCGTCTTCATTTGCCTGTGTGTAAAAGGTCTTGATTTGCCGGTGTGTATCACGTCTTCATTTGCCTGTGTATAAAAGGTCTTCATTTGCCTGTGTGTAACAGGTCTTGATTTGCCGGTGTGTATCACGTCTTCATTTGCCTGTGTGTAAAAGGTCTTGATTTGCCGGTGTGTATCACGTCTTCAATTGCCGGTGTGTATCACGTCTTCAATTGCCTGTGTGTAAAAGGTCTTGATTTGCCGGTGTGTATCACGTCCTCATTTGCCTGTGTGTAAAAGGTCTTAACTTGCCGGTGTGTATTAGGTCCTAAAAGGGCGGCGTGTATGATTTTTCTTTTATGCTGTATTTATCAGAATATAATCCGTGTATTAATTTTATGCATGTCACCATATTTTTAATTTACCAATTTCGTTTTTTCTCAAAGCTAGATAAAATAAATAGTTTTACAGTTAAAATATGTAGTTATCTGCACAATTATGCAATGCTATATAAATAACTGAGCTGCCCTTTATGCGTCCGTAAAATTATTTATTTTTGACATTTCAGGTGTAAAAAAAATATATATATTTTATTCTGGATATTAGACACTAAATCCTTTTTATGGTATCAAATAATTGATTTTACTTTATTACACACTAGCCGCTTTTAGTAAACAACTGTTTCGCTACATATGTAACTTATGGCAGTGTAAGTCTCTTACTCGAGAGTTTTGTAGTGCCATAACCACTAATCGAGTGTATTGCTTTAATGAACTGCAATATTGACAAACATTATCAGGCTTTTGGTGTACCGTAAAAAATACTGACTCTAATGACAAACTCCTGTTCATAAATGTCCGTGGTGTTTTCTTTCTTTGACAGACATTACCAGACTGTTCACGTATCTTGAAAAAACCCACCGTTCATGTTTCTACTTGCTAATCTTTCCAATCTGATGTATTGCATTAAGCTCCCGGGTCACTTACATAACTGAATTAAAATCATTATAGTAAAATATTAAATAATTTAACATCGCTAAAATTTCCGTTCTACATAATATTTAAAAGTAAAAAACCTCTCCCCCTCAAAAAAAAAAAAGATTCCTCCCCCCCCCTTTTTTTTTATGACGTAAGTTTTCACCAACCCTAGGAAACAAAGTTCGAAAACAATATACAAAAATACCGTACTTAGAAAAATATTATATAAACGTAAATTATTATATATATAAACGTAAATTATTTATTATTGCTAAAATTTCATTTCGATATATAGTATAAAAATAAATTCAAACAAATGCCTTTTTTTTTTTCCCCTTTCTTTTTATTTTAATGATGAAAATTTTACAAAATATTCCATTTTCACAGGTAAGTATAAAGAAAATTACAGAGTATATGCATCATAATTTATTTAATATAGTTATAATAGTTGTAAAATACCTAAGGCACCCATAAATTTATAGTCCATTATAAATTCATATTTTGACCTCTAGGGCCGCTGTGAAGCACGTTAAAATAGCATCAAAACCATTCAACCATTTAAATGCACAATATATTCTAGTCTAACATAAATCCTTTCATAACAAGAATTTTTCGCCGTAAGAGATGCTGCAATTTTTTTTCTTTTTCTTTTTTCCTTTCTCTCTCTCTCTCTCTCTTTTTTTTAACATAACAAAACACTAATATCACTTCATAAAATGGTTATAAATAATTACGTCTAATAAACATTATTTATTCATATAAATTAATTATTAAATACAGTTGATAATTTTCTTCCTAAAATAAAATATTGTAATAATTATTGATTAAAAATATTTAAAAGGTATTAAATCTAGCTGTTAAATAACTATTGCACATAAAACCTACAAAATGTGTACAGTAAGTATCATGAAAAAATCATATGTCAGCACTACGGATAATATAAATATTAAATAAGTATTAACAAATTCATCTAACCAGACTACATTCTTTAATAAACAAAGTTAAACTTTGCATGTAAAAATTAAATGCTAAACTAAGTATAATAAATGCATTTATAAAATCATTTTTAGGCAAATTCTATTATTCCTTTTATGTTGAGATTACCTTTTTAAAGAAAGCATATTAGCCCCAAACTAAGTAGGTTTAAAAAACTACTTTACTATTAACGTGGGGAAAAAAGTACAGTTTACTACAACGTAGTAAATAGTAATTATTTGCCCCTCCTTCATAAACAGGTTTCTTATCTGTTCATTCATCAATCGCCTGATATGTATTTTTACCGACCAAACGAGGACCTAGGACTTTCTATCATACACACATGTTTCTACCTTCCTTCTCCGACACACAATCTAGATACACACTTTGCTTTAAAATACCTCCAAATGAAGACTTCCTAAATTTTTTATTCTGTTAATGTCCAGATACAAAAAATCCATTATTAAATAGTATAAGATGCGAATCTTAAATTTTGGCAACTGAGGACGTCCCCATTTGCGTGTGTGTCCCGAGTTTGAAGGTGTGTATACACACGCAAGTCCCCGATTCGCACCCCTTGCCAACACACACACACACACATATATATATATATATATATATATATATTTCAGAGCAGTGTTATTGATTGTTGTGACGCAAAAAAGAATTTCACGCAACTGTTTCCTGAATATTTATTAAATAAAATGCATTAATCGACTAGAACCTTCTCATGACTTTAAGAAATATTTTCTACACGCAAAAATGTCGACAACTCTCATAACAACAGCATTACGGGATCTATCTACGAGCTGAATATTTATTAAATAAAGTGCATTCGTCGACACTAGTATCTGCTTATGCTTTTAAGAATTACTTTCTACACGTAAAAATGCGACAACTTTCATAACGAGAGCATTACGGACTCTATTATTAGCTTCTTTTGAAATCTCTATGATGGTAAGTCATATATAATGGTCAAAAACTTTGTATTTTTTGTCCTTATATATGAATATAATTTTCGTAAATATTTCCAAAACAAAAAGGCACAGAATGACCAAAAAAGGAGGTGAGCAACTAGATGTTATAGCAAACCTATGTACCAATTTGAAACGTTCTACGTCCAACTGTTTTTGAGTTATGCGAGATACACACACACATACGTACATACAGACTCGCAAAAAGTTGTCTAAAGTTGCAGATATCTCTAAAACGGTAGCTCGTATTAAAACTAAACTTGCAGGTGTACAACTAGACATCATGAATATAAATTTTCAACTTTCTACGACGACTCGTTTCTGAGATACAGAATCCATTTAAAAATTGGTATTACTATACTTCTTTATACTTTGTATAAAGAAGTAAAAAAGGGGACAAAAACATCTAAAATTGCATTAGATTTTTCCATTAAATTTAATTAAGATGAAATATTATTATTATTTGTGCTTTTTATGAATTCTTTTATTTTGTTCACTTATAAACTTTTTGAAATATCCATAAATTTGGGGAACAGACGTGGCCATAAATAAAAAAAAAACGTCCATAAGAAAAAACGTCCATGATACAAATTTCTGTATTGAAACACTTTTGGCAGAAAAAGCAGAACTTTTTCATGCTTGGGTGACGTTTCTTTGGGATATAATAGAAAGTCTAATACTTATTTTGATTAAACTTTTTGCTATTTCGCTTTTAATTAATTTATGGAAATACTTCATTTTCTATTTATATTTCTAACACATGTAAATTTTTAAAATGCCGGTTACTTTTTTTAAATACTTTATACATATATATATATAAGGATCTAGTCAAATATATACAGAATGGATAATTTTTAAGATTGATTGATTTTTTTTTTTTTTCAAGCGATGCTCTCTGGATTTAAAAAAAAAAAAAAAAAAAAAAATCTTGGCTGACTGTTATTAACATAAACATTTATTTATTTTATTATACATCTAAAAATTAATTATCATTATGTATATTTATGCAAGTTTTTCTCTCATACTGCCATGTTAAAAACTGGGGAAAAAATTGGATGAAAACGGCATATTTTGAAATGATTGATTCTCAAATGTAATTAGCACTAATTTAAGTCAAAGTTCACTAAATATCAAGTTAAGTTAAATTGTATTCAATTGTTCATAGAATATAGCGTTCAAAAAATTACTGATACACACAAAGATAGACAGATAATTTTTTAATGAAGTCAAATCGTGTTCAGAACATATCAAAACGTGTAAAATAACCGAAAAACGGGAGTCGAAAATTTTTACGTATCAAATACTTTCTTCTTATACATGCAGAACAAAGTAAAAATAAATAAAATAAAAAGGTTACAAATTTATAATTGTCCTAATAACTTTCCCACAGTTATATTATACAAATATAAAGTTGGATCCATAAACTTATTAGCTCTATTAAAATAATAATAATAACAAATAATAAAAATATAATTAGAAAATTAATGACTATCATAACTAATTTTAAACGGACCAACGAGATATTTGCTGTACTTTTCCTGAAATCCTAATATTTTAATAATAGTTCTGAAATCAAAGGCTTCTAAAAATGATATTTAAAAAAAATGTAGCACTAAACCAAATTAAAAATGAATCGCTTACTCTTACACTTTTTATGAGATCATTTTACCTTTTCGTATCTTGTACGCCGCAGACTTGGCACGAAATGACGAAGCGAAATGAGAGGGAATTTCAAATCAACAGCAGGTGAATTGCAGCGCCCTCTATGCATTCGAATTGCAAGTGATGGTCCGATACCGGCCTTATAAACTGTGGGCGCAACATAGTAAACATAATGTTGGCCGTGTGCTGGTACCCTGCAAAAGGCCAGCTGTTATTAGGCCGCTTCTCAGCCACCGACCTTTTCACTGTAGGCTGTCTTCAATGCTGGCAGCCGTAAGCGGCCCACTGCTTCAGCTACATGTGGCAACCTGCAGCTGATGGCAAGTGAAAGATACCAGCTGCAGGCCAGAACGAGCCCATCAGTACAAGTTTTGCTGGGGGGGATACAACCATAATTAAATTACGTTTCAAAATAAGTCAACTAAATATTTTAAAGCTTAAACTATAGCAAAATTAAACCAGGCTTGATAACTACAATATTAAAAAAGGCTTCTTAAAAATGAGCTAATTTGTCTCAAAATAGCTCCGAAACAATATGTACTTAAATTTTAAAACCCATGTACTTATTTTTAAGTATACTGACATACCAAACATGGGGATATTTGGATTCTCATTGATCAACCCCATTTTTGAGTATGTCAATATACTCAAAAATGAGTACATGAGTTTCCAAATTTAAGTATATATTGTTTCGGAGCTATTTTGAGACAATTAAGCTCATTTTTAAGAAACTATCTTTTACAGTGTATCAAATTCAGTATTTTCATCAGTTTAATAATGTGTTTGATTAAAACATCTACTCATAGCTCATGCAAAAGCACAAACCAAATAAGATCTCTCTCTGTGCATCATTTTTCTCATTGCCTATATAACGTGGATTCCCATATTTAAAAGTTCCTAATTTGATCAATGACTAACTTAAATACGAATTTTTATGAAATTAATAACACTTTCCAAGGTTATCGTGGTAGTTTGCAACTTAATTTTATTTGCAAAAACTAATTTTTGAGATTAATTTGTGAAACGCGGATGTATGTGTTCAAGCATATGTGTACAGGTAATTTTTATAACTCGTAACTAAATATCAGAGAAGTAGTCATATATTAATAATTTTCATTCTATACTCAAGTACAGTCTGCAGCAGAAGTAACCGAACACTAGCCAATAATTCCGATATCAAAAAAGTACACTTACTACTGTTTTGTTCAATAAATCCTTGTTGGATCATGTTCTTAGACTGACTAAGAACATGACACGACAATGATTTATTTAACAAAGCATTATTAAGTGTACTTTTTTTAGACAGGGATTATTGCTAGTGCTCAGATACTTTTGCTGCCGACTGTTGCCTTATATAAAAGAACACCGTGACCTGACACAAAAATTATTTTTATTTGTAAAGATAAATCTTGTGATAAGTTTGTGAAACATGAATGTGTAGCAACCGCTACATTATATTATTTACACATGTGCATGTGAAAGCGTGTCTATATATAAGTTTTAAAATTCGTAAAAAAAAATAATAATAATAACAAAAGAAATCATGCATTAATAACCTTCATGTTGTACTACTATACAGTCGGCTGCAAAATTATTCGAGCACTAGCAATAATCCTTGCCAAAAAAAAGTACACTTAATACAGCTTTGTTAAATAAATCCTTGCCGAGTCATGTTCTTAATCAGTCTACGAACATGATTCGACAAGGATTTACTTAGCAAAACAGTCTTAAGTGTACTTTTTAAATATAGGAATTATTGGCTAGTGCTCGAATAATTTTGCAGCCGACTGTACCTTGTATTAGTAGTAAAGGAACACCATTATTTCACACAAGAATTATTTTAATTTGCGAAGAAAAATCTTGGGAATAATTTGTGAAACATTTGTGTTGTACAGCTACATTCTGCTGTCTATATGTGTATGTGTGAAAGTATACGTGTGTATTTAACTTTTATAATTCGTAAATAAATATCAAGTCATGCATTAAACAATATCCATGCTACATTCTCTTGCCTAATATCAGTCGTACAGGAATATCATGATATTATAAGAGAATTTTGACTGAAATTTCTAAATTTCTAAATCTTACATTATTATAATATGTACAGATAAATTTCAATAATTCGTTATAATATATATACATATATTTTTCTTTTTACAGACGCTATTTCTTAACATACCTTATTAAGTGTTTCCATTGGGGAATTCTAGCTGCTATCTGTTACGCCATATATTTCTATGCATTTTCACCCACACAGGAAAGAATATAGAAAAAGTAAGTCATCATATTTGCAGACACAAACTCTTTATGTACATAAACGTTTAACATAAAGAAGATTTGTAAAGGAATAAAAAGCTCGTTAATCTGTAAAATTATATGTAGAATTGTTTATAGTATTGTAATTGTTTATATAATTGTTTATATCCCAGTATTGTAACTGAGAACTACAATAGTTTTATAAATTTAAATAAAATACAGTTTGCACCTGAAATGATTTACATCTGATTTTTATACATTTTATTAACATTATTTTTAAATATTTAAATAAACTAGTATCGCCCAGTGGTCGAAACTCGACCATTTTTTTTTGCAAAGCGAGGCAAAGAAAAGTTATTGCCTTGTCCTAAACGGAATGCAATTGCAACACAGCTGCGGCAATTGTTTGCCAATATTCACTCTAACTGAATCAGCAGAGTTTTACTTAATATAACTATTTCTCTCTGTAGATGTTAGCCTTTCCTGAAATGAGAGAAAATCGCAACGTGAAAACGCCCCTTGTTGTGTGATACAGCCCAGACGCTAATAGGTACCATGTCAGACCAAGGTCCAACCAAGTATCAAATTCTGTTAAATTAATTCGATTGGTTCATAAAGTACAGTGTTTGAACAAAAAAAAAAAAAAAAAAAAAAAAAAAAAAAAAAAGATATTTTTCAAAAATGGTCGAATTGAGTTCGGGAAATTTCAAAACGTGTAACTTTATCGAAAACCGAAAATCGAAAACATTTCTGAATCTTATATTTTCTACTTATATATGCAGAGGAAAGAATAATAAATCCACTTTTTAAAAAATAAAAATAAGTAGTCAATTTCACTAATTTCACTTAATTAAAATGCAAGGAAATCTCAAAACGTGTAAATTCATCGAAAACTGGAAATCAAAAGTTTTTATGAATCTTCTACTTGCTTCTTCTACCCACAAAAGCTAGCAATAAAGACACTTTTTTAAAAAATAAGTAGCCAATTTCAGTTAATTGAAACGTAAAGAAAGCTCAAAACATGTAAATTCAGCAAAAAACGGAAATCGGATTTTTTTCCGTATCGTCTACTTATACATGCAGCAGTTAGTAACAAACCCATTTTTCTTTTATTTAGTATATTAGTTGAATATTTATTGTTTAAATATCACCCTTTGAAATGAAATGTTTATGTTTACATTCGAAACTGGAATTTTGCCATTTTTTTTCTGGAGTTTTGTGATTTTAAATTAAAATTTTATCAATTTTACAGAAAAAATAACTCAATCAAACACATGTAGACAGTAACTTATATATAACTATATACCCAAATATCGGAATTAAAATCGGCAGATAATTTCCGTTATTTTTAATAATTTTTTACAAAAAACTCAATGGACAATTAACATAGAAAATCTTTTACATGGCTCCATGGACAGACAGTGACGTCATCACTTCGCTTGCGTATAGTGATGCTACATTATACAAATTACTGTGTCTATGGTTTTATTTGAGCTTTATGAAATTGCCAGATTTAACAACTTTCTACTTTTAGGTACTTTTTAATGTGAAGGAATACGTGTATAAAAGGGAAAAATGGGGGAAAATGCATAAAAAATAAATGTATTTTTAAATACCTTCTTGACATCGTAAGAAAATAATATTTGTATTCGCACCTTCCGGCTAACCATACCTTTCGAATGATACCATTTTCAACCCTCTACTCCCATAATTAATATGTTAAAAAGGGACAACAAATTTTATGCTTGCCTATCAATATATAGATAAAATTGATTATAATACTAAACACAATTGCAGTATGTTATTTAAACAGTGATAATAATAAAATAAAACGAATTTTCTTTATTATACAGTCGGCAGCAAAATTATTCGAGCACTAGCAATAATTCCTATGTAAAAAAGAATACACTTAATGCTGTTTTTCTTCCTTGACGAATCATGTTTTTAGACTGACTAAAAACATGAATCGACAAGGATTAACTTAACAAAGCAGTATTAAGTGTACTTTTTTATATACATAGGAATTATTGCTAGCACTCGAATAATTTTGCTGCCGAGTGTATGTAACATAACATTCTCTCCGACTATTTACACGCATATAATGCAGAACAGAAAATCTTCGCAATGCATGTTAAAATTCCCTCTCTATAATGAAATTTTGTTGTAATGAACCTCAAATGTTTTGTATTAAAAATTTTAAATAATTTCTTTGCACAAAATTTTTATTCCGTTAGATGTTTAAACTAAAATTATGTTTTCTTAAAAAAAATAAATAAAAAAAAATAAATAAAAAGAGTGCATTTTAAAATTGTGAAACATATATTTCATATCTTTTAGGTAGAGTTGAAATGTACAAAGCCAGAGTGTGTTCATCTGTCTAGCCGTTCGGAGTTTTTCGTTTTTCTCCGAAACTCTCATAAATGCGGGATGATATCTTTTTGAACCCTACAGAAACATAAGCCTGCCCCCCCCACCACCACCACCAAACCTAATTCCTTGATTCACATATCGCATCTTTTATTTATTTATTTATTTGACCCGAAAAAAATCACAAATTTATTTTTAATAAGTGACAAATTTGTGAAGTTGTAAGTAAATAAATCAATGAATAACAAATAAATAAATAATACGTACACATGGATGGTATTTTTTTTCTTACCAGCATTTTATAGGTTATTTAGAAAACAGAAAAATTTTGCATATTAAGTAAAATGCAGTTTGCTTTGAAAATATATTACAGCTTTATTTATAAAAAATATCTTATGGTAATTAATAATATGATCATGCTGAATAATAATAATGAATACTCACGGATGATGGATAAATGCTATTGGTGTAATGATTTCATTGTGTTTTTTTTTTTTTTTTTTTTTTATTATCAACAACACTAGATCAATATTATATGAAATACTCATGTTCCCGGATGCTCACACGCGAACACTTATCCAGATCAGAAAAACTCCTCAATACTTACTCAGTATAACAAAATTCCTATACAATGAAATATGCATTTCGTTTAAATGGTTTTTATTAGAAAAAGAGATAAGTTTTCCTACAAATAATTTTCTTTCTTTGTTTCTTTCTTTTTTTTTTTTTTTTTTTTTTTTTTTTTTTTCTAGTCAAAAGCCTAATCTCATACATCTCTCTCTCTCACTTCAAAGTTTCATAATTTTCTGATCTGATTGAGGATAAGGGCTAGAATCAAACGAATATATCAAGAAATTATTAATTTAATAACATTATAAACATATTATTTTTTTTTCTCTTCTTAAGTCTTTAAGTGAAAGGTAGATGTTAAAAATCGTTTTTATAAATTATAGTTTTAAAATTATGACGTTGTATACAAATGCATTTTAATAAAACAATGTGAGTTATAATATATATATATATATATATATATACACCGTGACCAATAAGTTCTCATACACTTTCAAATTTTTATTACAATAACACAAAATAAATCATACAAAAACTTTTTGCATCAAGTTAAAATAGCAATTATTGAGTATCTTTACAATAAATGCTTTGAAATAATTCAGCCTTTTAGTTTCTTAACGAGCTTAAGTCTCTTTTCAAATCCATCACATGCAGCACGCACGGCTTTCATTGACATTTCCTGTCATGTCTTCTGAATTACATTTTTGAATTTGCTCAAATCGGTGATTTTATAGTTATTCAGTTGGGAGAGCATATATTACCACACAAAATAATCAAGCGGGTTCAGATTGGGGGAGTTGGGGGCCATTCGTACTTCGGCAAAAAGTCAGCTAACTTTTGACTGCACCACTCCTGAACCACACGTGCGGAATGAGAAGGAACACCCCCTTGTTGGAAGCAGAAATATTCCGCCCCATGCATACTCTGAACATTTGGGAGTAAAAATTTTCCCAAAATCTCAGTTTTATAATATTGGGTATTGATTTTTACCCAGTGTTGCCAGATTTGGGGACTTTTTTATTCAACTCACACCAATAATTTTGAGAAGTGATATTTGCTATACATAATAGCCGTTTATCTTTCGAAGTGCTTAGGCAACCGTTACAATTAAAATTTAGCGGCGGGGGTTGAATAAAAAAGTCCCCAAATCTGGCAACACTGTTTTTACCCCCTTATCAATGAAAGACTAACGGGAGTTTTCTTTTGAAATAGCGGCCTAAACCATCAGATACGAAGCATTTTGATAACGCAGAACGAATCTCAGGGATGTTATCAACAGAAACTGACCATACTCTGTCATTTTGGGGGTTGAGACTTTGCTTTAAAATGAATAGTTTCTCGTCTGAACATACAAATTTATCCCCAGCGTGCCAAGCAAGAATTTCTTCCACCCTTTGCTTCCTTTTCATCTTAGCAAACTCAGAAACTCCGTGAATTTTACGTTTTCTATAAACCTTGCACCCAAGATCCTTTTTCAGAATGTTTAACAATGATACACTCGATATTTTTAGCTCTCGTGCTAGTTTTTTAGCAGATCTTTGCCCGTTTCGTCGTATTCTTTCCCTGACCTTTTTCACAGCCTCTTTTGTCCGAACGGACATCGGTCTCCCAGATCTTTTTCTGTCATCGACAGAGGATATCTCATTATACCTTCTGATAGTTCTGTAAATTAAATCTCTCGTCACCCCCAGGGCTTTCAACTCTCTAAAAATTTCACCCGGCTGCTCTCCTTTGACGAATTTATCTATTACAATTTCTTTCAATAACTTCATTCTACCTAGGTAAAGAAAAAATATAATTCGTACAACATTTACATTTGCAATAGCTTTATACTTTTCACTAAATTGCCTGCAAAATAATTGGGACTACAGAAACACATATGTACAACTTTTTAACGTGCTTCAAAAGTTGTATGAGAACTTATTGGTCACGGTGTATATATATATATATATATATATATATATACTAGCAGACACGGCCACGCGTTGCTGTGACTAAGTTATACGTTGAATTATACGGCTGTAAACTATTTAGTACAGTCAAATTATTATTTACGAACAAAGACGAAAACGATGTAAAAACCCACAGGGTTGAGATTTGAAACTTAGGTCAAAATTTGGAAGCGATTGATAAAAATTTTCGTAGTGTTGATATTAAGCACAAATTAATTTTATTGTAGGGTCCTATAAATTTTAATGGAGAAGTGATATATATTATTTCTAATGCTACTTTGGATAAAATTGCTAAAATGACTAATATATAAATTATATTCTATTAAAATTCTGTTAAAATAAAAGTATAAAAGAAACAGACGATTTTAAAATCAATTTTTATGGAGGAGTGAAATATAATATATGCTATAATGGATAATTTTACTATAAAATGACCTCATCATTTTAAATATTTTAAAGAGGGCAACAGCTGTAGTTATATAAAGGAAAACAATAAGGCTAAACCAGAAAAATAAGTAAATTTGATAAGTATTTTAAAACTTTAAAATTGGAAATCTTATGAAATATTGGACATTTAAAGTAAATACATGTATCATTTTAAATAGAAAAAGATTTTGGAAAAGTTTAGTGTATTTTAACGAAGTGATGAGAAGTTTTTGAGTATGTTAAAATTTTAATAGTAAATTCAAGTTAATAAAGATGGGAAACATTGAGGATTAAGATAAGAATAATTATAAGATAATAATAAAAAAAAAAAACTTTTTATATACCATGCTTTTAAATTTTAATATACTAATAATATACTAATTAAAATGAAAATGATAAATATTCATAGTTTGAAGTCAAATTTGTTTTCAATGTCTAAATAAAATATCTGATGTAAGATACTAATATTTTTCAAGCGGAATAGATTTCATTTCTGTCATCCTTGGCGAAAAAAAAAGAATATCGCCAAATTATCTGGCGAAAATATTTAATTCCTTTCAAAAATCATGGTTATTTTAACAACTTATATTAAAAGAGTAATAAATAATATGAAACAATATTTCGTACAATACATATTACATGTCATACATACGTACAATGAATAATGCATATTACATTTCGTACAATGCATACATCTGACATGTATATTTTCGTGTTACGCTTTTGATCGCCAAATAATAATAATAATAATAATAATAAAAGTCAAGGGCGACAGAGTTTTGAAATTTAAAATTAAAATTTTGTCAATTTGACAGCAAAATAATTCAATCTAACTCCCGCGATAACTAAAACATATCTATACCCAAATATAAGGATTAAAATCGGGAAATAAATTTCCTTGATTTTTAATAATTTCTTACAAAAACTCCAGTGGGCAATTAACATAGGAAATCTTTTTCTTGGCTGCACAGACGGTCAGTGAGTCACACTTCGCTTGTGTATAGAACTCATAGATATAGTATAGCATATATAGAATAGAGTGATCTTTGGGGAGAAAAAAGTTATTCCTTTTCATTTGGGAAAAGACGACGTTTTTACCAAAATATGGCAGTCTTTCCCCGAGTGAATACACGCTGGAATACATACTAATATTTTAGCAAATAAAATTTATGAATAATTTATTTGTTAAAGGGGAATGGAAGACTCCAGATACAGTTTCAAATTCATATTTCTTTCTTTCTTTCTTTCTTTTTTTTTTTTTTTTCAATACCACTTAATGGCTGTTTCCAAAGCTTTTATTTATTTATTTTTTTCGGCATCAAAAGTCTTTGTACGATAACATGGGGATTAGAGATCTATATATATTACTATATATACGATAGAACTACATTAGCACTTTATCAATGTGTATAAAATCTTTAAATTGATTATGACGTCAATTTTCGTGAGATGCATAATTTAACTTTTTATAATTTTTTAACGTTCACGTTTGATTAAGTGTATTTATTTTTATGTCAAAAAAAAAATGAACTCGTATTTTTTTTTTTTTTTTTTTTTTTATGGCAACAATTAAATTAATGGAATTTACAGATATTTTGGAGCAACTTTAATAAAGGTCTATAACACGGAGTCTTTTTACTCCGTGGTCTATAATTAACAAATAATTGCAATAAAACAATATTGTGACAATAAATTGCGATAAAAATTATCCTATCTCTCAAGTTGGACCAAACTGCACACAGTGTGCAAAATTTCATTAAAATCGGTTCCTTAGTTTAGGAGTTTACCCCGGACAAACATCGTGACACGTAATTTATATATATATACAGATATATATACTAGCAGACCCGGCCACGCGTTGTTGTGGCTAAGTTATACGTTGAATAATGTTGTAGTAAACTATTCAATACAGTCAAATTATTATTTACGAATGAAGACGAAAACATTTTAGCCGATGTAAAAATCCATGGAATTTACTTTTGAACTTAGGTCGAAATTTGGAAGCGATTGATAAACATTTTCGAAGAGTTGGTATTAAGCACAAATCAACATAAAATTTTGAATTTTATATTTTATTCATCTCATATATTCAAGTATAGTAATAATTTGTAATGAATGTGTAATTTACAAAGTTCTTAGTTAATAACATAAGACAATTAATTTTATAAATGAGGTAGGAAGCGTAGATTATTCATTATTTTTAATAGCTATATTCATCATTTTGAATTATAAAAATTTTCAATTTTTATTTTATTCAGCGCTAATCGGTGCACAGTATTCTTGATTAACCTGTCTCTTGCGAACACAAATAGATTCGAGGGTTTTCCCACACGTGAGCATGCAACATATAATTGCCCGTCGGAAAAGCATGAATTTTCCAAGTCTAAGCCGCAAATGGACATCGTTTGGTCTTGAGACTTATTTATGGTCATAAGCTCTTTTGGATTAAAATGCTAAAATGACTAATATGTAATTTAATTTTTATTATTATTTATTAAAATAAAAGTATAAAAGGAAAAGACGATTTTAAAATCAATTTTTATGGAGGAATGTAATATAATGCTATTATGGATAATGTATAATGCTATTATGGATAATTTTATTATAACATGATCTCATCATTTTAAATATTTTAAAGATGGCAACAGCTGTAGTTGTAAAAAGGAAAAAAATATGGCTAAGTAAAAAAAAAAAAAAAAAAGTAAAGTATATTTGATAAATATTTTAAAAGTTTAATATAGGATATCTTATGAAATATTAGGCATTTAAAGAAAATAAAGGTATTATTTTAAATACAAAAAGATTTTGGGAAATAATAATATATTTCAACGAAGTGATGAGAAGGTTTTGAGTATGTTAAAATTTTAATAGTAAATTCAAGCTAATTAAGATGGGAAACATTGAGGATTAAGATAAGAAAATAGCAAGATTTTAAGATCATTTTTTAGCAAGAAATATGAGTCAAAATTTAAAGTTAAAAACATGCATAAATCACAAACTTAATAAGGAACAGTAAATTGATAAGTTATTAAATAAGAGTGAAAGAAGATTAAGAGAAATAATTATTTAAAGTTTCGAACATCGATCATATAGATTAGCGTTACAAAACAAATAACTTAAAATCTTCCAGACTTTTAACTATGTTTTAAATTAAGTTTTAAAATTTAATGTTATGTATAGATCACGAATTTCAAGAAAACGAAATGATACAGATTACAATAATGCAATAGAAAAAGCAAGGTTATGTCGTAAGTAAATTTTTAACACACGTGTCACGTGAAATAAATTGCAGCATATACTTAATGTATCTGATATAAGATATTAACATATTCCAGCGGACATGTTCCAGCTGTCATTCTTGGCGGAAAAAAAAATATCGCCAAATTATCAGGCGAACATATTTAATTCCTTTCAAAAATCATGGTTATTTTAACAACTTATATTAAGAGAGTAATGAATTTCGTACAATACATTTTACGAAAATACACATCTGGCTTGTATATTTTCGTGTTACGTTTTTGATCGCTAAATACGAAAAAACTCCAAAGACGATAGAATTTTGAAATTTAAAATTACATTTTTGTCAATTTCACAGCAAAATAACTCAATCTAACGTATGCACATGATAACTAATACATATCTATACAAAAATATGGGTTTAAGATAGAGAAATAATTTTCCTCGATTTTTAATAATTTTTTACAAAAAATCCAGTGGACGAGAAGATCCAATCGACGAGATCCAATGGACATAAGAAATCTTTTTCTTGACTTTACAGATGGTCAGTGACGTTTCACTTCGCTTGTGTATAACTACATTAGCACTTTATCAATGTGCATAAAATCTATTATGACGTCAATTTTAGAGGGATGCATAGTTTAATTTTTTATAATTTTTTAACGTCCACGTTTGATTTAAATGTATTTATTTTTATGTCGAAAAAAAATTAACTTGTATTTTTATTTATTTATTTATTTATTTTATTTATTTATTTATTTTATTTATTTTTTATTTATTTATTTATTTATTTATTTATTTATTTTTTTGCAATAATTAAAACTTATGGAACTCGCAGATATTTTGGAGCAACTTTAATAAAGGGCTATAATTAACAAATAATTTGCAATAAAAAAATATTGTGAAAAATTTTGAGATAAAAACTATCCTATCTCTCAAATTGGACCAAACTGCACACAGTGTGCAAAATTTTGTTAAAATCGGATCATTAGTTTAGGAGTTTATCGCGTACAAACATTGTGCGCGAAATTTTTACATATATACAGATATATATTTTAAGATTTAAACTAAAAAATACAATTTGAAATTTAAAAATCTAATTTATTTATTTACTTGTTTGTTTGTTTGTTTGTTTATTACCTATTTTTAATGATTCATTCTAATTATTTTTCATTTTTCCCTCAATTTTACATTATTAAAATTGAGCTGTATTTTTAAAACATGTTTCGGTTTTACTTTGAGGGTTCAGTGTTTTTTTTTTTTTTTTTTTTTTTCGGTGTTTGAATGCTGAAGATATCATGCAAATTTCAGCATTAAAACACAGATATACTTTTTTAAAAAGTGACCTAATCCATGAATCCAAAAACGCAATTTTCAGATTTGCTTAGACTATATGGTTCAACTATAACAACGTGAAATCGGGGGGGGGTCTGCAGTGAATCAACCACATGACTTCCATTACCCACTGTTACACGTATTACATGCATTTTTTGGAGATAATGTGATTAGAAGACATAAAAATGACCTAATGGATTAGATACCTAAAAATTATCCGGTAAGAGAGAGTTGATTCACTTGTAAAAACATAGAAGACAGAGTTTACATAGCAAGTTAAAAAATAAGAGGAAAAAAATCGGTATATTCATTTTTTGAAACAACAATTTCCGATATCTAAAACTAACCTACTTAATCAGGATGACTTAATTTCCTTGTAATACTCACATAATAAATGGAAAAGATACTTAAAATGGATTTATGTAACAATTTTCAAGAAAATCGTTAGAGCCGTTTTTGAAATATCAACTTTCACCAAAAATTGGAATATTGAATTATTGACCGGAAAATTATAATTAAGTAACAAAAGGATATTTAAAAGGGAGTTAATATGGCGAGTTTGGAAAAAAAAAAAATGTGCAGCCGTTTTTAAGAACGCACTTGCGAGACCTGAAATTGAGCTATTTATACAGGTCGCCTATCAATTTTCCTGGACTAAACAACTATATCATTCGAAAGGGCATCTAATAGAGTGTTTATATAGCAATTTTGAAGAAAATCGTTAGAGCCGTTTTTGAGATACGGACTTCCGTTTTCCGATGTCCTACTTGCGGTATTTCAGCCTTTCCCAAGATTTGGAAAATTCATCTGTACACCAGATCTGTCTCAATTATGAAGTTTCGTAGTTCTATCTTTATTAGTTTCGGAAATATGATAGCCAGAAAATTCCCCACATACATACACACACACACACACTGATTAATTGCCAAAAAACACTTTTTTGGACTCAAGAGACCTTAAAACATGTAAATCAGGTGAAATATTGATATCGAATTTTTTGACCGAATACAATGCTTCCATTACCTACGGTAGTTGGGGAATGGATGTAATAGATAGATTTTGAATATTTAGTATCACCGTACATTTAACTATGTATTTATTAATCTGTAATGCTCTTGAAAATATTAGTTGCTGTCGAAGTATCAACTGTTTTTCAAATGTGATAATTCAATTATCAGGACATATTCAGATTTATAGCAACCCGTACTGCAAAACTTACTTGTATTAGAATGAGTTCAGCTATTTCATAAGTAAGTATTAGCCTGGTAATTATAAGTAAGTATTAGGCTTTTCAGGTTTGTTTTTATCAAAAGTTCTCTCTATAAATGAAAATATGCATCTTGAATCTGTGATAAATTAAGTCTCCAGCGGGCTCGCAATTATTTATTTCATCGTAAATTTTAGGAATGAAGCAAAAAGTGCTTAAAATCACGCGAAAAATCGAATCGATGCTTCTCTGCAAAATATTTATCTCGCTGATTCAATTGTTTTTCTAAAGCTATAACTGAATTTTTCATATTAAATCTATCAAGTTGAATTCAGGAATTCTATAGTATTAGTATTTATATAACAGAGTCCAGGTTCAAACTTCTCTAAAAGTTGGCCGATAAAGTAAAACATACTACGTGATACTATATAATATAATTTTATTTTGGAGAGTCTTCATAGAGCAATTCAACTTTCCTTAATAGACCAAGATATTCGAGCATGCAAAAGCTGGAGGTGAGAGAGAGGGCTTTTGACGTATGTATACTTAGGTCAGTGGATTAGAAGCGAAGTGTCGTGCTCTCAATCTGACGCTGAACATCCAACTGTGTAAAGACGCCAAATTTTCAGAAAATAGCACCAAATTCATAGCCAAACGCATTCCTTTGTCTCTTGAATAAAATAGTATAAATATTTTGAATTTAGAGAATTCGTTATGAAATTAACGCCAAACATTTACGCCAACTTTTCGCCTCAAAAATTCGTCTGCACTTGGGAAACTAAAAGACTAGGAATTATTACGACATCCTGTCATTAATAGATATAAATCACCTTTTAATGATATTTCAACGGACAATTATTGCTCAATTTGGCTATAATAAATAAACTTGTGCAATTTAAACAAATGAATTGTAATTTATGGATAAGCAGCGGTTAAAACATTAAAATAATATTTTTATTTTATTTTATAAAAATACTAGCAGGCTTTGCCCGCTTCGCTGGACGTTAAACTTAAATGATTTGTCAAAATGCCATATCTTTATTAATAACCTAAGTTCTCGCTGTGAGTGGTAGAGGTTTTCTCGCTCGCAAAGTGAGGAGTCTGGGTCTCCACTGTCTTCGGCACAACTTACCACTTCTTACATCCCCACCCTCAGCGGGTGAGTTCGAAGTTTTGCAAAATCCCACTAATATACATAATGCGTACACTTAATCAATATCAACACACCAAAATTCGCCATTCTAAGATAATTCAAAGCGAATTCAAACGGAAAAACATGTTTTTACACATGTTTATTGCCATCCGACTCCGAGAAGGGGGGGGGGGAGATTTCGAATTTCGTGAAATGCAGTTACAATAAGTGCCGGATGCATACAAACAATTTACGCACCAAATTTCGTGACCACAGAAGTCTTTAATAGACAGTATTATAAATAAAAAAAATAAATAAAAAATAAAAATTATACAGACACGACATTATTTCATTATTTAAAACATGAAAATCTGACATTGACAGATTTTAATTTAGTGCCAGAGGCCTATTGCTAAACTTGTTAATATCGACAAATTCTTCTTTAGTTAATTCGTGACGATCTAAATTCCATGATAAAGTTTTCATTAAATCAAACCAATGTGTTTCAGCTGCAGATATTGTAACAAATAACGTTGGAAGTCCAAACTGTCTTATAGCCGCAAAACAACGTTTTTTCTCTTTTTCCCAATGAGGGGGAGGGGGTGTGCCTTGGGGGGACTCATGTCAAAGCTGTGCCTTGGGGGGGAACTCATGTCAAAGTTGTACCTTGTGGGGGACTCATGTCAAAGTTGGGCCTTGGGGGGACTCATGTCAAAGTTGGGCCTGGGGGGGACTCATGTCAAAGTTGGGCCTTGGGGGGACTCATGTCAAAGTTGTACCTTGGGGGGACTCATGTCAAAGTTGGGCCTTGGGGGGACTCATGTCAAAGTTGGGCCTGGGGGGGGACTCATGTCAAAGTTGGGCCATGGGGGGACTCATGTCAAAGTTGTACCTTGGGGGGGACTCATGTCGAAGTTGGGCCTTGGGGGGACTCATGTCAAAGTTGGGCCTTGGGGGGACTCATGTCAAAGTTGTACCTTGGGGCGGACTCATGTCAAAGTTGGGCCTGGGGGGGACTCATGTCAAAGTTGTGCCTTGGAGGGGACTTCATTCAATAAATCCCCATTCAATAAACCGACTGAAATAGGCCCTTAGCACTATTAAGAGTGTATTATAAAAATTCGACAACGCTGTACCGACTGAAATAGGGGTACCTTGGGGGGGGGGACTCATGTCAAAGTTGTGCCTTGGCGGGACTTCATTCAATAAATCCCCATTCAATAAACCGACTGAAATAGGCCCTTAGCACTATTAAGAGTGTATTATAAAAATTCGACAACGCTGTACCGACTGAACCTTGGGGGGGACTTCACTCAATAAATCCCCATTCAATAAACCGACTGAAATAGGCCCTTAGCATTATTAAGAGTGTATTATAAAAATTCGACAACGCTGTACCGACTGAAATAGGGGTACCTTGGGGGGGGGGAGTCATGTCAAAGTTGGGCCTGGGGGGGGGACTCATGTCAAAGTTGTGCCTTGGGGGGGGGACTTCATTCAATAAATCCCCATTCAATAAACCGACTGAAATAGGCCTCTAGCACTAATTAAGAGCGACCTATAAAAATTCGACAACTGTACCGACTGAAATAGGCCTCTAGCACTAATAAATACAAAAAGCACAGCTTAAGTATCGGAACCCTTTGGTGACTTTAAATATTTTAAGCCATTTTTGCGATGAACTGAATTGGCTATCTCAATTGTGAAATTAAAGATCTTGGCGAGAAATGTCCGAGCTACTTCGGTGCCGAATTTCAAATTTTGCCAAAGGGATCCAATACTAAAGCTGTTCCATATCGAATCTGGGTTGAAAACGGAAAAAGGGTAAAATAAATTAGAAATATCAGACCTATATTCATAAATTTCATACCGAATGAAAGGGGCGATTTTGCTGAATCCAGGGGTTCAAACAGTTTTTCGATGCGACAATTAGATTTTTAAAAAATAACTAAAGTATGAAATTTAAGTGGCAACGGAAAAACGGATAAAGGGAAAAATAAATTAGAAATATCGGACC